>JAAFCE010005724.1:4767022-4814509 GCA_013389805.1 Trigoniulus corallinus
AGAGAGGGAGAGAAGGGGAGAGAGAGAGGGAGAGAAGGGGAGAGAGAAGAGAGAGAAGGAGAGAGAGAGGAAGAGAAGGGGAGAGAGAGGGAGAGAAGGGGGAGAGAGGGAGGGAGGGAGATGGAGGGAGCGAGAGGGAGATATCCCCAGTGAGTGGAGTGCCATCTTAACAGCATTATGAGCATCTGGGCAAAGGAGTTTGCTGGGGCCCCTACAACAGCTACCCACAAGAATAATACCATACACCTACACCTGACTTCCACAGATTAGCTTGGGGCCCCCACGCAAGTGCCCAACGGGCCCATACGTTAAGAAGGCACTGAGTGAGTGTGCTTTCTGTCTGGGGAGAAGTAAAACTGACTCCACACAGTGTATGTGATGTCACCACTGCACAGAAAAGCACCCTTGCTACATGGAAAGCATAAACAGGTACACCCTGTTACTTCAAAAACTTGACAGAAATTGGGAAACCGTTCAAGGTTGGCCCAGACAGACCCAGACAGACGTATGCAGTTTCACACGTGAACCATAGAAGCAACATCAACAAGATTCCTCTTTTGCACATGGTATCCTGTTCAGTGATGATGGAAACGTTTATGTCAGTAGTGAAGTCAACCATCACAACCACAGGTACTGGAGTGACCAGAATCCACACTGGATGGAACCTTCCAAGATCGTTGGTAATGTAAAGGTTATGGTGTGGTGTGGAATATGGAGTACCCATGTCATTGGACCCTTTTTCATTGACCACAACCTAAATGCTCAACGCTACCTGGAAATGCTGCAAGAAATGGTGTTCCCTCAGTTCTGAATGAAGATGACAGCTTTCCCACTTACTTTCAACAGGATGGGGCTCCACCACACTATGGAGCAGTTGCTCGTCAGTGGTTAATGGTCAATTTCCTGATCATTGGATTAGCCAACGTGGTTCTGTGGAATGGTCACCCAGATCACCTGATCTGACACCACTTTATTTTTATCTGTGGGGTTCGCTTAAAGCAACTCATATATGCAGAGAAAATAAGAAACAAACACCATCTCCAAAAGTGAATTGAAGAAGCATGTGCCAGCATTTCTGCAGAAATCCTTTGAGTGCATGCCAGCGCCTTCAAATGTGCATTGACCAAGAGGACACATTAAATGACTTCCCTTTATGGCGAAAAGTCCACCCTTTAATTCCAAATAAAATGTGCTGTAACTTTTGAACCATGACTGCTACTTCGAATCTGTTTGCAGGAATGAACTTGTCAGAAAATGCGGATGTTATTTGATATATCAGACGGCTCCCTTTCCTTTTAAAAAAAATTGACACCCATATCTTACTGGAATAGTCAGGTTTCCGAATTGCTGCCGAGTTTTTGGAATAACAGGGTGTACTGCGACTTTTGCATCACCCTGTTCATATACGGTTCTAATCCTTTCCCCTTATACAATGATAGGGTTGCCCGACAGGCGGGCATTCGTCTTTTCTCATTCCACCATTGCTGAGGCTGTTTCTGTGATACGATAGTAGCCCACTTGACTCTTGAGCACTGAAGTTAAGCAATGCAACTCCAGCTAGTATCAGCAGCCCAGTTAGTACTGACATGGGTGGTCGCTCGGGAAAGCTGGGTACTGCTAATACCCAATAATCGTCGCATTAGTGTAGTGTCTGTGCAGTATATGCATTAGAACTATACAGTGGACAGGTCTCTAATGACCTCGTAGTTGACGGGACCTTAAACTCCAACAAACAACAACAACAACTAGTATGAGCATGGGTGACCGTTTAGGAACGCTGGTACCGCTAATACCCAAGAATCGTCGCATTAGTGTGGTGTCTGTGAAGACACTGCATTAGAACTCCGCAATGCACAAAAACACCAAAGAAACGAAATTTACTCATGAGACAGTGCGGGTTCGATCCTGATGGAACCACCGCTGCAACCTGCATTGTGCAACCTGTTTGAATAAAACTGTACGTGTTAGATCGGCAGGATTCCGGGGTGTTGCCCACTGGTGGACACACCCAGTTCTCGTCTGATCACCAAAGTTAAGCAGCCTGGGTGACTTGGGTATTGTTAATACCCAAATCGTGGCAACAGCGTAGTGTCTGTGCAGACTCAGAATTCGAACTACGCAGTGGACGGGGCTTTAATAACCATTGCAACTGAAGGGTCCTAAAACACCAACAAAACAAACCAACCCTGCCATAGGCCGGAAGACGGTTTGGTTTGAGGTGGGAGTGCTTGAACGGGCTCTTCATACAACTTATTCTTGATTTTTTTATTTACTTTATAGGGAATATGGATTTCTGACAAGATCTTTTCATTATTTAGCCCACGTCCTGAAGTTAAATGCTAAATTCTTTTACCGGGATTCGTCGGTGAATATTTTACAAAGTCCTAGGTAATTTTAACATTTTTACCGTTTGGTAATTTGACCTTTGATCACTCTAAATGCCCTGTACTATGTTTTCCAGAGTTAAAAATGCGATTGAAAATGCAACACTAAACGAAATTGAAGGTCAGTTGTTATTCCTATTACAATACTGTATTTAAGACCTGCCTCGGTGGCGCATTAGGTCGGGCGATCGAGGTGGGTGGGCTTGTTTCGGGCGAGAGAGACGCCCCGAGTGCCCCTTCCGTCGAGTGGGAAGTCAAACCAGTACTTTACTGTGGGGGTAGTGTGGGCAATGGCAACATGGCACAGAAGGGTCTACATCAAAATTGGCGCATGACAATTTGGAGTATGGCAATTTGACGTACGACAATTTGGCGTACATACAAATTTGGCGTATGACAATTTGGCGCATATATAATTTGGCGTATGACAATTTGGCATACATACAAATTTGGCGTACATACCGATCTCTTGGGTGCCCAAATTTGTTCAAAATTGCAACGGTCATAACAACATATTTCAACAGTCATTGCAAGGTAATAGAACAATGAATGCCTACCCTAACTGTGTTATAGGGCCCTAATGACCTTTGAAGTCGATGGGCCCTAAAACACAAACAAACCCAACTGTGTTATACGGGACCGTTGCAATGACTGTTATGCCCACGCGTGGATCTAGGATGGGGTTTTTGGGGTTGCAACCCCTCCCATGCACATATAAACTTATATTTGCATAATATGTGAGGTTTAGCTCAACCCCCGTGTATTAGCTAACCCTCCCCCCGACGAAAATCCTGGATCTGTCACTGGTTATGACAGCTGCAATTTTGAACAAATGTGTGCACTCAAGAGATCGGTATGTACGCCAAATTTTCCGTGCGCCAAATTGTCATACGCCGAATGTGTATGTACGCCAAATTGACTACGCCAAATTGCCATGCGCCAAATTGACGTGATCCCGGCACAGAATAGCACCTCTTCTAGTAAACCTGCCGAACACCCTTTATTGTTGATCTACTGTTCGTTGGGGCGCTCCGCCGAGCGCGTACACCTAGGAATTTTGCCTCATCTACCTGTTGCCTAGTAGAGGGGGTTCTATTCCGTGCAGTAGTGGGATCGTGCACCACATTGGACACCCTAATTGTCGTCTGAGCACTGAAGTTGAGCAACACAACGTGAGCTAGTATAGACATGGGTGGCCGCTTCCGAAAACTGGGTACCTCTTATACCCAAAAATCGTGGCATTAGTGTAGTGTCTGTGCAGTCTCTGCATTAGAACTACTCCGAGGACGGGGCTGTAATGACCTTTTATTGGAAGGGCCTTGAAACACCAACGAACGAACGAAAAGAAACTAACATGGGTGGCCACTTGGGAAACTGGGTAGCGCTAGGAAGGTCTGTGTACTTTCTGCATTATAACTACGCAGTGAACGGGGTTCTAATGGCCTTGTAGTTGAAGAGCCCTAAAACATCCACAAACAAACAACCACATTTTCATGCAGCTGACTACCGACCAAAGTTGCAACTTCTCGGAGTGGCTTATTGCGTTGGACACACCAGTTCTCGTCTGATCACTGAAGTTAAGCAACGAAACTCCAGCTAGTACTAACATGGGTGGCTACTTTGGGAAACTGGGTACTGCTGATACCCAAGTCATTTTAACAGCGTAGTGTCTGTTCAGACTCTGCATTAGAACTACGCAGTGGACGGGGCTCTAATGACATTGTAGTTGGTGGGGCATAAAACACCAACAAAACTACAAAAGAAATTAAAGGGCCCTTAAACACCAACAAAATCGGTTTCGCTTCTCATCCGAAGGAAGGTGCACTCAAGACCTCCCTCTCGCCCGAAAGAATCCAACCCTCCTCAATCTAGTATCTGACCTAGAAGCGCTGGTCCAGTAAGTAAAGCTCGCTACCTATTGCGTCTCCCGAGGCAAGGTGTTTTGATCCTGTAATGCATGAGTAATTGGTTTGAAAATTGCTGACCAGAGGGCGGTATCGAGGTGAAGTACTATGAAAGGTTGCTGAAGAGACATCAGAAACGAGCTGCTCGCATCTTGAATCTAATGAAGGCCAAGATTTCCGTTCTTTTAATCAAGTAAGTAGCCCAATTTGTGTCCCAATTCCACTAGTGCTATTTTAAAGTTTATTTGTTGAGTGAAGTTGATCTTCCAAACACAGGATAACGGGCTGGTTGTTATTTAAGACTTTAGGGCGCATGCTGTCTTCCATTCAAATCACAAAAAGTCAAATTGAGATGCTCAAACAACTGCATCAGGTAACCCTTTATTCATACCTGCTGAATTTTTTTCTCTTTATCGGTGGTTTAATTTTCGTCTATTTACCTTCTAGAGTTCCGCCCCAATTATCTACCTTCCACTGCATCGAAGTCACCTGGATTATATCTTAGTCACGTTCATCTTATTCAATTACGAAGTTAAGGCCCCATTAGTGGCTGCTGGAGACAACCTGAGCATTCCAGTTTTTGGGTATGACATTTATCATGATACCCTTATCCTGCCGGTGGCAGGGTCGGGTCTGCGGGTTCTAGTCCTCCACTCCCACCAGTCTCCCATCAGGTCTCCTTTCTCCCCACGCACTTTATCATGTGCTTACGGACAACGTGCTCCCACGTCTGTTTTGGCCTTCCCCTGCCCTGGGTGCATCCAAACACCTGCATTCCCCTGTTGCACCTAACGAGCTCCTCCACCCCGCTTGTCATTACACGTGACATTCAACTGATCAAAAAACCAACTCCTAGCTTTTCCCGCCTATGGCAAGGTCGGGTACCTATCTTCGTGCCCTTGAATGGACACATGGGATATATATTGGGACGGTATTGAATAGATCCAGTATTGAACCTAGAAGCACTGACGCAGTAGTCGAGCACGCTAGATGCACTACTGAGGTGACTTACTATGGATGCATGTTTTTGACATATGGCATTTTGCAAATTCCCAGGTGTGGGAGCTCGGTGAAGTGTCCTAACGAACAGTAGACCGGTGATAAATAAGCAAAGGGGTTGCAGCTTTGGTCGGCAGCGGAAAACTACCGTGCAATATGTCTTCTGTGTCCGATCAGGGGGACAAGATGGGTACCCGACCCTGCCGTAGGCGGGAAAAGAGGAGTTGCTTTTGCTTGCAAAATGCCTACACTCCTTTGTGCCCTAAATAATTTTGTCTTTCATTTTCAGTCCGTTGCTACGTGGCCTAGGAGCCTTTTTTATCAAAAGGAAACTTGACAAGGATCAAGGAAGAAAGGATTTTGTTTATCGAGCTGTGCTTCACACGGTGAGTCAGAGTAATAAAATAAACCGGCAGTATGACCTGCCTCGGTGATGCAGGAGGTAACGTGCGCAATTGATGTCACTGGTTCCAGGTTCCATACTGGATCGAGGGTGGCGTTTTAGGGCCTTTCAACACGATGGTCGCTAGAGCGCCGTCCACTGCGTAGCTGTAATCCAGACTCTGCATAGACACTACGCAGTTACGACGAATTTTTTGGGTATTGTCAGTACCCAGTGTTCACAAGCGGTCACCCATGCTAGTTGTTGTTGTTTTAGGGCCCTTCAACTACAAAGTCACCACAGCTCCGTCCACTGCATAGTTCGAATGCAGAGTCTGCACAGACACTACACTAATGCGACGATTTTCGGGTATTAGCAGTACCCAGTTTACCCAATCGGCCACCCATGTTAGTACAAGCTGGGGTTGGGTTGCTTAACTTCAGTAAGCAGACGAGAACTGGTGTGTCCAGCCCAATATAGCCGTTCCAAACAGTGCCGTCTTAACAGCATTATGGGCCCCTGGGTAAAGCAGTGTGCTGGGGCCCCTACGACAACCACTCACAGGAATTGTGTAAATGGTTACTTGACATCCACAGCTTAGCATGGGGCCCCCGGGCAAGTGCCCAACGGGCCGATGCGTTATGACTGCACTGGCTCAGAGAGGTCTTGAGTACGCCGTCTGTCGGTTGTGGGGGTGAGAAAGAGACAGGAGAGAGAGAAAGAGAGGGAGAAGGGGAAGTGGCAGACAGAAGTATCAGGGAGTAAGGGAGGGTAGGGTAATGCCTGTGCCCTACCTTGTGGTGTACGATGTCGTTTGCATCTAAAGGGACCATCTCTACTATGCAACGGGCAGATGAGCCTAAATTCCCAGGTGCAGGAGCTTGCTGGAGTGCCCCAACGAACAGTATACCGACAATAAATTAGTGTAGGGGTTGCAGTTAGGGTCGGCAGCCGGCTGCGGAAAACTACTGTCGAATAGATCACCATGTGTTCATCCAGAGGGAAAAAGAAAGGTTCCTGACTCTGTCCTAGGCGGGAAAACTCATAGTTTTTTTATCGTTGCATTTGCAGTACATGGAACAAATTCTCGTCGATGGACATAGCGTGGAGTTCTTCATCGAAGGCGGTCGATCACGTAGTGGAAAAGCGTGTATTCCTAAAGCTGGATTGTTATCCATCGTGGTCGAGGCCTTTTTGGATGGATCCATTGAAGACGCTTATTTAGTCCCCATTGGAATCAGTTACGAAAAACTTCTAGACGGCAAGTTCATTTCTGAACAAATGGTAAGCGAAGACCTTTTGGCACCACTTTTGGATATCTCTATTGCCAAACTTACAACTGCTCGTTTGCTAGGGTAAACCGAAAGTTCCTGAAAGTCTAACTTCGGCGCTGCGTGGTATTTGGAACGCACTATGTGGGGATTACGGGAGCGTTAGGGTTGACTTTTCCAAGCCGTTCTCACTTCGGGTATGTCTTTCTTTTTCGCAAAAAGTAATGCAAAATTCGGCTAAAATTCACCGAATTTCTAAATTCAATCGTTGGTATTTCAGGAGTTTGTTCAAGCATCGAAAACTTTTGTATATACTAAACCTCGCAGCTTGCTGAACAAGTCGGAATCCCCAACTGGTGTCTTTAGGCGACAACTGAGCACCACGAGTCTGTATGGAATGGACGTTGTCATTGAGGATCAAAGGGTGCTGATTAAAGGGTTAGCGGAGCATATATTATATGGTAATTAATAATATTTATTGTCTTATTATCTGTAGTAGAGCGAAAATCCGCCTCGATGGCGCAGGAGGTAACGTGCTCGATTATTGCGTCAGTGTTTACAGGTTCGGTACTGGACTGAGGCCTAATGACTTCTTAGGAGGTCCCGAGTGTTCCTTCCTTCGGATGGGGAGTAAAGCCGGTGCCGGGAGGGAGAGAGCAGCTGACTGCCGATCAAAGCTGCAACCCCTATTGTTCGTTTTTGAGGAATTCCACCGACGACAGGGGGTGAGCCCCTTCATGTGGTAATTTTGCTTCATCTACTTGTTAATAGGAGGGAGGGTTCTTTTACGTGCAAATGCCATCATACACCACACGGTGCCTTCGGTTTTACTTCTTATCCAAAGGTAGGTGCTCTCGGGGCATCTCTCTTGCCCAAAGGATGCAAACCCATCTCGGTTTAGTATCGAATCTAGAACCACTGACGAAATTCCCAAGCCCACTACATGACGCCACATTTCAGAAAATGTGCCACTGCAATGGTAGTATTACACATCATATACTGAGTATACTTGAGTATATGTCCACGATGCTCTATGGCCCAACGACGTGGGAAGAGCTTGCAAACAGAGAATGACAATTATATTTGCCAGACTTCATGGAGGCCGCGAATGGGGGCCAGACTCGTCAGCATTCATGCATATGTGGCGTCATGCTACAATAACCACTGCACGACCAAGGCAGGGTGGCATATTCACTGTGAGGTAGTGAAAGAATGAAGTTTCTTTTGTTGGCCGCTTGGGCCAACCATGCTAACGGGTGATTACTAAAAATGAGAATTTTTTTCAAAACACGCTGCTCATGAACTCGAAAAGGGACAGAAATGCCACTTTACACTGATATGTGCAAAGTTTCAAAGCTGTAGGCGCAGTGTAACCTGTGGTGTGGCGCCATGAAGTCACTGAAATTACAAGAACTCGCATATTCATACTGCGAAAGTCAATAGAACGATGGCAGAAAAGGCATCATCAAGCATTTTGTGAACGAAGGAGAATTGATATCAACTATCTATAGCAGTGGTCGGCAAACTCATCAGTCAAAAGAGCCAAATATCAACAATACAATGATTGATCTATCTTTTTAGAGCCAAATTTCTTTAACTTAAACTATCTAGAGGCACGTTTTCACGATTGACCTGGTCAATTGTGGTTTGACCACAATATCATGTTTGGTCTGAACAAAAGAACTGACCAAAAGGGATCGCCAAAACGCTTTGGTCAGACATTTTAGGACCAATGACAAGGAATTGACCAAACTTCAGAAAATGAATTCCTTAACTTAAAACCAAATCCACTACAATATAAAAACAATTCCCTAAAATAAAAAAAATGAATCCACTAAGCTAAAAAAAATAGGAATTCACTAAAATGAAAACAAAATCCACTAAAGTAATTATCGAACTAAAAAAAATAATGAATTCAATAAACATAAAAAAATAATTTCCCAAATTCAAATATCACTAAATTAATACAACAAATGGATTTGTATAATTTAAACTTGCTACCGGTACCTCCTATCATCTGCTACAACTGGTTGGAGTATGTCGCCATTTGTATTTTTCCTTGACCAAACGCACAGACCACGCTTTTATTTTGGTCATGTTGGTCATCTTTGGTCTGACCAAAGTTGACCAAATCGGTTTGTGCTCCGCCAAAACGCATTGTTTGTAAAACAATGTGACCAAAGTTGACTTGGTCAATCGCCAAAACCCGCCTCATGTAGTACCACCATTAATTAACTTGATAATGATCTTAATTATTGATAAAAATGGAATTGGCTGATTAGAAAAATACTGGCAACCTTGCATTTTGTAAACGCGACAAGCATGACTGAATGACTCACTCAACTTGTGCATAGGGCCCTTCGTCCACTGCCACAATGCAACTGCAACTCGACTGAATAAAGCTACTCGTACATGGTGCAATTTTCATGGCATGGAACACAAAAACTAGCACATGCCACACAGTTGAACTGTGTAAACTCAAGTGCAACGTATGAAAATGGAATGTGCAACTCAGTCTTGCATCATGTAAACAGATAAAAATACAAGTTGCGCCATCTGAAAGAAAATCAAACATGTTTGATTTTGTGTTACACGTCACTTTGCTATCTTTACAGTGTTTGACGCGCCTATTGAGAAAAATCATATGTAGTGAATTGTTTTGCAGTCTGCAGTTTATTTCTGTGAAAGTAAATAGAAACATTGGATAATACAGATAATCTTCATCATCATTATACCAATATTCCCACCTTGAAAGCTAAACACTGTCTTCTTCATGTTTATCTTCGCCCTATCTTTTCTCCTGCCTATCTAATATCGTTTAGGCCCGTCTCTACTTCATCACTGGAGTCAATAAGTTTACCAATATCGTCGGCAAATACCATGCACTGAGGGGCCTATTCTCCTACTCCTGACAGCAGCTCGTCCATAACCAGAATGAAAAGGTATGGACTTAGTTCTGAACCTTCCTGTACTCCAACGTTCACTGGGAAGCCCCCAGTATTTCCCAAAGGTGTCCTCACCTTGGCTATTGAACCATCATGCATATCCTGAACTATGAGTGGGGTGTCGCGTGCTGACAGAGTCCACAACGAGTTCGTTAGAGGTAGCTTGGGGGTGGGCAACATTGTGGAGATGATGAGAGAAAATAGGTTGAGGTGGTATGGGCATGTGATGCGAAGGGGGGAGGAGAAACTAATCCGGTACATTATGAGACAGCAGGTGGTTGGGGGCATCAGGACAAGAGAAGACCAAAGCGGACGAGGGAGCAGGTTGTACAGAGACATGGTTGTGTGTGGGGTAGATGGAAGCCTAGTGGGGGATAGGCGGGAGTGGAGAATTAGAACTCACAGACCCGACCCTGCCATAGGCGGGATAAGTGTATGATGATGATGATCACATCTCCCTCTCATAGTTCGTTTAATAAATTCTCCATTACTTCCACATTTCAACAAAACAACAACAAAATTGCAAATTTAAATAGCCGAGAATTCATGAATGCATTGAAAGATGACACAAAAAAGTGGCATATGCTTTTAACATGCTGGCATGGCATATGCTTGCAACTTAAATTGCATGTTACGTGTAAACAGAGTTTGCAACTTTTTTATTTACCATGCCACATTTTGAGTTGCATGCCACTTTTGTGCTCCGTGTAAATGCAACATGCCACTTTAAGTTGCAGAACTCAAAATTGCACGCCACAAAAGTTGCACCGTGTACCATTAGCTTAACAGTAATCAAATTTTAGTTCCTTTTTAGTTGCATGCTAGTCTAACTCATGTTAACCTATATGGACTTTTCCCACCAATGAAACTGCAACGCAATGTAAATGCGTCACAGCTGAGCATGTCAGTTTCATTGCAGCCGTCAAGCAATTCACACCATTCGCACAATGCTCTCTTCATCTGAACTACTCAGCATCATAAGTGGAACTACTGCCAAAGAGTTGCATCTGTGGACAAAAGTGACATTGCAATTAACTTTAGTTGCATTGCATTTCAGTTGACTTGCAATTGTGTTGTGGCAGTGGACAAAGGGCTGTGCCTCCGCAGCACTACATACCGCCTGTGCCATGTCTTTCATCATCTGTACGACACTACTGTGAATGCCTGTGCACCAACAGTCATTTGTGGAAGACCCACATTTGAGGGGTCAAAGAGCCACAGTTTGCCAACCACTGATCTATAGGATGGTCGGTCGAAAGGTGGGAAAATGGATTGCCATCGTCCAGAACGAGTGGATCTGGTCAGAAAGCAAAGATTATGACTAAGAAGAATGTGAAAAGGCTGAAATCCAAGGTGTGGAACAAGAGTGGTGTTTCAACGAGAGAACAGGCTTGAAAATTCAAGTGCTCGCACTGATTGTGAAAACAATCAAGGAAAAGACTGATTTGCATTATCGAAAGAAAACAACAATTCCATTTCATACAGATGCTCAAAACGCAGTGTATCACTAGTGGTGTTCAAGAATTTCTTCAAAGTTTTGTGGTCGTGAATTCATCTTGGATGACGAATCATATTTCACTTTTTCACACTCCAACAAAAATTCCAACGTTGGGTTTTATGCGAGCAATGTCAGCATTGCCCCAGTTCAAGTGAAATACCATCTGATCAAATTTGACCCGGACTGGTTAATAAAAGCAACGTTTTGATGTATTTTAATACAAATCTTTAGTATCGCCCTCAAAATAGGCTCCTTTTGAGCCAATACAAGCATGCCAACGGTTAATCCAATTTTCCATACACTT
Source organism: Trigoniulus corallinus (assembly GCA_013389805.1). Taxonomy (NCBI): domain Eukaryota; kingdom Metazoa; phylum Arthropoda; class Diplopoda; order Spirobolida; family Trigoniulidae; genus Trigoniulus; species Trigoniulus corallinus. The sequence continues at coordinate 4,778,710 of JAAFCE010005724.1, forward strand.
CTTATAGGCCTCGGGCGGGATGACCTTTAGTTCCTTTGGCGATTTTTTATGGCCTCAATCGACTCATTGCGCGTTCCCCAGAGCGGATATGAGTTTTGGAAATAGGAAAAAGTCACAGGGAGCCAAATCTGGCAAATATGGTGGTTGAGCTGTGATTTGAGGATGATTGACTTTTCATTCAATCATCCTAATTAAATCATCTGTAATTCCATTGGAAACACAAAATTTCAAGCAAACTCTTTGTTCAATTATTTCCATTGTAAAAAAAATCGCCAGACAAAGTTTTTGCAACATAAACAAATGGCTGCCAAACACACACTAATTGATGAATCCTGCTCAAACTTCATACGAATGTCAAAGAAGGTTGTACTAACCTAGAGAAAAAAAATTTACCCATTCAGTTTACTAGTGGTGGTTTAAATGGGCCAATCCGGGTCAAATTTGATCACATGGTATAAGACAAAGAAAAAGTTCGAGAAAAAATTGTTGCTTTGGATTGCCATATTGCCTCGAGGAATTTCACATTCTTTCATTGCCCCTGCCAACCTCGCTATCAATCAGCAAGTCTACCTGAACGAGGACATAATCAAAAGGCCAGATCTCGTGTCGTCGCATTATGGAAAATTAGTTATTGATCCCCTGAAGGCCAAAAATATGCATTTTGTGGCAAAGGAGGACAACCTACCCTGTGCTCTCGAATTGCAACCAATTGAAAATTTCTTCTCGATTCTTAAAGGCCATGTGTATGAGAAAGGTTGGGAAGCCAAGACCAACAGTCACTTGAAGAATCGTATCAAGTATGGCTTGAAAAAATCAATAGGCCCTATGACTGTAATACAGAAGATGTTTTTAGGCGTGCCTAAGAATCTGGACACTGCGACGTTGCAATAAGATAGGACAGTGATTTTTTTGTAGGTGCCCTTTGATAGTACAACTACCATACATGCGTGCAAAGTTTCACTTGACTTCATTACACATGAGATGAGCAGCATGAATTTGAAAAGAAATTCTCATTTTTTAGTAATCACCCGTTACAAACTATACGATGTGTTGGATGATTCGGAGAAGGAGTCAACTTACCCGACCGTCGGAATGTTCGCACAACAAGCCTACAGACTACACAATCTGTTGGGTTAGTTGGGTGGTTGGCCCAACAAGTTGGATAGTGTGTGGCCAACTTAAGTGTTGTAGTACTGGTTGGGGCAGCCAGCTATGTAAGAACATTATCCAGTAGAGCGCCCATTTGTCCATTCGGAGGGGGACAAAGATGGCGCGAAAAGGGGCAGTAGTTGCTTTTATCTGCAGGAGAGTGAAAGTACGACTGGAATGCGATGATCGACTTACTAATCCGTTTACCTGCCTGTCGCAGGGTGTGGTGACATGGGTGATTATTGGACAATATTTTGATGCAGCTGGCTGCTGACCAAAGCTGCATCCCGTCTGCTTCTGTATCGTTGGTCTACTGTTCGTTTGGGCACTCCACCGAGCTTGTACACCAGAGAATTTAGCGTCATCCACCCGCATTGGCCTGTTATGTTGGGGCACTCCTCCAATGCTGGGGGTAAGCTCCTACACCTTGGAATTTTGCCGAATCCACTACGTCATTGATTCCTGGTTCAGTGCTGGATCGCGAAGTGGTTTGACTTCTTATGGACAGGGGGAGGGCCTCAGTGCGCCTTCCAACGCGTTGGAAGGCCTGTAGTTCGCTCCTTTGTTCTTGCTACCAACGGGAAACTGAGTACCCGACCCTACTATAGGCGAGAAAAAGATTTGGATTGAGAAAGGGACTGTGGCTTCACTAACGTTCTGTCTAATAGTTTGATCTTGTACCCCTGGCCTAGTTCCGGCGCCTGGGTTTCCTTCTTGGTAGTCTCGATGAGGATCTAACCTTGATATCAGTTTAGGCTTTCTTGTTATAGTAGAGCGAACCTGCATAAAGTGGAATCAAGTGAGCTGGTTTACAAACTGTGCACCCCCTCCCCAACTAGGGATTTCACTGGATTTTCGATTTCTGTTGATTGCAGATGCAGTTTGTTCCACAGCCCTGATGAGTACCAATGTCTTGGCCTTCTTGCTTCTCAATAAGTACCGAAAGGTGAGTTTTTAATGTTTACCTTGGGCACAACTCGTAACGCCCTTCCGGGGACCAATGAAAACCAGAAGAGTAGCGGTGCCGACATCACGATGTCTCCAAAGCTGGGAAGTGACTGCGGTCCGCCTGCATACCTGGTAGTTGCTAATCCACTGTGGTTGCAGGTTCCGTCCAGGTCAAGGTTGGTGGTTTCTGCAGGGCGAGAGATAAACTTTAAGTCCTCCTTTCGCCAGTTTCATGCCCCTCAGGATCCATCAAAACTGCCTTTAGAAGCAAGCTCATGTGATTCTCCCGTTCCTGGGACTTTATCATCAAGCTTTACCTTGACCATTACTCTGGAAGATGTGTCAGTTAACCTTAAGTAGGGGGCCTCGGCAGCCGGCTTGGCAAAAATACTGTCCAACACCTAGCCCTCGTGGCTTTGCTTTTCGTGGGGCAGAATTTCATTCTAGCCGGCCCTGTATATGGTAAAAAAGACCTGCCTCAGTGACGCAAAAGGTTATGTTCCTAACTACTGCATTAGTGGTTCCAGGTTCGATACCCGAGCAAGGTGGGTCGGCTTCTTTCCAGTGATACCGCATTTACACATTCGCGAATACGACGAGGCGAGTGGCGAGGCGAGACTTTCGTCGAAATGTTCGCATTCATTCTTTGGATGAGGAATGACTGTTCACACATTCGCCGAATATTTCGTCAGATGGTCATTCTCCAATCACCTCGTCGCTAGCGCCCTTTGACTCGTATTGTCTCGACAGCTATAGTCATTCTCAAATCGCCTCAGGTCACTCGCGGCCTTTGACTCGTGTCAAAAAAACCGCTTCCAACACGAGCGCCACGAATGGCGAGGCGAACCACGAGGTGAATGACGAATGTAGTGTTCACACATTCGTCGAACATGCTCGCCTCGCCACTCGCCTCGTCGTATTCGCGAATGTGTAAATGCGGTACGAGAGAAGTCCCATGTATGCCTTCCCTTGGATGGGAAGAAAGCTGGATTAATGCTGTCGTTTAAGGGTTCAAACGACTGCATAGTGTTTAGCAGACGATTCTTTGTACTTCCGATCGAGGATAGTATGACAAATACCAGTACGTGTTGCAGGGTCAGTCATTATCATTTAGTGCATGTGAATCGCCATCAGTTTTTTAAATCCGTGTTTGCGAATGAAGATCATTTTTTTTTAATTCAAATCGGTGCAGAATCAAATCAGCCTATCTTGGTGTATACTAAAATAAGTGTTTATTAACCCTTCAGCACACACGTCGGGTCTATGTGACCTGAGATATTTTTCACTTTATTAATTTAGTATGTAAAAACGTCACTAGAGATTGTGATTTCTTGTAAATTACTTATCTGACTTCTAGTTTACTTTAGTGTTGTTTGAAAGGTCAACATTAGTATGGTTATTTTTATGTATGGCTGTTTTCACCTGGCATATGCTACTATGTAATGGATTTTTTTAGTAAAGGCCGCTTCACAACAGCAACAAGAATGGGAATGCAACATAAATGGGAACGGGAGGGAAAGTTAGAAAGCCAAATGCCAATGGCGGCGTTCACAATATACAGGAATGGCAAATGGCAACAGATGGGAAAGTTCACCTACTTTTAACTTTCCTGTTAAACATAAGCCGTTTGACCAATAGAAGCACACCTCCACCACATGACGCATCCGTCGCCCCTCCCCTCGGCACCAAAGAGCTGCGCTTGGTGATCATGATGTAGAGTTGCATGTTGTGTTTGTGAAGCTTTGCCATTGCATGTTTGCCGAGGGCCTTCCTGTAACCTGTAATTCTTAAAAATATTTCATCTCTTATGACTTATCTGACTCTCCTCTCCTGTATCCTGGTGGTGCATATCTACAGCACTTTAACTATGTTCTATCCATTGCATTCGTCATTGGGGGTTATTGTGAAGCTTGCTTTCCCATTCATGTTCCCAGTTACATTTCCATTGCCATTGGTAATGTGAAGCGGCCTTAACACAGTCAGATCTCTTTTTATGCAGGGGATATGATCCTCAGAAAATCGCATTAAAGAAGACTATAAGTCTATGGAAAAATTAGGGATATGTTCCATAATTTTTAAGATTCACATAACTCCAAAAGAAAACCACATAAAAAAGTTCGTTGATGTCAAAGAAAATAGGTTTCTTAATAAATTTCTTTGGGAAGCTGAAAAAGATTTAAATAAAATTGTATTTCAATTCAATTGTAAATCACTTTCATCATCAAAAATAACTAGCTATGCAATAGATCTCTTTGGTATACGCGATAAATTTTCACAAACATATTTTTTTCTCACTCTCTGCAGACTTTTGTTTTGACAATCATCATCATCATCATCATGCCCATATCCCACTTGTGGCAGGGTCAGGTCCACTGAACATGCTCTGATTGGGGACACTCCAGTCAGGCGTCTGGAACATGCAGGGATATTGGCTGGGTTGTCTGTGGGGTGGATGTCGGTGTCACATATCATTGGGTACCTCAAAAAAGTGCCCACCATCTAGGTCCGAAGGCAGATGCCCAAATTTGTCTCTTCTGCAGAGCACCTATGCAACGTGAATCCATGCAAACATTTCTATCAAAATAACCTAACTGGGTAATGGAAATTGCCAAGACACTTTCATGTGAAAGAGGACACTTTGAGGTATGTGTTAAATTACCTCAAAGTGTCTCCCTGACACATTGAGGTACCTCAGGACACTTTGAGGTATGACACCAAGCACTGTACTGACACTTCTTTATACAACCAAAATAGAAATTTTGGCAGGTAAATTAATGCTTTGTCAGTTATAATATTGTGTGGTGCTGTCCCATTGCATAATAACTCCTAAAACAAACACATGAATATCTAAATTGACCACGTGTTATTTGCCTGTCATACTTCAGTTTTTCTGGACAGACAACTTCATGCTGGTTTAATGACAGTGTAATTGGTAATTAAACTTTGTGATGATGATTCTACCAAATTTTTATATAATTCACGGTATCGAGAAACACTTCTGCACCTGTTTCAGAATTAGCATCATTAACAAGCAAGTGATTTTCTAATTCACTGCAAAGACGGAGACCGTCATGAATTAATTTTGCTGTGAGAGGTCCTGGTCTTTCTTCAAAATCATTTTCAATTTCGGGATCAGCTACTGCATTGGAAGTTAGTTTAATAATATCGTCATCATTTAAGACATCATCCATCAGCAGTTCTTTTATATCGTCATGGTTAAAAATGTTCAAATCACCTCCAAAATAAATTTTTATTTTAGAGCATGGTCAGTGAATCTGCAGACGCGATCCTGCCACAGTCAGGATAAGGGTGTGATGATGATTGTATGATTTTTAAAGTGTAATGTACAAGTGTGGAACCCCCTATTGTGTATGCTAATTTCTGACAAACTAAGACTTCTTTGACTGGCTAATAAAATGGTCGGTGGACACCATGCAGTATCATGGGCCTTAGACTGACTATACTTCCTGAACAAACATACAGTATGCATATTTGGCCAATTTTTTTAATCAAATACAAATCACACAACTTCAAAATTGCATAAAAAGAGACCCAAATGTATTTGACTCAACGTGATTCGTTTTAGTAATACTGATATTGTGTCAAACAGCTGCAACTCGTTTGAAATAGAAAAGTAATCTTTAACTATTAATTCATTAAAAAGGTTAATATGTAATACTTTAGTTTAAATTTTTATTTTTTATAAACTGAACTTAAAATACAGTGGGTTAAATTGACCTGATGTGTGTGGCTGTTATTTTCAACACGTGTGTGCTGAAGGGGTAAAATAAGTGTTTGGGAATTACAACGCCATGCCACATGCAAACAGCAACATTGTGCCACCCATAAATTGGTGGTTTTGAAGGAAAATCATGTTTTTTTAATTGAAATTGGTGCAGAATCAAATCAATCTTTCTCAGTGTATGCAGGATATATCGACACCTTCCCGGTAAAACATCGTAAGCGACATTTTTTGAGATTTTCACTTTTTAATATAATCAAATTCTGCACATTATATCTTTATTAATACTGTAATCAGTTTTCCCCTACGTTAAATAGTTATTTTATTTTTTAATATCTAAAAATATTTTAAGCATAAGAATGAATGAGGAAATCAGAACGTTTCTCTCATCTCCTGTAAAATTTATGAAATGGTGCTTACGATGTTTTACCGGGAAGGTGTCGATATGTGATATATTTTCCTGTGATTTTCATGTCATTATTGCTAGTGCTGATATCACTGGGCCCTGGAACATGTATTTGCCATACTATCCTCGATCAGAAGTATGAAGAATCGTCTGCTAAACATTTGCAATCATTTGGACCCTAAAGACTGCTTCACAATAGCAACGTGAATGGCAATGGAAACGTAACCAAGAATGCCAAGGTGAAAACCACCAAGGTGATTGAGTGCATCTTGCTGTGGTCTGCTCCCATTGGGCAAACGGCATACGTTTAATGGGAAAGATAAAAGTTGGTCAACTTTCCTGTCTATTGCTGTTTGCCATTCCTGTTTACATTTATTGTGGAGGTTGCCATTGTTATTTCACATTTCAACTTTTCCTCCAGTTTGCTTTTGCATTCCATTCCCATTGCTGTTGTGAAATGGTCTTAAAGGCTTGGCCACACATAACGCGATCTGTTGCAGCAGGCCATGATCTCTGATATCCACAAGAGAGCGATCTAAATACACCTCACAAAATTATATTACAATCATCATGCAGAAGGCGATCTGTCGCAGTGATCTATTCTTGATTGCAGTGGGCAGTGACCCAGATGTGCAAAATTACAAATTTGTTGCATGATTAGTTTGGTATAGTATGGCGAAAAATGATTTGACACAAACTGGAATGTGCACTTCTCAATGGATTGTTGAGAAAGATATTGCGCCCTAAGTGGCATTTCTATATTGTGGACCATTGCAAAAATCGCATGATTGCTGCCTGCTGCAACAGATCGCGTTACTGAAAGCTGGTTCCCTACGCATGTGGTGTATGATGTCACTCACTATTTCACTGAAAAGAAACCTCTATCATGCAAGGGGTAGATGAGGCAAAATTCCCAGGTGTAGGAGCTCCTCCTCCCCCAGCTGTGTAAAAGTACCGTCCAACAGATCCTCCATATGTCCCAGTGGGACAAAAATGACAACCTGACCCTACCGTAGGCGGAAAAGGGGTTGTGGGTTTTTTGCCTGTGTATGGCGAGAAGAGGGCGAACATCGTACAAGGTGGTGAGGCCTCTCCCTCTCTCGCTCTAAAGAAATTATCGGCCCATTCCAGGGTCGAACTACAAATCCATGGACAGCACTAATCAAACAAGCGTTCACTTCACCTCCTCGGTGGACTGAATGGTTCACAGAGTGACAAATTTCTTACCCACTCTGGAAAGAGAAATGTTTGACTCATTGTTTCTGTATGCCTCATCATTGTGCCAACCGGAAGTAATTTCTGTTTCAGGGTGCCCTTCTACGTTCATTGATTACTGATTTCGATTGGTTATGGAACGAAACTTTATTTCGAGGGCGATATGTCGGATTCGTTGGAACCACCAAGACCATAATCAATCATGCCATTGAATTGCTTGGCGACAAACTGGTTACTGTCCAAAGGCCTGCTGCTGCTTCAGAGGAACACGTAGCCAAAGCTGACTTCGACCTGACCTTCATCAAGCCAAAGATAACTTTACCGGAAGTTCTGGAATTGGCTTACTATTCCAACGTGATGTTGTCGGTTTTTCTAGGAGATGCAATTCTAGGTATGTGACAGCTGAGTAACCGGTCGTCATTTTGGGCACGTGTTGTGTATGGGAGACAGGGCCAGTGCCATGGTCTTCAGCTCCTGCCTGCAAATCTCACATAAGCGCCCCTGCCCTACATTTTGAATAATGTTGAAGCCCTTCCCATAGTAGCTCTCGCCTGCAGTGCAGCCTCTGAAGGCCTGTTTCTGCTGGCCCTGGTGTATGTGTGACATAGTTTAACCCCTTTCGTTCTTTCAGCGTCAGTGCTCTTCGTCTTGGTTGGAGAACACCTCAATGCAGTGCAGAATTGTCAGTCAGAACTGACAGTCTCCAGGCAGCAGCTAGTTGAAAAATCGCTGGATCTCTGTAACATTTTGCAATATGAATTTATTTTAACGCCGGTAAGTAAAAGAAACGCTATTACTGACCGCTCTTCCGCCTAGGAAAGGGTTGGGTACCCGTCTCTGTCCTTCTGAATGGGAACGTGGGCGCTCTATTGGACGGTATTTTTATGCAGCCGGTTGCCGATCAAAGCTGCAACCCCTATGCTTATTTATCCTCGACTTGCCTTCATTGGACCACTTTTCCTCCATCGCCGCGTAGGGGGCAAGCTCCTACACCTAGGAATTTTTGCCTCGTGTACCCGTTGCATAGTAGAGAGGGTCCTTTGCCGCGCAGTAGTGTCATCGTGAACACCAGATGGGTACCTTTTATTCGACGGAAAGCGAACCGGGGGGTCTGTCTCACTCGACTAAAAAGATGCCATCTACCCGGTACGTAGTGTTTGCATGCCCCTCACATCCTGTCTGCCATAGCAAGACAGCCATTTGACATCCGGTAATTAACATTTCCGTTTCTTGCGTTGTACAGCAGCTAGTTGGGTTACCGCTCATTATCATCCCCTTATCCCGCCTGTGGCAGAGTCGGGTATACGGTTTCTGCCCCCATTCCCGCCTATTCTGCACCAGGGCCCCATCCACACCCCCCCCCCGTTAACACATTCGTATAACCTGCCTCCTCTTCTACATTGGTCTTCCCATGCCCTGGGTACTTCCAATAACCCCCATCCTCGTAATGGATGTAATGAGCTTCTCCCCTCTCCTCTCATCACATGCGCATAGCAACACATTCTATTCCCCCCCAACGTTTTTTGTGGTGCCCTTCGCCCTAGGCTACCCCTACCATACTTATTCCTAATTCTGCTAGGTGGAGTGTAGACATACACCCCACCCGTGTAGCGCACCGTTCGCATTTCAACTCTATTCTCATGGCCCTTTCTCATTGCCGAACACTCTGATCCGTATAGCATAGCTGGCCTAACTACTGCCCTCTAGAACTTCCCTTTCTATTTGACTGGGAACCTCCGATCCCACAGGAATGCACTTGCCGATCTCCACTTGTACTATCCCAGGGCTCCACTTGTACCACCCTACATTGATCCTACGGGTCACACCCGAATCGATTTCTCCATTGCTCTCGAACCCTGATCTAAAATACTTAACCTCTTGCACCTTTGTCACCAGATCGCCACCAGAGGGTAAATCCCTTATCGTACCCTTATCCCGCTTGTGGCAGGATTGGGTCTTTGGATTCTAGCCCTCCACTCCCGCCTCTCTCCCACTGCGTCTTCATCTACCCCACACTACCATATTCTTACCTACCAGAGAGTACATTTCTGTCCTTCCCAATTGAAAATTGCCTTCTCCGCCTTGACGCGGAGCTTCCGTGCGCGTCCTTGACCCGCCTCGGTGGCGCAGTAGGTTGCGTGCTCGATTTACTGCGCCAGTGGTTCCAGGTTCGATGTTGGATCGAAGTAGGTTGGCTTCTTTCGGGTGAGAGTGAAGGCCCGAATGCCCCTTCGGATAAGAAGTTCCGCATCACCACACTTCAGCGCTAATCACGTCGCCACTGATGACATCTTGATGACGTTTTGTGCTAGTGCGTTACAAAGGACCGCCAGCGCAATTCCTTAAGTGCAGCGCTTTATTTGGAGTCACCGCACGCCGGCGTCATATCTCAGTATAGCCTCCGCCATTTTTCAAGCAGACAGCTCAACCGCCAGCCAATCAAAACGCAGCGTGACGTGCGGGACGCTATGTCAACTCAACTCCACTGGTCAACTCAACTGCCGTCACGCATAGCTGCTCTGTGGCGCCCCAAGTAGCAGTGTGACGTCACCATTTTTTGTGCTGTGTCGTCTGTTACAACGGTAATAGCGTTAGCGCGTGGGTATACGGAACCAGGCATTAGAGCTTTGGTCAGCAGCCGCCTGTGGGAAAATACTGTCCAGTCTATCACTCTTTTGTCCATTGAGAGGAACAAGTTGGGTACCCAACCATGCCATAGGCTTGAAAAGGGGTTGGGAGTTGCTATTCTGTTGAAATGATGTTTACCTTTTTAAGGCGTTTAAATGCAGTTTTCGTTTTGATTTTAGCCTTGCGTTAAATTGGAGTCGTCAATTAATGAAACGATCGACAATTGGGTGACTTCTGAGCATCTAATAGATGAGACTGTAAGTACCTTATTTTTTGATCATTTCGCCTACGTGCAAGAGCGGCAGATACTGCGTGAGCAGACGAAGCAACGCAGAAACGGATGACGTCAGCGCGTAATTATGTACGGAGGGAGTTGAGGCAAGACCTCCTAGATAACAAGGCCTTTGCAGCATGACGTCACAAGCTAGTGACGTCACACAAAGTAGTGCTAGCCTGCTTGAAAACGACCATATTGTCTGCATTTCAAGCAGGCTTTTAAGTGATATTTCAGTCGCGTTTTTAACTTAAATCATTTTCCTACCTAAATCAAATTATTATGGATTTGCTTAAGCAAAATGCCATATAATTCTGTTGTGCCTGGATGAAAGGAAAACTGCAGAAGTGGACCTAAACTTCACGTGTTTAGTTGTCCAAAACATCCCAAAATGGATTATACTGTAGCTATTAAGAGAAAGGATTTTGCACTGACCAAACATAGCAAGGTAAGCAGGTTTAATATTTAATGAGTGGTATTAGGCTTATATAAATTAGGGCATATGCTTATATATTTAAATTTTATATATTAGACTTTAACATATCGCCAAAAAGTGAGGGAAAATAGGCTGAGGTGCTATGGACCCATCATGAGAAGAGGGGAAGAAGAGCTTGTTAGTTCCATTACAGGAAGGCAGGTGGTTGGTAGCACCCAGGGTAGGAGAAATTGAAGCTGATGTGGGAACAGGTGGTCCATAAGGACATGGCAATGTGTGGGGTGGACAGGTTTGTTTGTTGGTGTTTTAGGGCCCTTGAACTACAAGGTCATTAGAGCCCCATTCACAACATAGTTCTTATGCAGAAACTCCACAGACACTGCACTAATGTGACGATTTTTGGGTATTAGCACTATCCAGTTTTCAAAAGCAGCCACCCATGTCAGTACTAGCTGGGGTTGCACTGTTTAACTCCTAACCCTTTCCTCCTTATGGTAGGATCTTGTCTTGATACCAGTCTTGTCCTCATGAATGCACACAATGGTGCTATATTGGACATGGTTTTCCACAAAGCTTGTTTATCATTGGTATACTGTTCATTGCAGCACACCACTGATGCCAGTGGGTGAGCCAGGGGTGGATCAAGAGGGGGAGCAATGCCCAATTGCTACCCCTACAGTGCCTCAATGAGGCACATATTTTAACTGATGCATGATTCAGCTTTGCAACTGATGAGGCACTGCTGCATTTGCTATTCCCATTTCTATACTGCCAGTCCAATCTGCAGTTGGCTAAGCCACTGAAGTTAGGACATTGTCTAAAGGGCAGTGTCTATGAGGCTACATTTATACTAAGAGATTCTGAATATTAAAAGTATTTGGGGTGCACTTTGTTTGAAGTGCTCCCCCTCATCTGCCTCTGGATCTGTCCCTGGGGTAAGCTCCTACAGCTGGAGATTTTTTTAATGCCACAGCAGAAAAAATTTAGTACATTTAAGAAACTTCATGCCCTGAAAATTATCACTAAAAGCTTTATCTACTACTAGTGTAAAACATCAAAATGTGAAATTAGTTTTAAACATTTTTAATAAATGTGCTAATTGAGCACTACAATCCACTAGGGTAGTTACATTTTTCATATAGTTTAGACCAGGGTTTAGACACTTCAAGGGCTATTGAAAAAAAAAAAACATCTGTAGTGTGTATTTAGGTATGTGGCATAGGTAGTGTGTATTTTTAATTTGCATGTGTATCTTACAAAGATTTGGAAATTAATTAGTTATTTTCATACCAATATTTAAATGTACATTTAAAATGTTTTATATTTTATTAATAAATCATTACTTTGCTGTGAAAGGGCAAGCGTCAGCATTCATTTGCAGTAGGTTTTAGCACTACTAAGGATGACGTCACGTATGAGTGAAAAGGCCTTCTGTTTAGGAGGTCTTGGTTGAGGAATGGGAGGAAAAGTGCAATTGACTAGTAGTCAACTGCTTTCAGAGCACAGCGCTCCCGCGCGCTTATGATTGGTTGGTTGCACTGTAGACGACGCCCATTATGCCATGACACCATTTTTCGCTCATTACGCCGCCTAGCGGACATTGTCAAAATCAACCGGCGCGCATCCTATCTGCCGCTTACCACTGAACGAGTCCTCGCACAGTTCGTCTTGGTGACGGTGCTCTACGTCACTATTTTGTTGGTTGCGCGCGCGCTCTTTTCGCTGGTAGCGCTTGCCACTGAACCAGCCTTTAGAAGCTTTGCCCGACATTGTTGACGGCAGGGATGCCATATGCATATGCAGGTAACATATGCAGTGTCATGAGGGCCATATGGGTGCGTCTTATTGCATTGGACACATCAGATCTCGTCTGATAACCGAAGTTTCTGCTTGGGAACACGGGGTACTGCTAATAATCCAAAATCGTCGCATTAGTGTGATGTCTGTGCAGTGGATGGGGCTCTAATGACCTTGTAGTTGGAGGGCACTAAAACACCAACGAAATAAAAAAATGAGGGCCATACAGTACCCATGGCGGCCCCTTGCAACTCCGCTCGGTGGTTACTGTGGGCCACTCGTTCCGCCTGAGTGGCTGGCCGCGTATGTATACTACACGGTATCGATTGTGTGGGCCGAAAATCAAGGTTTCAAGAACCGCATGCCGCCATTTTGCCACCTGAGGTCCACGGCGAGAAAGGCCCTCCTGGGTAGGTTGGTGGTTTTGAGTTCGATACTAGATCGAGGTGGGTTGGCTTCTTTCGGGCTGGAGAGACCCGAAGTGCTCCTTCCGTCGGATCAGCAGTAACCATGGTCCCGTGTTGTGTAGAATGCCATTAGGACATAAAAGAACCCTGACTCGCAACTCCTAACTTTTCCGGCATGTGGCAGGGTCGGGTTTCAAGCTTGCCCATCTGAAGGGTTACACAGGTGAGCTATTGGACGGTACTTTGCCGCAGACGGCTGCCGACCCACGATTCCATCCCTATACTTATTTATCGTTGGTCTGTTGTTCTTTGGGGCACTCCATCGAGCTCCTGCACCTGGAAATTTTGCCTTGTCTACCCGTTGCATAGCAGAGAGGGTTCTATTCCGTGCAGCAGTGACATCATACACCACCCGGGAACTCGGCTTTACTTCTCATCCGAGGGAAGAACCAATCGGGGCCTCTGTCGCCCAAAAAAAGCCAATTCGCCTCGGTCTAGTATTGAACCTGGAATCACTGACGCAGTAAATCGGGCACGCTACCTCCGGCGCGACCGATGCGGGTCTCTATGAAACGGATGAGGCAAAATTCCCAGGTGTAGGAGTTCGCCCCCCCCCTCCCCCCCGGCGTCGGTGGAGTGCCCCGACGAACAGTAGACAGACAATAAATAAACAACAGATCGCGCAATTGTCCTAGTGGGGCAAAATGGGTTCTCACCCTGCCATAGGCGGGAAAAGGGTTAGTGGTTTGTTTTCTTTGTAGGCTTGTAGTCCATAGTTGGAGGTTCGATCCTGGCAGAGGAATGCTTTCTTTCCGGGAGAGAGGGAGAGGAGCCCAGAAGTGCGTCTTCCGTCGCATGGAAGCCACTGCACGGCACAGTGCCGTCCCTAGGGGGTGCGGGCCGCACCGGGTGACACCACTCGCACCATGATAAATGGGGTGACACGAAAGCAGAAAAAGCAGCTTTTTTCTGGAGAGGGGGGGGGGGTGACAGCAACCCTAGCGACACCACTGGCACGGCAAAGAACCCTTACTACGTGGACCTCTACCCTCTGGCGTTGGTGGGGAGGGTGAAGTGCACTAAAGATGCTAGGGGCTGGGAGTTTGGGTGTCAACAGTAGGATGCATAAAAATACCGTGTGTTTCCAAGTGCGCTGGGACAAATGGTACCAGACCTTGCAGTATAACGAATGCTTTTTTGTTTTTTTTTTTGGCAGACCTCTGTGCCCCGAGATCGAGATAGGGAATGGAGTGACAGAGTGGCCAAGAGCTTGGAATGGGAACAGTCCAGTGAAGAAGAGGACGGTTATGTTCCCGATTCGCGTCTAAAGGTAACATTTCTTGTGGATTGGTGTGCCCTGGTCACCTGGTTCATTTTTTGCACTGTCTACCAGAGGGGGTAACTTTTGGCATGTCTTGCAGGTCAATCTGTTGCAGGATAACATAACCAAATTCCAACTGTACCGAAGTATTTTGGGGCCATATTTGGAGGGCTACTGGCACTTGGCTTGTTCACTTCGACACCTCCTTTACACGGAAATGGAACAAAATCATTTTATTCAAATGGTACAGCAGTCTATCATAGAGAAAATACAACAGGGATTAATAGAACACGGTAAGTTGATTGACGTCAGCCTCATTTGGGAGCCCACATCGGACACCACGCCTGTGGCAGAGTCGGGTCTGCTGGTTCTGGCCTTCCACTCCCGCCTATCATCCACGTGGTTCCCGTCCACCCCACATATCCCCTGCCGCGGGTACTTTCAACAACCTGAATCCCTGTGACGGACCTAACCAGCTCTTGTTCCTCACTGCTCATCGAATGCCCCTTCGTGGAGCAGCCAAGGCAACAGGGATCTGAAATTCCCTGATCTCTTGATCCCTTTCTATTCTTAAATTGAAATTGGTCTCCTCAGCCCATACTCCGGGTACTTTCAACAACCTGAATCCCTGTGATGGACCTAACCAGCTCCTCATCCCCTCTTCTCATTACTTGCCCCTTCAGTTCATGGGGCAGCCCATGGCAGCAGGGATCTGGAACTTCCTGACCTCTTTATCCTTTTCTGTTCTTAATGTGGCATCTGTTCTCCTCTGCCCATACTCTGGGTGCTTTCAATAACCTGAATCCCTGTGATGGGCCTAACCAGCTACTCATCCCCACGTCTCATCAGGTTATGGGGCAGCCCATGGTAGCAGGGTTTGGAACTCCCTGACCTCTTGATCCCTTTCTTAAATTGACATCTGTTCACCTTTGCCCCCACTTATACGCAGGCACACTGCTGTGTCCCGTCTCAGGGCCAGTGTGCCTAACGTTATCTGTACCGTGTGCGGCTGTCCGTGTATGGAACCTGGAACCGTGGACTCATGAAGAACAATAACTGCGCCATCACGAGACGGACCCGCACTTCCCGTATGCGTGTCATTTCCTTGTTTCGTGCAGGATCTATCTTGCAACCCTGGATTCGCCCCTTACTAGGGCCACCGCTAAACAGACTTCCATTTCCAGCAAATGTGCTTTTTTATACGTCTGGTGTCAGTAGGCCTTTGGTCCTGTCCCGACTGCCCTTCAATGGAGTTTTTACTTAATACAGGGTTGCAACGTCTGTTTGGAACCCCAAGATTCTCTGTAGAAACTTTTGTCAGGGAGTCAGAGCTTGGAGCCAATATTTCTGGTTATCCAATATCAGTGTTACGATCCCAGTGGGCGGAGGGAATGGACCAATGATCTATGATGCACCTCCAGATACTCTCATACAGGCACTTCCGCAGAATTTTTTTCAGGGCGTAAAGCTAGGAAACCCAGGTGAGAAAAGTGTATATCCAATGCCAGATGACCTTCATACACCTTTAGATATTGGCAAAGGAAGACTTCCGTAGAAATTTTTCACGGGTGAAGGGTCAAAGCTTAGAGACAACTTCTAAGGTGGGCGAAGTGTTCCAGGAATCGGATCAATTTGTGTATCAATTGAGTGTTACGATCCCGGCAAGGGTGAGTGGAGCTGGACTTCCGTTGAAATTTTTCAGGCGGAAAAGCTTGAAGACAGTGTCCCGGGAGGAGTCGGCGTCACGGGAGAAGTCGGCGTCCCAGGCGAAACCGGGAGCGGCGAGTTGCGTTGGACACACCAGTTCTCGTCTGATCACTGAAGTTAAGCAACGCAAGCCCAGTTAGTACTGACATGGGTGGTCGCTCGGGAAAGCTGGGTACTGCTAATACCCAATAATCGTCGCATTAGTGTAGTGTCTGTGCAGACTATGCACTAGAACTATGCAGTGGACGGGTCTCTAATGACCTTGTAGTTGACGGGACCTTAAACACCAACAAACCAAACCAAAACCCAGGCGAAACCAGTGTCCCGGAAATCGGATTAATTGGTGTATCAAATGAGTGTTAAGATTCCGGCAAGGGTGGGTGGAGATGGTTCGGTGATCCATGATGACCTTTAGTTACTGGCATATAAGGGCTTCCGTGTGCTAGGTCAAGTCAGCGTCCCAGCGGTTGTCAGTATCCCAGGAGAAAGCGTCCCAGCGGTAGTCAGTGTCCCAGGAGAAAGCGTCCCAGCGGTAGCCTGTGTCCCAGGGGAAGTCAGTGTCCCAGGAGAAGACAGTGTTTCAGGAATCTGAGGGAGTTGTATATCCAATGGCAGTGTTGCGATCCTGGTGAGGGAGTGGATGGGCCAGTGCCTCGGTCGCCCTCCACTGGACAGAACTAATATCGGTAATTTCTTTACAGTGGAATGCGTGGCAGCCGACACTCTGCAAAACGGAATAAAACTGTTCGAAAGCTGGAAAGTAGTTCAGAGTCATGTTCAAGACAATATCAAAATAATATACCTGTCTGAAGACTATAACAACGTTGAAGAACTAGCTTATGTTCGTAGGACTTTAGAAGAGTTCAAGATGTAGCGAACATGGCCGAATGGTCGTTCGCAAACGTTTTTCAGCCAGGTTAGTATTGCGTTGTCAAAGTACTGTGTTTGAAACCATTCGTCCTCTAAACAGCATTTTTATTTTCACAGCTCCATGACGTCATCGTGAACAAAAGAATATATATTTTTTCATACTGCTGTGTTGTCATTTTAGTGTCTCTGTCAGCGTGGGGTCGAACCCACTCGGTAGCATAGGAGGGCGCGTGGTCGATTACTGCGTCAGTGGTTCTAGCTGCCATACTGGATTGAGTGGGTTGACTTCTTTCGCATGGGGAGAGGCCCCGAGTGCACCTTCCTTCGGACTATGCAACGGGTACATCATCTAGCCCCTATCTCGCCTGTGGCAGAGTCGGGTCTGCGGGTTCTAACCCTCCCGTCTATTAGTCACCTGGTCCCTGTCCACCCCACACACTATCATATCCTTACGAACTATGCAACGGGTACATACGGCAAAATTCCCAGGTTTAGGAGCTCGCCCTCCCCTGGCGTCGGAGGGAGCAGCCAATTGCGTTGGACACACCAGTTCTCGTTAGATAACTGAAGTTAAGCGCCGCAACCCCAGCTAGTACTGACATGGGTGGCCGCTTGGGAAAACTGGGTACTGCTAATACCCAAAAATCGTCACATTAGTGTAGTGTCTGTGCAGTCTAATGACCTTGTAGTTGAAGGGCCCTAAAACACCAACAAAACAAAAACAAAATCCCCTGGCGTCGATTAAGTGCCCCAACGACGATAAATAAGTACAGAGGTTGCGTCTTTGGTCGGCAGCCGCCTGTCTAAAAATACTGTGCAATAGATCGCCCATGTGCCCATTCAGAGGGGTACCCGACCCTGCCGGCGGAAATGGGGTTAGTGTGGGATCAAAGGTTAGCTTCGACAGTTCGTGGTTGCAGGATCTATCCTGGCCTGGGGTACATGGCTGCTTCTTTACTATTAACCCGGTTTCCTACGGGAACCGACTTGCCGACTTGCTCCTCCCTAGGGCACTTGACCGATGTAAGGGGCCCGAGCTCCTACATCTGGGAATTTCACCGATTTAAAAGTTGGGTTCATTTCCGCGTAGTGGTGACATGGTACGCACCTCACGGAAGGCATCGCCTTGACTTTCCATCCGATGGAAGGTAGTGTGAGAAGAAACCAGCCAACCACCCTGGTTCCAGTATCGATCCTGGGACCACTGACGATGTAGTCATTCATAACACCCTGCGAAAAGAAACTCTAAATGCGCCTTCTGTTGGATGGGAAGTAAAGTTAGTAGCCTACCGTATTGTGTTCCGCGGTCACCACTGCATGGAAAAGGGCCCATTCTACAAGAGTCAATCGACCAAATTTCCAGGTGTATGAACTCGCCGCCTGGTGTCTCTGGAGGACATATGCTCTCCAACGAAAGAGATCTTTTCAGTGCAGTGGTGATCGATCCTGCAACCATGGACTCAAGACTGCTCACACCCGACATCTGCAAACATGGGGTTGGAACAAGTCCCGTCAGGACTTGATGGATACCAGGTGGTGCAGAGGCAGCCTGCTAGGGATTCAGCGTCAGTGGTTCCAGGTTCGATCCTGGTGGAGGTGGGTGACTTCTTAACCAGGTGAGAGAGGTCCTAGGTATGCCTTCCATCGGATGGAAAGTTAGGGTTTCTGCTCCGTGTGGTGTGCACGATGTCACCACAGCACAGGAAAGAACCCTTTCCACACGGAGAAAAAATGTATGCGTCGTTTTGCTAAATTCTCAGGTGTAGGAGATCGCCCTTTGGCGTCGGTGGAAGAAAAGTGCTCCAAAGAAAGAAATAAGCAGACGTTAAATAATCAAGGGGGCTGCCGGCTGCTTCAAACTGCAGTTCATCTTTGTTCTCTTTTGCACCGGGACAAATGCTTAACCGGTTTGGAGCAGTGTCACCCTCTTATCGTTCATAAAGTCCTGTCTGTCTCAATAGCTCTGCGATTAGCGCACTTGTCTTTTTGAATACAAGGTTGCAGGTTCGCTTTCCTGCTGGAGGTTGTCGACTTTCCGTCGGCGGAAAGGAGAGTCTCAGAAATGCATTAGAATGGGAGGTAAAGCCGTGGACCCGTGTGGTGTGTAGGCTGTCACTACTGCACAGAAAAGAACCCTTTGTACGTGCAACGAGTAGATCGGCAATGCCTGACAAGACAACGGTAGACTTGGCGTCGGTGGAGGAGAACTGCCCTAATGAAAATAAGCAGGTGAGTCCGAGATCAAGCCCACCAGTAGAGGACAGCGTTCTTGCCCATTTTGGGAACGTGGGAAGAAGGACGTGTATTTTGGTAAGTAAACGTGCGCAGCAGTTCGCAACTCCGGGGTAGGGACACCTGTAGGCGCCCCAATAGGATGCAAGTCAATAAAAGGTTGGGAACCCCACATGTACACAACTCCGATAAACTGCAGCATCAGTGATTGAAGGTTCGATCCGAGATAGTTGGGCGGGCAAGAAGGAGGCCCCCAATGCGCCCTCCGTCGGATAGAACAGTGCTCTGCAACCGGTGCGCCTTGAGCAGATACAGGTAGTGCTATATATTTTAGCTTTTGATGTGCTGCGGAATGCTAGGAAGAACTTTGGTGTGCCGTAGGTGAGAAAAGGTTGCGGAGCACTGGGATAGAAAGAAGGTACAACAGTGGTCCCGTGTGGTGTACGATGTCATTTGCACGGAAAACAACCCTTTCTGCCATGGAATAGTTTAAATATGCAAAATTCCCAGGTGTAGGAGCTCGCCTCTTTATGATGTCAGTTGAGTGCCCCAAAGAACAGTAGGTTACAAAACAGGGGTTGCAGCATTAGGACAGCAGCAGGCTGGAACGGCGAATTCCATTGGACACACCAGTTCTCGCCTGATCACTGAAGTTAAGCTGCGCAACTCCTGTTAGGACTGACATGGGTGGCCGCTTGGGAAAACTGGGTACTGCTAATACCCAAAAATCGTCGCATTAGCCTAGTGCCTGTGCAGTCCCTGCATAAGAACTATGCTGTGGACGGGGCTCTAATGACCTTGTAATTGAATGGCCCTAAAACACCATTAAACA
The DNA here is from genome assembly GCA_013389805.1 of Trigoniulus corallinus. NCBI lineage: Eukaryota > Metazoa > Arthropoda > Diplopoda > Spirobolida > Trigoniulidae > Trigoniulus > Trigoniulus corallinus. The sequence continues at coordinate 4,798,674 of JAAFCE010005724.1, forward strand.
AACAGCAGCCGGCTGCTTCAAAATACCATCCAATAGATCGCCCATGGACCTAACTGGGCATGCGACTCCCGCCATAGGTCTAAAAAGGATCAGTGCGCTCCACCAGTAAACCGATGACAAGCATTGGGGTTGAGTATTAGGTTGGCAGCCGGTTTCGTAAAAATACCGTTCAACAGATCAGATGTTCAAAGGGGACATATACTGTATGAGCACCCGACCCCTGCCATAGGTGGGGGAAAAGGGGCCAGCGCGCCCCAAAACTAGGCCGACGATAGGAGTAGGGGCAGTAGAAATACCATCCAAGAGATGGCCCATGTGCCTTAAAGGGATCTATTGGACATCCGATCCCGTGCCATCGGCCGGGAAATGGGTACAGGGATGACTAACATTGCGTACCGTAACTCTTCACTAGGCTTCTGCACATGACTAGTCAAACCCGCCTATGGCAGACAGGTGTCTAGTCGCACGCCATACTGGGGGCTCTCGGATGTTATTTTTACGTAGCTCAGTGTCCCTGCCGCCGCAGCAACCTCTGGCGGCGACTAATCATAACAGGGCACAGTTTTCCTTCTCTACCAACAGGTGGCGTTCTGCAACATACTCATAATGATATCCGCCTGCCAGGTAACAACCGCTACTATTCCTCAAAGGCGGTATAATGACTTCCCCGGGCTCCAGATTCGATATGGGGGTGGAATAATTAACCTCGGACAACCTACCTTGTTTCTAAAAATAGTAAGAAACATGCTAATAGCCGTTTTTCCCGCCTGGAAACGAACTCAAGGCCCCAAACTCAGTGACTCAGTTCGGACGGTAACAGCTTACACTGTACGCCGAGTTGTTGACTCTGTCAAACGGCAAGCTGTCTGGAGCTTCGCCCATTCTCTCCAAAATCCCTATCGTCTACCTGACAGCTAGAATCGAACCAGCAACCTCATCTACACGACTCAATCGCGCTACCATCGAGTTGTTTTTACGAGTAGGCACCGTAAAGCAATGCTGAAGGTATGCACACGAAAAAAGTCATTTATTTCAGAGAGAATGGAACCAAAATTGAGAAAATGAAAAACGAAATCAATCGACATGACAACGAGCGATTACTTCGCCCTATTTGAGCTTCTTACCGAAAAAGGCTGACAAAGGCTGTACATTGGGAGAAAGCGCGACATTGCTACACCACATCTACCGTATAGTTAACAAGAATAAAATCTACATAAAGACTAAAGTTAAATAACCCAACAAACCAAATCCAATAACAATTTTCCAGAGAAATGAAGTGGCAAACCTGTTCTCATGGTTGATTATCCTGATGGCAGACATAATACGCAAGCGTCCTATTGAAAAAGAAGGGCTTGTTAACAATTCCAGAATTTTTCTTCTCTCATCTCAGACCATCAGGTCAATTACCGGTAAAACTTTATTAATTCCCTAATTGCGGTTCAGTTTAGGAAAAATAAGAGAGTTTGGGCCAACATCTTGATGAAATCGTACGAAATAAAGACACGAAAAACTTATACATGTGATTTGTGAACGACTCCGACAATTACGCCTTTGGCCACTAGGTGCGTTCTTGTCTTCGTCGTTCTATTTCAATTTCCAATTGAAGGAGTGAGTGCGTGTTGGGGAAGTGAGTGAAAGTGTTCGTGTGTGAATTTCGACCGGTTGTTGTTAGTGTTTTTTATTTTTGTTGCTTATTATCTCGACTTGCAAGGTAAGATTTGAAATATTTTACTTTATTTGTAATGTACGAGTTGAAATCAGCATTTGCATTCGCAATAGAACGTCTGCCACGGTCGAAGAATGTCGCTGTTCGAATTCGGCGTTCGATTTTCGAACTTCCATTCATCAATGGCATGTGTGCCCATGTGTGGCACCAAAACACAAATCGTTAAAATTTGGGTTGTGCTTTTGCCGATATTTTGATGTCAGAAACCGTTAACTGGTAATTCTCGTTACCTTGGCCTTGTTTGATCGTTCAGTGGTTGTTATTTCTTTTATTTGCAGGAACTTGGCATTGTAGTGTAGGTGACTACTGCTCCTATCGACCTAATTGGCGCCCAGTAATCTATTCAATTTGTTTAATTGATTATTAACCTAACTGCTTCATTTGGTGTTGCCGTCTTCTAGGTCAGACGACACAGAAACCCATTATTGACCACTTCTTTTTTGTTGTTGTTGCAGCTCCGTCTTAGCACTGGCATAATTCAGTACTAGAGTCGTCTGAAGAGATTTCCTTATTTACTTGACTCTAGACGGCCAGGTAGAAAAGAAAACAGAACCTTGAACTTGGAAAAGTTAAAGCTAATCAGTTCAAGTGGTGCCTCAAGTGTTGGCTTTTTTGCTTCTTTTTCTTCTGTCCATCAGCTGGTTTTTTTCAGCCCATACATCCATCCGCTCCCCCATGTCTCTCACTCTCCGTCATTGCGAACATGACTTCCGCATGGTTTCAAGGACAGGTTAGTTACAGAGAACTCAGTTTGTAGGTCAGAAGTGCTTCTTGCCAGAAAGCGCGAGGTTGCAAGGGAAGTGCTCATCCAGAAAACTCAGGGTTTGATGGCGGAGGTGCTTTCCAGAAAGCGCGAGGTGAAATGTAGGGTTTGATGGCGAAGGTTCTTCCAGAAAAAAAAAACAGGGTTTGATGACGGAGGTGCCTTCCAGAAAACTCGGGAATTAATGGTGGAGGTGCTTTCCAGAAAGCCCGAGGTTAGGGTTTGATGGAGGAGGTTCTTCCAGAAAAGCAAGGTCTGATGGAGCGGAGGTGCTTTTCAGAAAAGTCGGGGATTGATGGCGGATGTGCTTTCCGGAGAATGTAGGGTTTGATGGCTGAAATGCCTCCAGAAATGTAGGGTTTGATGGCGGAGGTGCTTTCCATAGAATGCAGGGTTTGAAGGCGCGGAGGTGCTTTCCAGAAAATGCAGGGTTTGAAGGCGCGGAGGTGCTTTCCAGAAAATGCAGGGTTTGAAGGCGGGGAGGTGCTTTTCAGAAAGTATGAGGTGTCAAGTGAGGTGCTTCCAGCGAACGCACGGTTGCAAGGCGAAGTGCTTCCAGAAAATCCAGGGTTTGAAGGTCGAAGTGCTTTCCTGTAAGCCCATGATTTCGTGTCGAGTTAAGAAGGGCCTCTAGGCTTGATTGTTTGTATCCTAATCGTAGTAGAGCAGTGGTGCTTAGCCTGTCATCCTTGGACTCTTCCTCACCCTTATTTTCCTCTTTTGCCATGCAGGCATCACTCTCGCAAGGTTGCAAGGTCAGGTTCTTCCAGAAACCCCAGGTCTTGAAAGTGAGTTGTTTCCAGAAACCCCGATGTTTAAAGGCGAGCTGCTTCCGGAAAACTTAGCGGTTGAAGGCGGAGGACTGGGACATCTAGACTGGATTCTAACCTAGTTAAAGTACTGCCGTGGTTCTTAGCGTGAGGTCTTGGACTCCCTCACCTCAGACGTCCACAACGTACCAAGAGGTCGATCCCCGCAGGTCTAAAATGCGATAAATTGAATCATTGCTTCCTTGAATATTTTCCTCTTCCTGGGCTCAAAGACTGGATTTCCATTTTTTGACTGGAGGGCTCCATTTTTAGAAGAGCAATGGGATTTCTGGTCTGTGGACTTCCCCAAAGTTTGCAGGCCGAGTTGCTTCCAGGAAGTCTCTCACCTAATCGACGGTGAGATGAGTGTCAGGGTTTGATTCTCTAACGTAGTTGTACTAGAATAGTGGCTGTTAGCCTGTGCCCCTTAGATCTCCCTCACAGGCGTTGGCGATGTACTTGAAGGACGCCCGCACGGGGCTGACAGGTGTTAATATTAGTCGTGGTTTGCTAGAATATTTTGCTGTTAGTCGTTCAAAGAAAGGACTAGGAGCGTTCCTTCGGATCTAAGTTCCACACAGGTTTTCTGGAACTATGGAAGATGGTGGTCTGCAGTAACCTTTTGTTAAGCAGAGGAGGGGTTGAAGAAAAAGAACCCCTTTCTACGTGGAATTTTATTAAAATATATGTTCCGATCGGCCAAATTTCCTGGTGTATGGCGGTAGTGTAAGGTGACTGAGGACCTGGACAATAGAAGGACGAGAACTCGCAGGCCCGAAACAACTTGCCATAGGCGCCCATCCCTTCCCTCCTGGGAGCGGTAAAGACATAAAGCAGCAGTCCGGTTTCTACTTTATAATATTCCCCAGGGTCGGGTACCCATCTTGTCCCTCTGAATGGATACAAGGGTGATATATTTGACAGGGTTTTTCGCAGCCGGTTGCCGGCCACAGCTGCAACCTCAATGCTTTACTTATCGTCGGTCTACTGTTCGCTGGGGAATTCCACGAGGGGGGGAGAGGGCGAGCTCCTACAAATCAGGATGTTTACAGCCTTGAGTATAATTGTTTTCTTCAAGTTCCGGTTTGGCAATGGAATCGCCGGCTCTTAAAGATGGTGAAATTTGCAGTTGGAATATTTTGTTTGTCCACTGGACCATAGTGACCTCTTTTCTGTTGGTGCTTGCGCAGTGACTAGCCTTTATTGGATCGCGTCCAACTGAGGTGCCTCTTTGCATATTGTGCGATAATAACGAGTTAAATTCCATTGGAATTAGCATTTCACGGGCGCTTTGCCTCCTGATGGTTGTCCATTGTGTGTGACAGCGTCCGTTAAATACTACGTTCCGTTAATCCGTCTACAACAGGGTCATTGTATGGATTTCCATACAGTTGACTATGGGCGTAAGGATTGTTCCAGTGGTAAGGGAGAGCTTGGATCCAATGGGAAGGTAAAGACTGACGCCTATGTTTCAAGTGGCAAAGATTGAGCTTAATGGGCCGCTAGCGGAGCAAGGGATGGATGCAATGTTCCAGGGTGGAGCAGGAGTTGGGTGCAGTGTTTCAGGGCGGAGCAAAGCTTGGTTGCATTGCTCCGGGGCGTGGCAAAACTTTGATACAATGTTCCTGGACGGAGCAAAGCATGGATGCGGTGTTCCCTGGCAGGGCAAAGATTTCATACAATGTTCCGGGGCGAGGGAAAGCTTTGATACAATGTTTCCGGGTGGGGCAAAAGTTGGAGACTATTCAAGGGTACAGAGGTTCGAGACTTCCAGGAGTGGAACGAGCTTGGGGAGTAAAGCTTTGAGACAATATTTCAGGGGAGAAGGCAGGGCTTGAAGACAATGGTGCAATGCGGGGTAACGTCGAAACTTTGATGCAGTGTTTCAGGGTAGGGAAAGGCTTGGAGACAATGTTACAGGGCGGAGCAATGACGCCAAATGCACATGTACGTGGGGTTCTGAAGGTGTACCTCACCCCGTGATTAATACATCAGTGCAGCATCTCCCACCCCTAGCGTCGGTAAATTTCCTTCAGAAGTTAAAAGTCCGGTTATCATGCATGAATTTGTGGGCCCGACAGGTTTTTTTCGGGAGCTAGAGGGAAGGTGTGCTTACTATTGAAAGGAAAGTAGCTAGCTCCATGGTCCTATGTGTTATGTATGTTCTCACTACTTCACGGGAAAATCCAAATTTCCAGGCGTGAGAGCTCGGCCCCTCTCCCCGGGGGGTCGATGGAGCGAAAGGAATCCCCAGCCACGTCATACGTGTAGATTGACATGGATCTCGATGGAGATTGCACCTACTGGCGTCGGAGGAGGAAAAGTGCCCCAACGAAGAACACTGGCGGACGTTAAATAAGTAAGGGATTACAGTATTGGGCCGGCAGCCGGCTACTCCTAAAACTTCGTCCAATTGTGTGTCCGTCCCTTCAGAAGTAGTGCCGTCTTAACAGAATTAATTGGCCCATAGGCAAAGCAGTGTGCTGGGGCCCCTACGACAATCACTCGCAGGAATAATGGTCACTTGACCTACCTCGGGGGCATAGTGGTTAGCACGCTCGGCAACTGCGTCAGTAGATCTAGGTTCGATACTGGACCGAGGTGGGTTGGCTTCTTTTGGGCGAGAGAGAGGCCGCGAGTGCGTCTTCTTTCGGATGAGAAGTAAAACCGAGGTCCCATGTTGATGTACGATGTCACTTGCACGTAAAAGAACCCTCTCTACTACGCAACGGGTAGATGAGGCAAAATTTCCAGGTGTAGGAAGCTTGCCCCCCTGGCGTCGGTGGAATTAGGGTGGAACTAAGCATAGGGGTTGCAGCTTTGGTCGGCAACCGGCTGCAGAAAAACAATGACCAATATATCGCCCTTGTGTCCATTCAGAGGGACAAGATGGGTACCCAACCCTGCCATAGGCGGGAAAAGGGTTAGGAGTTGCTTTGTTATAGATGGTAACGTGACATTCACAGATTAGCATTGGGTTCTCGGACAAGTACCCGGCGGGCCCTTGGATTAAGACGGCACTGCACCCTCCCCTTGCCATAGGTTGGGAAGTGGTTTGGAATAGTGACGAGTGGGGAGAGTGACGTCACATCGTCTACTACCCACACCGGAAGGAAGTGCCTCTACCAGTCATTACTGATGTCGCGTCTGATTTTTATTTGGTCCAATCAGTAGTTGGCGTCCAGTCGATTGCTGTTGGCCATAAAACGCTCGATAATATCGGTGAGGGTAGTCGTTGTTCGGACGTTGGTCATCTGGCTTCCGGTCCCCCTCTCCCTTTTACTCCACCCCCCCACAAATGTGGCGCCCACGTAAAATGAATTTCCATTAGTGGACCTCATTGAAATAGGGTACGTGATTTGCTTGCTGAAGTTGCTCTTGTCCATTAAGGCCATTTTATTCCGATGGTCAGTGGCGGCATTTGCAATAATTGACCATTTGATGAGTGACGCTCCAGTTAATGTCGTTGACTTCTCTATTGAAATGCTGGCAGTGGCACCTCTGCAGGGCGGAAAAAGTGCAGTTGTCAGAAAGGTGAATTGTGGCCCAGGTCGGGCACTCCATTTGTTCCACATGAGCGTAACTATTAAACGGTATTTTTACGTAGCCGGCCGCCGGCACGTTACCCGCAACCCCTTGAAGACGGACTGCACTCGAGTATGCGAAAGGAACAACACACGCATTTGACCTGCAGTGGATCAGGAACCACTGCCGAACTAATGCGCTGTCCTTTGAAGAAGGAATTCCCTCGAGTGCTACGAATACTCCACCTATGATTGGGTCGGGTGCTTATTTGTCCTGTGCTGGACCCGAAAACACAGGCCGAACTGTTGGTAGGTTTACGCGGCCGGCTGGTGGATCTAATACTGTTGCAACCCGTTGCTTAGTTAACGCCGGCAGTTTTACTCTACTGACGTCAGAGGACACAGGGCCGCCCCGCCATGTAGGAAGGGTTGTTTGCACACAGCACTCTAAGGCTCCACTACTCAAGCCGACGGAAGCTGAACTGGGTCTGTAAAGAAGGCCAGGATCGATCCTGTTGTACACATTTTAGCGCTCTGGTGGAGTCATTGGACCTGTTGTGTTCATGTAATGGCGCCTATGGGCTACTCCTGATTTGACATATGGAACCTATGGCTGCCCTTTTGTGGGCTGCAGAGGATCGTAGGGTAGTGGAAACCACGGATTTTTCTTGTCCCTTGGAACCGTCCAGGTCTTTAGTGGAACCTATAAATCCTCTCGGGGGCTTAATTGGAACGCGTAAATTCCTCTCAAGGGTTTTAGTGGAAACTAAGAATACTTTTGTGGACTACAGTGGATACTTCAAGGTCTTTTTCAGGGCTCTAGGGGAACCGGACGAATTCTTTTAGTGGCCTGTGTTTGAATCTAGTGGTAAGCGGATACTTTGGCCGGTTTAAGGAAGTATAATCCATGGTACCGTGTGGTTTAGTCCGGCAAAATTCCCAGGGATACGAGTTCGAGCCTCCGTGTGAGAACATCGAAGAACAGTTTCTTCGGATTTCTGAGCATGTTTGATAGAGGTGCTATGCGACGCAAGCCGAAGCGAATTGTGCTCACAAACTGAAAATTGAATTCGTGAACGTTTGTCAGGTGGATGTACGCAGTGTTAGGGAACGTTAGCGAACGTTTGTCAGATAGATGTGGCAGTGTTTAGGAACGTTAACGCACCTTTGTCAGGTGGATGTGAGCAGCGTTTGGGAACGTTAACGAACCTTTGTCAGGTGTTTGTGCGTGCACAGTGTTTGGGAACGTTAACGAACGTTTGTCAGGTCGATGTGCGCTGTGTTTGTGAACGTTAACGAACGTTTGTCAGGTCGATGTGCTCTGTTTGTGAACGTTTGTCAGGTCGATGTGCGCTGTGTTTGTGAACGTTAACGAACGTTTGGAAATGTTTGTGCAACTTCAGCAGTAATGTTGTTTGCACCGTGCTTGATGATTTTGACTAAAACGAGATTCGCAAGCATATTGCTGACTCGTAATTTGCGTGAATAGAATATTGACGCAAACATTGGCAACGGTCGTTTTTGCAAGTTTGTCAGCACCGCAGAAGTTTGATAAAAGACTTCCAAAAGCGTATTTACCAATAAAGCAAAGTAAACATTTATTGCAAATGTTTACAAACATTGCATGCTACTGCCATCTTCGACTGACAGACATTCAGACGCTACCCTCGGTTTGTGAGCAAATTGTTTCGATCGTTATTGACTTCTGCGAATGTAGTTGGGGGGGGGGGCTGTGTAACAAATGGGTGTCTTCGTTAAGCATGCTCACGAACTCATCATAACCGACATTGTTTCATGTTTCTATAGCGGTTACAGCATAAACAAACGGTTCTGAAACCTTATTTGTTCGAACGCTCCTATGCCTCCACCAAAACCTCTGGTATAGATAACACTTGAAGATCATAAACAAGCGTTAACGAATGATTGAGAACGTCCGTTAGAGCTACTTTACCTCCAAAAAATATGTTATAACTTTCAATGCAAGCATTTTTGAATAGTTCGTAGATGCTTTCAACCAGCCCTCTATCATCGTCGCCATCTTGCGAACGTTCAGACTATATGCGTTTTTCGTTTGCGAGCAATTCCATTGGATTTACAATATATTGAGAACAGCCAATGTGTCTGGGGCGTGTGTAACAAATGGCTTCTGCGCCGAACTGCTCGTAAGCCCAATCACAATAAGCGTTCAATGATGTTCTAAGGAAGGTTAAAGCATAGAGAAACATTTCGATCGCGGTTTGTTCGTGCATTCGTGGCTTTTTCTGCAAGAACAAAGTTTTTTTAGTTATTGAGCATTTTTAGGACTCACAAACGTTTGCAATCGTTTTGTGGTGGTTGAGACCATGGCTGTTGTTTTCAAACGGCGAGCGTTTTTTGCCCTCGTAACCGTTTTGCGCTGCTGATGTAGATTTCACATGCATTAAATTGCGTTGATGTTCATAAACAGTGTGTCACGTGAACCAATCCTTATCGTTCTTAAGGTCATGGTCACCATTCCAGCTTATGGCAGGGTCTTGTCCCTCTGAATGGACACGTGGGAAATCTGTTGGACGGTATTTTCCCACAGCCGGCTGTCGTCGGTCTACTGTTTGTTGGGGCACTTCACCAACGCCAAGGGTCCAGCTCCTGTTGCGTAGCAGAGAGGGTTCTTTTAGGTGCAAATGACATCTTACACCACCCGGGGCCACGTTTACCTGCCATCCGATAGAAGGCGCACTTGGAACCTCTCGATCCCGTATCGAACCTGGGACCATTGACGCAGTAATCGAGCAAACTGCCTCCTGAGCCACCAAGGCGGGTTCCTCCATCAAACTTGGGAAAGCAGAAATCCATTGACCGGAAGTCGGATCGATTAGCAATATGTTACTTGGGCTTGCAGTGTTTCTGACGTCAAAATGCTGACCTCAAATTTGTCCCTAAATTCTAGTGTCTTACTGAATCCTGCATGTCGACACCATCATTCCTAATTTTTTTTCTGCCTATGGCAGCATCAGGTGCTCAATGACTGGGTACCGTCGCCCTCATTGATACCATGATGCTATGTCCCACTGGAATCGGGAAACACGAGGACGATGTATTGGACCATATTTTCCCGTAGCCGCCTATCAGGCGCGGATCCAAGGGGAGGTTTGAGGTTGCACCCCCCTCCGTAAATTTTGGGTCGACATTGACACCGACAAATGAAAATTGCGTTTCCAATCGCTGCCTATGGCTCAACCCCCCCTTCTTGACTAAAATCCTGGATCCGCCGCTGCAGCCTATCAGTCAAATGCTGGAACCCGTTGGCAGCGATTTCGGTCATCGCCACCGGGTGAAGCCAGCTCCTCCACCTTGAAATCCGGTGTAGTGGTGACATCGTGTACACCACACGAGGTCACAGCATTGCTTCTTAAGTGAAAAGCAACTCTTAAACCGTTTCCAGCCTACGGCTGGATCGGGTACCCATCTTGTCCCTCTGAATGGGCACAAGGGTGATATATTGGACGGTGGTTTTTCGCAGCCGGCTGCCGATCAAAGCTGAAACCCCCTATGCTTATGCTATGAAACCTCCTATTGTTCGTCGGGGCATTCCACCGACGTCAGTAGGTGAACTCTTAACCTGGAATGTCTGCCCTGCCTACCCGTTGCACTGTAGGGAGGCTTCTTTTCCGTGCAATAGTGACATCATACTCCAAACGGAACCTCGGTTTTACTTCTCATCCGAACAAAGGCGCGCTCGGGGCTTCTCTCACACCCGAAAGAAGCCCACCCACCTCGATTTCATTATCGAACCTGGAACCAGTGGCGCAGTAATTCCAGTACACTGAATATTTCGTCATAGCTTCCCATTCAGTGGAAAATGTACATGAAAACTCAGTATTACCCGAGAGAAATTCCCGCCTTGGCTCAGGATCGAACCTTAATCCATGAAAGACAGTCGTGAGCGCTATCCTTTCACTGCAGAACTTCGGCTAAGATACCCCCATGTTTATTCCCCGCAAGGGAACATAGATATTTGCCAGACCGGTTATTGGACTACACTGGAGTTTTTGTCCAACTGGCCCCGTGTGGTGTGTAGGGGAGGTCACACCAAAAGTAAAAGAACCCTTTCTACACGAATGTGTAGAAGAGTCGAATTTCCAGGTGTAGCCTCTCCCCTCTTCCCCGGCGTCGGTGGAGGGGAAACTGCCCCAACGGTAGAAAAATTGGCCTGCTGCTTGTTGCAGTATTGGGATAGCAGCCGGCTGCGTAATATGACTACCGGACCCTGCCATAGCCGATAAAAGGATGTGTAGTTGCTTTGTTGCCGCACTTAGTCGGCAGCCCCCTTGTAAGAATTTCGCCGTTCAGGTAGACGGTACCCTGCCAAATTGGTACCCGGCCCTGTGGTAGGCAAGAAAAGGAACGACACTTCTGTTACCAGTTCTTTTACCGACAGAGGCCAAGGTTTATCCATGTTCCAGACCGGAAGTTAATCTTTATCCGTTCTTGAAGATGGGATATTTTGGCGCGCACTTGTTTCCTGAGCCTAAAGTTCTTCGGTTATCCGAGTTCTAGCCTGACCTGAACATACCGGTGGATCCTTATCGTTGTCTGCAGGCCGGATTTTCTGACAAACCCCTGACCTGTGAGTGAATATTCCGTCACCCTCCGTCAGATTGAAATTAAAGCCGTGGCTCTAGTAGCCTGTAGCACGTAATGAGCAGACAGGAGGAGGAGGTTGTTAGATCCATTATATACGAAAATGCCGGTGGTTATAAGTACCTGGGGCAGGGGTTAGACCAAGGCAGACGTGGGAGCAGGTTGTCCATAAGGATATGGTAGTGTGTGGAGTGGACAGCGACCTGGTGGGATATAGGTGGGAGTGGAGGACTAGAACCCCTCAGACCCGACCCTGTCACAGGCGGGTCTGAGCCTGTGGTTAGCCTGTGGCCAGACAGGGGGGTAGCCTTTAGGTTGTCAGCTTTGCACGGAAAACGACCCTTTCTGCAACGGAATATAACAGACACTTTGTCGTTGAGACTTACTCCCTTTCGTCCCTCCTGCTGCTGCACACCCTTTATGGGAAACCTGCCATCGTTCAGGGTGTTCACAACTTGCTTCATGCTATTTGTAATCAGGGCAAGACCGTGATCATTATGTTTGTTGTTTGTATTTTAGGGTCCTTCAACTACAAGGTCATTAGAGCCCCGTCCACTGATGCAGGAACTGCACAGACACTACACCAATGCGACGATTTTTGGATACTAGCGGTACCCAGTTTTCCCAAGCGGCCACCCATGTCAGTACTAACTGGGGTTGCGTTGCTTAACTTCAGTGATCAGACGAGAACTGGTGTGTGAAACGTAATTTGCTGCTCCCCGTCATCTTTATGTGGGTCTCGGAACATGTCGGCTTCATGGGCAACGAAAGGACCACCTGCCTGAGGACGATGCCTCTCCCATTCTTCCTTCCAATGCTTCAGAGAGGCTCCAAGGCTTTATAGAAGATCGGTTTATTGCTTTGGACACACCGGTTTTCATCTGGTCACTGAAGTTAAGCAACACAACCCCAGCTAGTACTGGCATGGGTGGCCGCTTGGGAAAATTGGGTGCCGCTTGGGAAAATTGGGTGCCGCTGATATCCAAAAATCGTCGGTCGCATTAGTGTAGTGTGTATTCTTGCTGTCTCCGCATTAGAAGACAGCAGTGGGCGAAGCTGTAATGAACTTGTAGTTGAAGGGCCCTAAAACACCAACTAAACCAAAAAACTGGTGTTTAGGCTGGCACTCAACGCCTCCACCATGGAATGACTGTCTTTCTGGGTCGTAATGACCGTTACAGTTGTGGGCCGGAAAGCACCAACACACGTACACATACACTGCAACGGGATGTGAGATCCGGCACCCCTTCCGTGTAGCGTCGGTAAAATGTGCCTCCACTAAGAAAGTAGGCCCATGCTAAATAAGCAAGGGGTTATAGCTGTAAGTCGGCAGCCGGCTGCGTAGAAATGCCGGTGTTTATCCGACCCTGCCATACACGAGGTCTGTTTGTAGTCCTACGGTAGGATTGACTGACTCTTTGTCAGCTGATACTTGAAATTCTGGCAGGCGAATTCCGTTTTTCTTGCGTACAGCAGTTCATTTTCTGATCGATAGATGGCGTGTGGTGTCTACGTCTGAAGGCAGAAGAAATCCATTTTTTTGCGGGCCGTTCTAGCGAGTATCCGCGACTATAGCCTAGAACAGGAAGTAGTTACAACGCCGCCGATAACGCGTGAAGAACGTACCGCTAAAGGCCGTTTCCCTTTGAAAACCTGCTCCTGACTTCTACGGTCGATTGATAAAATGCAGCTAGCCCTACTACTACGGCTGGAAACATTTTGCACCGGAGTCTGCCAACATCTCTTGCTTGATGTAGGTAATCTGCTGCGTGGGGAAGCAGACAAACTGTTGACAGACTCGAGTTCCAATCTGTTTTGCCATTGGCGGGGGTCTGGTACAAATTTATTTAGCTGCTGGCAGCAGGGTTGGGTACCAATCCGTTTTGTTATTGGCAGGTTCGGGTGCCAATCTGGTTTGCTAGTCGCGAGGTCTGGTACGAATGGGAGCGGCGAGTTGCGTTGGACACACCAGTTTTCGTCTGATCACTGAAGTTAAGCAACGCAACCCCAGCTAGTACTGACAAGGGTGGTCGCTCGGGAAAACTGGGTACTGCTAATACCCAAAAATCGTCGCATTAGTGTAGTGTCTGTGCAATCTATGCATTAGAACTATGCAGTGGACGGGTCTCTAATGACCTTGTAGTTGATGGGACCTAAAACACAAACAGACCAAACCTGGTACGAATGTTTTGCTGTTGGAAGGGCTCGGTACAAATGTGTTATTGACAGGGTCAGATATTCATTTATTTTGCTACTGGCTGGGTCTGAGTCGGCTCCCCTATGCCAGGGGAGCGGCGAGTTGCGTTGGACGCACCAGTTCTAATTTGATCACTGGAGTTAAGCAACGCAAGCCCAGTTAGTACTGACATGGGTGGTCGCTTGGGAAAGCTGGGTACTGCCAATACCCAATAATCGTCGCATTGCTGTAGTGTCTGTGCAATGTATGCATTAGAACTATGCAGTAGACGGGTCTCTAATGACCTTGTAGTTGACGGGATCTTAAACACCAACAAACAACAATGGGTCGGGTATCCATTTGTTTTGCTACTGGCAGGGTCGGGTACCAATCTGTTTTGTTGTTGGCTGGGTGGGTTACCCATTTATTTTATTGACGGCGTTCTAGATTGCGTCAGGTACCAATCTGTTTTGTCATTGGCTGGGTCGGGTGCAAATTCGTGTAGCTGTTGGCAGTTGGGTTGGGTGCAAATTCGTGTAGCTGTTGGCAGTTGGGTTGGGTGCAAATTTGTTTTGTTATTGACAGGGTCGGGTGGCAATCTGTTTTGCAATTCGCGAGGTCGGGAAGGAATGTTTTGCTTTTGGCAGTGCTGAGTACAAATGTGCTATTGACAGGGCTGAGTATAAATCTGCCATTGAAAGGGTCGAGTTTCAATTTTTCTTTTTGATTGGGTCGGGTACAATTCTGTTTTTGTTGAGGTGTCGGGTACGAATGTTTTACTGTTGGCTGGGTCGGGTAAAAATGTGTTTTGTTATTGACAGGGTCTATTATCCATTCGTTTTGCAATTGGCAGGGTCGAGTATCCAGTTTTTCTACTTTTGCCAGCGTCGGATAACCTACCTTATCCCCAGTAACTCACTGTCCTGCACCTAATTTCTCCAGTTTATACCAGAAACACATTTTGGCAACCTTCGATAATGCCACCCCCCCTTGTTTATTTAACCCCGGCCTATTCGTAATGCTTACGGGCGCCAGAAAACGAGGGAGTGGATTATTACATTGGACCAAGACATCCTCTAGGAGGCTTTGGCTGGACACACCAGTTCTCGTCTGTTCACTGAAGTTCAGCAATGCAACCCCCAGCTAGTACTAACATGGGTGGCTGCTTGGGAGAACTGGGTATCGCTAATACCCAAAAATCGTCGCATTGGCGTAGTGTCTGTGCAGTCTCTGCATTAGAACTGTGCAGTGGGCGGGGCTCTAATGACCTTGTAGTTGAAGGACCCAAAGGTGAATAACGCACGGGGCGGTTCCCGCAGCGGTCGGCTGGTGAGCGGCTTTCAATTTCTATTGTAACGAATGGATGACAACGCACTGCCTGCCGCTTAACTGCACGGTTGCGCGGCCACCGCAATAGGACGCGGAAAACTCGACAACCACGCGGTTTTATGGCTGTTGACGTGTTAATTCTAACAACCGCGATAGAAACCGCGCCCCGCAAACCGTCCGTGCGTTAAGGCTCTAAAGCTGGGTTTGCACTGCGCGCAACATACTCGCGCAGCTGTTTCATTAAAAAAGACTCGCGCAGTGTAAACGGGGACTCGCCCCGAAATTGGCTGCGCGAGGCAGTCTCGTGGTGAGCCACCGAACTGTCGGTTTTTGGACACGCATCAAAGGGTTTCGCCACTCCCACTTCGTGTACTGGTACTCTAGATACATTTTGCATGCTTGCTTCGCGCAATATTTCGCTCAATGTAAACAGCTTAAAGCTGGGTTTATACTGGGCGAAACATACTCGACGCAACTGTTTCCGCAGGCTTGTTGCAATCTCGCTGTTTCCACAGGCTTGTTGCAATCTCGCCCATCTCGTCCTCCCTGTTTACATTGAGCGAAATATTGCGCGAAGCAAACATGCAAAACGTATCTAGAGTACCAGTACACGAAGTGGGAGTGGCAAAACCCTTTGATGCCTGTCCAAAAACCGACAGTTCGGTGGCTCACCACGATGCTGCCTCGCGCAGCAAATTTCGGGGCGAGTTCCCGTTTACATTGCGCGAGTCTTTTTTAATGAAACAGTTGCGCGCAGTGTAAACCCAGCTTGAAACACCAACAAATAAAAAAAGTCGCCAGAGAACGAAGGGTAGCTTGCGCGATGGTAGCTTGCTCGATTAAGGCCTCCTTCACATGCAGCGATTAACGTTGCGTTTAGCGCTGCGTT
>JAAFCE010005724.1:4814909-4859460 GCA_013389805.1 Trigoniulus corallinus
AACGCAGCGCTAAACGCAACGTTAATCGCTGCATGTGAAGGAGGCCTCAGAGGTGAATAGCTGCTTTTACATGGAAACGAGCGATTTTGGCTAACGCGCGTAGCAACGCACGATTCGAGAGTTCAGCGATTTTCTAGCGTTAGCGTGCGCCTTGAAATACAAGGAACCCAATTGACCTTTTCATATCACCGCGCGTTTTCACCGTAGGTTTTCATTTTTTGAAAGAGGGAATAGCGTTACAGAGAAGCCACCACGCAGGCGGTCCACCTCAAAATCGCTTTCATGTGAAAGGTTGTAATGCAGCGCTAAACGCAACGTTAATCGTTGCATGTGAAGGAGGCCTTAGCCAAAATCGCGCGTTTCCATGTAAAAGCAGCTATTCACCTCTGTGTCTTCCCCAACGCGCGTTACAAAATCGCGCGGTAGCTAACGCTGCATGTGAAAGAGGCCTTACTGTACTAGTTGTTTGAGGTTCTGTACTACATCACATCGTGGTGGGTTAACTTCTTTCGGGCGAGAAAGAGAGGCCCCGTGCGGTGACGATAGCATTTGCATGTTAAAGAATTCTCTCGCAGGTGTGGGACCTCGCCCACCTGGCGTCGGTGGAGTTCCCCAACGAACACAGGGAACAGCGTATTGCGTTGGACACCCCAGTTCTCGTCTGATCACAGAAATTAAGCAACTCAACGTCATCTAGTACTAACATGGATAGGGTGGAGGGGACTGCAATGATTTTGTAGGTGGTGGGCCCTAAAGCACCAAACAAAAAAAAAAAAAAAACAAAAATCAAATTAATCAAAACCCAACGAACAGTAGACCGACGATAAATGGCATGATAGTTGCGGCTTTGGTCGGCAGCCCGCTGCGGAAATACACCGTCCAATATTCACCCGTGTGTTCATTCAGAAGGACAAGATGGGTACCCGGGTCCGCCATAGGCGGGAAAAACGTTAGAAGTTACTTTGCATACTTGTAGTATGTTTAGATATGAGGATTGACGTCGTAGGCGCCCAATCCAAGCATGTGCGAACTTTACCCCCCAAATGTAGCCTTTCCACTTTGTTCCGGATAGAATCTGCAAACGTGTACTCACTTTTAAGTATTCATTCACTGACTTGGGATCACCGAGGAGGAGGGGAGACTTCTCATCCCTTTTGCACGTTCCCCTAATAATCAATTCGGAAAGTGACTATAGTCGTAATTTTAGGATGTCTGTGTTGTCGTCATATTGACACGCCATTTTGATCCGCACTAAATCGAAATGGATTCTGTTTCGTCGAAAAAGCTATTGTTATTATTCGACGTCGAATGTTTCTATTGTTGCCGATGTTGTTTATTTCGACTTGGCAGCCGTTTACAGGTTTTTTTTATTCGATGAGGGGGGGGGGGTGGATGGTGGGCCATTATTCTATAAAATGGCGCCTTTTTTCTGTCCTTTTTCAAAGTTCACAGAATGACCAGTCGGGAAAAATGTTTCTGCTAGGCTGATACTCTCCCCACTCCCTTCTTGTATTTTTGTTGGGGTTTTAGAGCCCTTCAACTACAACGGTTATTAGAGCCCCGTCCACTGCGTAGTTCTAATGCAGAATGCACAGACACTAGGCTAATGTGACGATTTTTGATTACTACCGGTACCCAGTTTTCCAAAGCAGCCACCTATGTTAGTGCTAGCTGGGGTTGGGTTGCTTAACTACAGTGGCACTACGCTGTTGCGACGATTTTTGGTATTAGCAGTACCCAGTGTTCCTAAGCGTTCTCCCATGCTAGTATTAGCTGGGGTTAGGAACTCCTAACCCTTGCTTAGTAGAGAGGCTTCTTTTTCGTGCAAATGCCGTGGTTCACCACACGGGACATCGGTTTTATTTCTTATCCGAAAGAAGGCGCACTTGGGGCCTCTCTCTCTCTCGAAAGAGGTCAACCCACCTAGGTCCAGTATTGAACCTAGATTTCATTCATTGGTGCTTTAAGGCCCTTCAACTACAAGGTCATTAGAGCCCTGTCAGCTGCGTAGTTGGGATACAAAGACTGCGCAGACACTACACTAATGGGACGATTTTTGAGTATCCCCATGTCAGTACTACTGGAGTTGCATTGCTTAACTTCAGTGATCAGACGAGAACTGGTGTGTCCAACGCAATAAGCCGCGCATCGAACCTAGAACTACTGACTCAGTTACTGAGCGTGCTACCCACTGCGGTGTGTAGTGCCAGCTGGGGTTGTGTTGCTTAATTTTAGTGATCAGACGAGAAGTAGTGGGTCCAAAGCAATGCAGCCGCCCCTTTCCTATCTTTCGTCATCCTTTCGGCGGCTCCCAAACGTAAATGGTGGTGGAACTCTTACGACATTTCCTTGGATTTCCAGACCTTTCTGTAACTGCTGTTAAGGTTTTCCCGTCAATGGCAGGGTCAGGTACGCGTTTTTGGCCTTTGAATGATCTGATGGGCGATGTATTGGACGATATTTAAAGCAGCCGGCTCCAACCAAAGCTGCAACCGCTATGCTTATTTTTTGGGCGGTCTGCTGTTCTTTGGGACACTCCACTGAGCTCCCTACCTGAGATTTGGTTCATCTTCCCTTTGCATACTAGTCAGGCAGGGTTCTTTTCCCTGCAGTGGTGACGGCGGAGGCACCACACGGTAAGGCACCGGCTTTGCTTCTCTACTGACGGAGGACGCACTAAGGATCT
Organism: Trigoniulus corallinus; assembly: GCA_013389805.1. Taxonomy (NCBI): domain Eukaryota; kingdom Metazoa; phylum Arthropoda; class Diplopoda; order Spirobolida; family Trigoniulidae; genus Trigoniulus; species Trigoniulus corallinus. Next base: position 4,817,596 of record JAAFCE010005724.1, read on the forward strand.
CTATCTCGCCAGAAATTGGAAAACCGACGCCCGCTACATTAGCGCCACCGAGGGGTGGGAGCGGTTGTATTGCGTTGGACACACCAGTTCTCATCTGATCACTGAAGTTAAGCTACCAAACCCCAGCGAGTACTGATATGGGTGGCCGCTTGGGAAACGTGCGTAACCGCTAATACCCAAAAATCGTCACATTAACGTAGTGTCTGTGCAGTTCCTGCATTAGAACTACACAGTGGACAAAGGTCTAATGATTTTGTAGTTGAAGGGCCCTAAAACGTCAACGAACTAAACTCGTCTGATCACTGAAGTTAAGCAATGCAACCCCAACTAGTACTAGTATGGTTGACTTCTTGGGAACACTGGGTACTGCTAATACCCAAATCGTCTTATCAGCGACGAAAGAATAATGAGGAGTGGTCTCAGAACCCTTCAACGGCATTTCTAAACAAAAATCGGGGACTTCAAGCGTGGTTGTGATGCACAACCCTCACCCTTCTGTTACGCTCGATAAATCGCTGTTTCCATAAATCGCCGGGGAGCGGTGAGTTGCGTTGGACACACCAGTTCTCGTCTGATCACTGAAGATAAGCAACACAACCCCAGTTAGTACTGACATGGGTGACCGCTTGGGAAAACTGGGTACCGCTAGTATCCAAAAATCGTCGCATTAGGGTAGTGTCTGTGCAGTGCCTGCATCAGAACTATACTTTGGATTGGGCTGTACTGACGTTGTAGTTGAAGGGCCCTAAAACACCAACAAACAAACAAAAATCGCCGAGGTCTTCTGCGACGTTTCCATAAATCGCTGATCTTCTGTTTGTATTTTGTGGACAACCCGCATAGGTATTGGGTGTTTCGAACCCTCATGCGTGTTTCTAGAAATTGCGAATCCCTCATATGGCGTTTCTTGGAACGCTTCCAAATAATCGTGGATCTGTTGCCCAAAATAATGTAATCCTTATGCCTAGTTCCGTGGCACGCGACATGAGAGAGAATAGCGCCTGAGCAGACGACAAAATTATGACGTCAACCACAGGCGCTAGGCGAAATTGCTCCTGTTGTAGTTCCGTGGCAGGCGAGAAATCATACGAAGTGTAAATGTTTCAAAAATGCCTGTAAGGTGGCGCCCACAGCACAAAAATCCAACAACCAATAAAATTTAAAAGCTAAAGCCTGGTTCCCTGGCACGCGACACCGACGAGAATAGCGCTATAGCAGACGACAATCCACATAAACTGATGACGTCGGCACACTACCATTCTGTAAAGTAAGAGCGAAATCAATGGTGAAGTGGAGTTGAGAGTTAGTTAACTGCATTTGTCAATGGAATGTGTCGCTCGACTTTGATTGGCTGTTTGAATTTTTAAATAGTCTTCTGTTTACTTTTCATTGGTTTATTTATTTTTTCGGATTTGGCGCCATCAAACGTTCATATTCAAAACTATTAATCGCTTACGTGAATTCGCTCATGCCAGGGAATCAAACCAGGCGCAATTTCTGTTAGCGCCTGTGGTTTACGTCATAATTATGCTGTCTGCTCAAGCGCTATTCTCGTCGGTGTCGCGTGCCAGGGAACTAGGCTTTACGTTGTTCGAAAAGCAATAGCCAATGAAATGCACGCGACAGTTGCAAGCAAGAAATGCAGTTGACTACCTCTCAACTCCACTTTTCAGTTGATTTCGCGCTACTGTGGAAAAAAAAGTTGAGTTCCTACGTCATCAGTTTCTGTGGCATTTCGTCTGCTCGAACGCGATTTGCGTCGGTGACGCGTGCCACGGAACCAGGCTTTAGATGTGTCAATAATTCCCGTTATGCTACCTATATTTTATGAGTTACCCTCTCCGTTACCCAGTGTTTACTGAAATCGCAGACGACATGCGAGTGTTTTATGGACAACGAACGTCGAATAACGAATGCCTACATTTCGGGACAAACCCCACATCCAAAATAGATAGTCGAAAAGCCATTAAATGGCTGAAAATTTCGTCGAACTCATGCCTGCATTTTATGGGTTCGGCTGCATTGCGTTGGACCCACTAGTTCTCGTGTGATCGCTGTAGTTAAGCAACTCGTCCCCCAGTTAACATTAACATCGGCGGTTGCGTGGGAAAACTGGGTACCGCTAGTACCCAAAAATCGTTGCATTAGCCTAGTGTCTGTGCAGTCTGCTTTAGAACTCCGCAGTGGACGGGGCTCTAACGACCTTGTAGTTGACGGGGCCCTAAAACACCAACAAAACTAAAAATGCCTACATTCCTCCCTCTGCAACGTGCCTAGAAATAGCGGAACTCGTGTCAGTATTTATGATCAACCGCAGCACATCTCGAGGAAATGATTCCTCTTTTATGGACAACCCTTCTCTTGATGGTATTTCCAAAAGTTTACCGTATCTATATTAGTCGAACTGATTCCTGTATTTTATGGACTATCTTCCTAGTTACTACCCGAACCTCCTACCTCGGGGGCGTAGTAGGTAGCGTGCTCGGTAACTGCTTCAGTGGTTGTAGGTTCGATACAGGGCCGACGTGGGTTGGCTTCTTTCGGGCGTTAGAGGGCAGCCCCGAGTGCGCCTAGGAAGTAAAACGGAGCTCCCGTGTGGTGAACGGTGGCATTTGCACGTGTCTACAACAGCAAGATTTTCACGTGTAGGATCCATCCCCCTGGCGTCAGTGGAGTGCCGTTAGGAGCAGTTGTGACCAACGTTATATAAACGTAACGGTTGCAGCTGCAGGAAATACCGCCCAATATATCCCCAACGTGCATATCCATTCAGAGGGACAACATGAGTATCTCAACCCTCCTATAGGCCGGAAAAGGGTTAGGAGTTTCTGCAGCTTCGGTCGCAACCGGCTGTGGAAAAGCACTTTCCAATCTATTGCCCTAGTGTTCATTCAGAGGGACAAGATGGGTACCTCGCCCTGTCATAGGCGGGAAAAAGGTTAGGAGCTGCTTTTTGCTGCCCGTTGCGTAGTAGAGAGCGCTCTTTTACGTACAGGTGACATCGTACACCACACGGGACTTGTCTTTCTCACGCCCGTAAGAAGCCAGCGCACCTCGATCCAGTATCGGATCTGGAACCGCGGAGGCGGTGATCGAGCACGCTACGTCGTACGCCTCCTGGTGGTTACCGAGACAGATGCAGACGGAATGAATAAATGGCAGTAAATAAATACGAAGTGTGAGTTGACGAAGGGCGGATCGAGCCTGTTACCGATCACCCCATTTTTACACATCAGCAAGAGCTGACATTTATCCTGAATAATGGTGGCCTTATTAGGCACTTGTGGTTCGGCAATGACGTGATGAAAGACTTCATCTTAGCCCTTACCTGTGATCCGTTAATTATACTGAGAGATTTAAATAGGCTTTGTGTAATGAAGTTATTAATTAATGTCCTCCCACCCACTTCCTCCTCCTACGCCCTCCCCTCTTCTCACCCCCTTGTCCTAATTACAGCCTAAGTCTAATTGTGATTTATTATTTAGTAGTGCAGGCGGCCCGAAGCCTTGTTCGACATTAATCCATGGCGCAAATTTATTACCGGATGAAAAGGTCTTACCTTTCTCAGAAGAGTTAGTTGAGCCGGTTTTGATTACGGAATCGTTTGACGTCGGTCTGACGTCCGCCGCCTTAAGCAAGCAACTCCTAACCTTTCTCCCGCCTATGGCAGGGTCGGGTACCCATCTTGCCCCTCTGAATGGACACAAGGGTGGTATATTTGTTGGTGTTTTTCCGCAGCCGATCTGCCGACTAAAGCTGCAACCCCTATGCTCATTTCTCGTTGGTGTACCGTTTTCTTTTCCGTCTATTAAGGGTTGCTCAGCATACTGATGAGTCGCAACCACACACGCGGAGATGATGTGCACTAGACGAAAGTTCGTAGCACTTCCACCTTGGCACTTCCGCCGAATGGGATACTGTGGTTCCGTGTGGAATGTAAGGACGACGTCACTACTGCGCAGAAAGGAATCTGTTCTACATCACTCTGCCCATGGTGTCGTCGGGTCTGCCACTTATACTCCTCCAGAATCAGGGCCAGGGTTCTTTGTCGTGCAGTGTGGCATCATGCCTCACGGGGCACCGGATGAAGCCGGCCGCCTTGATGCGCGATGGAATCTGGATCCACCGCGCTACCTTAAGGATTCATAATAGAATTCCTTCCTTGGTATAGGTGGTTGTCCCCTAGCTAATCCTAGCTCGGAATGTACCTAAAGATAACGGTAAACAGGCAAGGGCATGAAGCATTATGGTCTGCGGCAGACGGCTGCGTGAAGCTGCCACCCATCAGTTTGCTCGTGTCTTCCATCAGTGGGAGAAATGGCCACCCGACCCTGCTATAGGCGGAAAACTGGGATCTGAGTGATGAAGAAGATAAAATAACCACCCTTAAAAACCGCTAAAGTCTTAGACTACCTTAGGACGAGGTTAGCTGGTCAGCACCTCGATGCCCTATGTGCTACTTTGATGCCTTTTTCTTAGGTTACATGCCCTATTACCGTAATTTCGGTGCCCTTTTGTTTCTCAGTGCTTTGCCCTACAAATGACCGGTTGTAAAATGTGTTTTCGTTGATTATAGAGTTGATTGTGACGTTATGGTCGTTTTTTATTTGATGGACGTGTTTTTTATGGGCAATATGGCGCTTCTAATTTAGGACCTAATCTGGAATGGGCCACCATCAAGAGAAATTGGCAAGAATGTTCAATTTGGTGTCGCCTAACACTGGTAGTAGTTAGGGTCATTTCAGCACTTCCTAAGTAGCAATTTAATACTACAAATAAGGGCTGTCATTTAGGGCACAGAATGAGAGGAAAAGGAATAGGGTCTTAATTTCCTATAACATTCAACTAGAATTTTAACCGTTGCAGAATGAATGGACCCATTAGGTCGCCATTTTGATGCTCCTGCCTGTGAAACTCCCAGCTGTGTTGGTTTTTATCGACAAGTTATTGTTTGATGACAGTATTGCTTGGTTATGGTTTTAAAACTCATAAAATTAGCGATTAGGGACCTTGTGTTTTGTCATAATAAGGTTAGGGCCTTAGATATCATTTTATTGGACCTAATTGAATTTCTGGTTGTCATATTGCAATCTGTCATTAAATGGGACAGTAGCATGATATGGGTCTCTCATACTACCACAACAGTGAGTTCTAGCTGTATGATCTCATAAAATACTACAGGAGAGCCCTCTGTCACTGATGTGGATATCACGGAATGGTGCAACTGTTGCTGATGCAGGTATCATGGAATGGCCTAACAACCACTTCTGCCACTGATGTGGATATCACAAAAAGACACAAGTGTTTTCTGTCACTGATGCAGTTATCATGGAATGGCATAATGTCGTCTTCTATCACTGATGTAGATATCACAAAATAGGACAGCAGCGTCCTCCATCACTGACGTGGATATAACGATATGGGACAACAGTACCCGTTGTTGTTTGTTGGTGTTTTAGGGCCCTTCAACTACAAGGTCATTAGAGCACCGTGCACAGCATAGTTCTTATGCAAAGACTGCACCGACACTACACTAATGCGACGATTTTTGGGTATTAGCAGTACCCAGCTTTCCCAAGCGGCCACCCATGTCAGTACTAGCTGGCGTTGTGCTGCTTAACTTCAGTGATCAGACGAGAACTGGTGTGTCCAATGCAATTCGCTGCTCCAAACAGTAACCGTCATCTCTGATATAGGTATCACTAAATGGCGCAACTGAACCCTGTATCCCTGATGTAGATATCATGAAATAGGACAACAGCATCCTTTATCACTGATATGGATAGCACAAAAGTGCCTTCTGTCACTGTTGTGGATATCATGAAGTAGGACAGCAGCACCCTTTATCTCTGATGTGGATATCATTAAGTAGAACAGCAGCACCCTTTATCACTGATGTGGATAGCGCAACAGTGCCTTCTGTTGCTGATGCAGGTATCATGGAATGGCCTAACAGCAACTTCTGTCACTGATGTGGATAGCACAGAATGACACAACACTGTTTTCTATCACTGATGTAGTTATCATGGATGGCACAATGTCGTCTTCTATCACTGATGTAGATATCACAAAATAGGACAGCAGCGTCCTCCATCACTGACATGGATATCATGATATGGGACACAACAGTAGCCGTCATTACTGATATAGGTATCACTAAAAGCCACAACTGAACCCTGGATCACTGATGTGGATAGCACAAAATGGCACACCAGTTCTCGTTTGATCACTGAAGTTAAGCAGCGCAACCCCAGCTAGTAATGACATGGGTGGCCGCTGAGGAAAACTGGGTACTGCTAATACCCAAAAATCGTCGCATTAGTGTAGTGTCTGTGCAATCTCTGCATAAGAACTATGCTGTGGACAGGGCTCTAATGATCTTGTAGTTGAAGGGCCCTAAAACACCAACAAACAAACAACAAACACAAAATGGCACAACAGCGCCCTGTATCACTGATGTAGATATTATGAAATAGGACAACAGAGTACTTTATCACTGATGTGGATAGCACAAAATAGCACAATCGTGCCTTCTGTCACTGTTGTGGATATCATGAAGTAGGACAGCAGCACCCTTTATCACTGATGTGGGTAGCACAACGGTGCCTTCTGTCACTGATACGGTTATCATGGAATGGCACAATAGCGCCCTCAATTACTGACGTCACTGATATTCACATCAGTAAATATCAGTGACGTCAGTAATCACTGATATGAATGATATTCCTTGATGTGAATATCACAGAATAGCAATGGCATAACAGCACCCTCTATCACTGATATGGATATCATGGAATGGCGCAGCTTTGCCCTCTATCACTGATGTGGGCCTCATGAAAACAACAGTGTCCTCTTACCTCGAAAAATCTCACTTGGATCCTTTCTTTTGTTTGTGGACCCTTTCATACCTGTATGATTCTGCTTCACCTTTAACCACTTGGTACACGAAGTCGCACATGGTCGGAGCTGTTGTACAGTGATTTGATGTAGCCGGATGCACACCTTTTTCATTGAACGTCTTCAGCCCTTGATTTGGAGTCGTTTCCGGTTTCTGCAGGAAAGAATATTCTGGGTTCAATGTGACAATAGTTCACTGTTCCATGGAAGTCAGCCCCCCTCTATAGGCGAGGAAGGAGTTTGGAATAACAATCACTTGTATGGGATAGTTTGCAAGTTTGGAATGCCCTGCCGGTAGCGGCAAATTATCGTCGTATGATTCCCATTGGTTTCATACCCTACCAAAGGCGGAAAAAGGGCCGAGGTATTGGTTCTCTTCCCAACTTCCGGCCATATTTCTCCACTGTGCTGCAGCACTGATGAAAAAATTCGAATGTCTATGCCGGGTGCGTCAAATTACTGTGCTAGCGTTCCCGGTTGGAACAGGATGGGTTAAACAGTACAATAATACCCTGTTCCATTGGTTCTATACCCTTCCAAAGGCGGAAAAAGGGTCGTAGTGGTTGCCTTCCCTCTTTCCCATCATATTTCTCCTCACCCTGACGAACCTGAAAAATGTTGCAACCGGTAGCATAAAAATACCTTTCAATAGTTTGATGGTATGTTCTCTGTTAGGAGTTCTTAACGGATACTCGACCCTGTTCTAGGCGGAAGAAGGTAGGGATGATGATGATGGCGATTAGTAAGGTCCTAAAAGCGTTGCAATCGATTTTTTTACTCTCCTGGGCCCTATTTATCCCCGTCCTCCGTGTTGCAATTCTTTCGGGCCTCCCTCTTTCCCCCGTCCTGCCCTTTCCTGCCCTCTTTTAGTTAAGCCCGTTCTTTAGGTCCTTTAATATTGCCCCTTTTATTCCTTTCATTTTCTCTTCCCTGTTTGTCTTCTTCGCTTCCTTTTTCGTGTCTTTTATTTGAGGAATATCGATTTCCCGTTATGTTTGTGAAAAGGCTGCAAGGTGTGGCTCCTCGGCTAATCCTAGCGTTATGACGTCATTTGCATAGTGCAGCGCCATCGACTAGTGACGTCATGATTGCACTCGCCTGTCCTGCCGTTCTTCCTGTTTGCCATACTGCCTTACACTGCAATGCGAGGTTATAAGAAGGATTGGATGGTCAGAACTCGCAAATCCGACTTCCGACCCTGCCATTGGCGGAATGGACGTGGTTGGAGAACTAGGGTTAGAACTCCTAGACTCGACCCCGCCTTTGGCACAACCGAGCTTTGGGGAAATGTAAAGAAAGTTAGGGTTAGGACTCGCGGATTTGACTACCCATCGGGCGGAACGGACTTTTTGGGAAATCGAAAGAGGGTGACGGTTAGAACTCGTGGATGCGACCCTCATCGGCGGAACAGACCTATTAGAGAAACAAAGAAGGTGTGGATTAGAACTCGCGGATTTGATCCCCCCCTCCCCATAGGTGGAACGCACTTGGCACTCGAGTCTGCCATCGGCGGAACGGACCTATTGATGAAATACAACGAAAGTGAGGATTAGAACTTGCGGATTTGATCCCCTATCGACGGAACGGAGCTGAACACCTGTTTTTAGAAATTAGAGAATGGAGGATCATAATTAGTAGATGCAATCCTGTATTGGAGGGATGGGTGTAGTGGGACTAATTTGGACTATGGGGGAGGGGGTCAGGACTCGTAGATTTGACCCTGTCATTCACGGAATGAGTCGGTTGGGGAAATAGGTTAGAACCCACGGATTCAACCCCACCATCGCGGACCAGACTTGGTGAAGAAGATAACGGAATGAAGGATCCGTACTCGCAGACTCGATAGGGAGCGGTGAAATGCGTTGGACACACCAGTTCTCGTCTGATCACTGAAGTTAAGCAACGCAACCCCAGCTAGTACTGACAAGGGTGGTCGCTCGGGAAAACTTGGGTACTGCTAATACCCAAAAATCGTCGCATTTAGTGTAGTGTCTGTGCAGTCTATGCATAAGAACTATGCTGTGGACGGGGCTGTAATGACCCTAGTAGTTGAAGGGCCCTAAAACACCAACAAACAAACAACAGCAACACCGTAAACTCGATCTTGCCATCGGCGGAAGGAATCTGTTGGCGAAATTCAAAGAACGTGTAAAAAACACGCGGATTGGACTCCGTCATCGGCGGAACGGACCTAGTTGGGGAAATTAGGAAATGGGGATCGGCATTCGCATATCCCACCTTGTCATCGGCGGAATGGTCGTAGTGGGAAAATTGACGGAATGGAGTGTTAGAACTTGCAGTTCTGACCCTGCCATCCACGGCGAACCCCCGTAGTATCTCTTATCACCATTCATACGTAATACGGCTCTCCGCCGTCTTTGTTAGGGCGCCGATTCCCGAGACGCGCATGACGACTGGCTTGTGGATGGTTGGGGTGGAGAAAGGGTAGATCCAAATGGTTGTCTAATGACGTTGGAACCGAGCGGTATTGGGTGTCGACTCACTTTCGACTGTCGTATTACAGTAAAACCCCGCTATAACGAATTTGTAGGAGATTGCAATCACATTCGTTATAGCCAGGAATTCGTTACAACCAGGAAAGCTGTTTTTAACCCCAGATAGTCTACCAGTAGTCTGGGGTACTACCCCAAATATCAATAAATTGTGGTTTTGGTAGTTCTGCAAAACATTTGGTTTCTAATCTTTGTGTACCTTCGTATTTACCCCAATGAAACATTTCTGCATGTTTTTCTTACATTTTAATTAATGCCCGTTGATTTAGTTTTCTTACAGTTGGTATTCTCCCAGACTACTGGTTAGCTGTAATGACTGCCCTTAAGTAGTGAAGGGCAGTCAGTTCTTGAGGAGCACAGGTTATTAAGTGTTGGAAACAAGAATTCATGTAGGAAGTAGATAGGCAAGTAGACTGGGATTTGGAAGAGACAGCTGATGCAATGTGGGTCAGGTTTGCCAGAAAAATTAGAAAATTTGGGGAAGCCATTTTAGGTGAGGCTAGAGTAGAAGGTACACTCCAGGGCAGGCAGTCATAGTGGTGGATTAATGCAATAGAGACAGCCACCAAAAAATAAATGGCTGCATTCCATAGGTGGATGGAGATAGGAGACTATGATTCTAAAATATGCTACAGGCAGATCAAGGCCACAGCTAGGAGGATCATTTCTTTGGTCATACAACAGTAGTATGAGGTCCTCTATGATAGAGATAAAGGGGGAATGAAGGAAGAATGTAGCCTGGCCAAGACCAGGGATAGGGCGATTAAAGATTTACCCTGAGACATAACAGTGAAAGATAGAAAAGGTAGAGTCTTGTTTCATACTTCTGAGGTAAAGGAGTGGGGAGAGTATTTCTCCAGTCTAATTCCTGCATATGGTAATGGTGGGGTGAATGGCGGATCATGGGGGAGATAGGCAGGTGTGTAGGGCTAGAACCTGCATACCCGACCCTGCCACAGACGGGATAAGAGTATGGTGACGATGATGATGATGAGAAAATAAACGTTTCTAATATCATCAGCCATTTGTGCATTCTGCCCTAGTAAAATAAGAAGTATGACAAGGCATTCCTGTAAGTGGTGTTCAATTCAATATGTGGTGACCATTGAGTGGAAGTTTGTGTTAAATCCATAAATAAAAATTATTTATAAGGTCCATCATTCGTTATATCCAACCAAATTATCCAAACTTTTATAAGTTTTCATCGTTATTACCAGGAAATTCGCTATATCCAATTCATTATATCCGATATAAACTCCTATCCTTTTGCCGGGACCTTGGAAACCATTCGTAACATCCAGGAATTCGTTACATCCGAGATGGTTATAGCGGGGTTTTACTGTATTATACATTTGTGAACGTCCCTTCACACTCGACGATTGGGGCGCTGTATGTCTTTCGTCTTTTTGACTGGTAGATTTCATGATGAATCGATTGGGAGTTCTGACATGTTGAAAGCAATATGAGCCTTTTTTCATCGGAAGTGGATGGGGCCGAATGGTAGGGGCCTGTAGGGTCGAGGGTCGCAAAAGCGAAAAATGGCGGAAGGAAGAAAGATGCCATCTATCAAATATCAAGTTCATAAATTACTTTCAAGGTAACGTCAAAAGAACCATGTCAGAATTGTGTTCCATTTCTCCAGTCCCCCCTCCACATCCACTTAAGACAGGGTCTAGTATCCATAAGGTTGACGACAAGCCCTGGGACGACCAGATGCTGTAGTAGCATTCTTGTCTCGCACTTGTGTTCTTGGCTCTCTCTGGGACAGATGTGAACCCTGCGCTATTAAGCAACTCCTAGCCCTTTTCCCGCCTATGCCACTGTCGGGTACCCATCTTGTCTCAAGGTGTGATATATTGGAATGTGGTTTTTGAAGCTGGCTGCCGACCAAAGCTGCAACTCCTATGCTTATTTATCGTCGTCAGGAGGCGAACTCCGACGCCAGGGTGGCGAACTCCGACGCCAGGGGAGTGGCAAATTGCGTTGGACACACAAGTTCTCGTCTGATCACTGGAGTTAAGCAACGCAACCCCAGTTAGTACTGACATGGGTGGTCGCTTGGGAAAACTGGGCACCGCTTGTATCCAAAAATCGTCGCATTAGTGTAGTGTCTGTGCAGTCTCTGCATAAGAACTATGCTGTGGACGGGGCCCTAATAACATTGTAGTTGAAGGGCCCTAAAACACCAACAAACAAACAAATCCAACGCCAGGGGAAGGGCACTCGCCACCTCGACCCTATAGCGAACATGGAACCACTGATGCAGAAAACCAAGCACGCTGCCTCTTGCGCCACCGAGGCGAGCAATGTCCCCGATCCTACCATAGGCGGAAAGTTGTGTTGAATGCCAATGATGTTCTCAGTTTCATCGATAGAATTTGTTCGCTACCCTGAAACAGGGGGGAATTTTCCAACGAAATTTAATGCTTGAAGAAAATGAGACTTCTGCCATAGGCGGGAATTGGATGCCAGTGTATAGAAGCAGTGACTCGACTCCGCATAGGCGGGGAAAATGTTCTCAATGACAACATCGTCATGTTCTAGCGATCGAAATTTGCTACGGGACCCTGCCATAGGCTGAAAAATGGGGCAGAATGATAATGATGCTCCTACTTTCAGAGATTGAAAGGGGTATCCTAACCCTGCCATAGGAGGGAAAGCAAAGCTTGGGGCCAATGACCCATTCCATTTTTAGGAAGGAATTGGCTTCTGCTGTTGGTGCTGTTATGTTTCACCAGCATAAATGGGTCCCACCCTGGAATAGGCGAAATATGACGAGAGGGACAGTCATAGGACACAGATTGCTCGTGTGTCTGAATGGGGCAAATGGGCGCTCGACCCCTGCTTAGGTGGAAAAAGATTAGTACGCTTTTCTCATTGGGCTGTTGTTACACAAGTCGACTTGAACTTTCGGAGGATTCCCTAAAACTCCTCCTACGTCCCTGCTTGACGCAGCTGTGTTGCCTACGAAGAAATGGGCCCCTGCAACTGCTAGGTATGGGATTCCAATCTGCTTGGGACTTATCTCCCTGGATCTGGAAATGAACTCTTCTGGGCGAAAGGGTCTCAGATAATGTTGTTTCCGTTAAGTCGCCCTTTTGTTCTTCTCTTCTAATGTTAAGGCCGCTGACCCCCTAACCCTCTCCTTCATTCAGTTGGCCCCACCTCTTCTTATCTGGCATTCAGTACCGATTCGTTTTTCAAAGGTCCCTTACAAAGGACCTTTTAATGACCTGAAGTCAGTTAGTTAGCTGACTTGAAACAACTCATTAAATTAATGATGTTATCTCTGTTATCCGGCCCGTGGATAAAAAGAGACGCTTTATCAATGTCACTTTCACGTCAACCGCAAAAGACGCGTAAAGAAAGGGCCCTTTGTAGAAGTCTTAACAGTACCGGAAGTGAGGAGGCCTGGACGTGCCAGAGAGAGAGAAAGAGAAAAAAAAAGGCTGTTTTGTATGCAGGGATCAACTTGAGTTTTAGTCAGCTGAAGGTTTGTGGTAATTCTCCGCTTGGAGCGCTGGTGGTTGCAAGTTCAATATGGGCCTTTTTTCCGCCTAGTGAGGGGTTTCTGGAGGTAAGGCTGGGTGTCATGGTGTGCACGATGTCATCGCTTCACGGAAAAGGACCTTTTCTACGAGAAAAGTAAAATAGGAGCTCGGGTAATATTTCCAAGTGTTGAGCTCACTTCTCTTGGCAGAGAAGAATTAGAGGCTCTGAAAGGGCCGTTGCTCTCATGGAATCATTATACCATGTCCAGTTGAGATTGGTAATGGCGCCTTCCACTTTTGATCTGCTGGAACAGGGGCTCATATCTACTGGAATTTGGGCCGTGAAATATGCTGCAGCGTTGCATCTGTTGGAACCTGTGTCTTTCAACCTGCTGGAACTTTGGTCGTAAATGCTGGAACGTAAGGTGTGTAATGTACTCGATCACGGGCCGGTAAACTGCTAGAACGGTAATCCACTGAACACGAGTGCTCTTTAATCCGCGGGAACGATGTCCTTAATCCACTGGACATGGTGATCTCAATCCCCTGACGCGGTGCCCTTAATCCCCTGAAACAATGCATTTAATCCGTGGAACGCGTTACCTTTAATCCACTGGGACATGGTGCCTTTAATCTGCTGGAACACTGCGCCGTTAATCACTGGAACACGGCGCCCTTAATCACTGGAACACGATGACCTCAATCCACTGAGCACGATGCACTTAATCCACTCGAACACTGTCTTTAATCCGCTGGAACACAATACCTTTAATCCGCTGGGGCACGGTGCCTTCAATCCGCTGGGCCACGGTGCCTTTAATCTTCTGGAACACGGTGCCTTTAATCTGCTGGAACACGGTGCCTTTAATCTTCTGGAACACGGTGCCTTTAATCTGCTGGAACACGGTGCCTTTAATCTGCTGAAACGCGGTGCCTTTAATCTGCTGAAACGCGGTGCCTTTAATTTGCTGAAACGCGGTGCCTTTAATCCGCTGGAACACGGTGCCCTTGATCTGGTGTGACACGGTGCCCGTGATTCGCTTGAACACGGTGTCTTTATTCCGCTGGAACAAGTTCCCTTTATTTATCTGCAGGAGCACGTTACCTTTAATGTGCTGGAACGCGGTGCCTTAAATCCGCTGGAACATGTGGTGCTTTACCGTTGCTGGAACGCAGTATATCTTGTCGGATTTTCAAATCTGACAGCCTGAAAGGTAACGTTCTCAACTCCAGGTCTTGCTCCTCTAACGTCATCCGTCAGTTGCGTCTAACATCTGCTACGACGCTCTTAAGTACCCTAATCAATCATGTCCAGATTTCTTTGTTGGCGCATTCTTGCGAGAATCCGGCTGGATTGCTGTTGACCCCTCAAAGAGATAACAGCTTGGTTTACGCAGTTTCTGGAACTGATTGCAGGCCGGAATTCCTCAGAATGTTTCCAGTGTTGCCTCTGAGGCATTCTTTTTGAAGAACGCAACACGTCACCGTTAACCTTCTTCACCTACTTCTTTTGTAAACGTTTGACATGAAGAATGGACATTTCTTGAACGGAAGTGACGGATTCGGTCGCCTTCCGCGCTTGGAATGTGACACTAGGGCCAAAGGGTTAACGTAGTCAATTTATATTCAGTTCCATGCCTCAATGGAATTTTCACGTTTAGACATGCGCCTCCTAGCGCCCTCGACCGAAATTGTCCTTACGTAGGAAATAAACGATGAGGTTGTGGCATTCCAAATTTGTACTCGACTCTGTCAATAGGTAGATCCGCCAGGGTGGCGCAGTGGGGTAAAGTGCTTGGTAACTGCGTTAGTGGTTCTAGGTTCGATACTGGACCCAGTTAGGTTGTTGTCTTTAGGGCTAAAGAGATGCCGGAGCGGTGAATTGCGTTGGACACACCAGTTCTCGTCTGATCACTGAAGTTAAGCAGCGCAACCCCAGCTAGTACTGTCATGGGTGACCGCTTGGGAAAACTGGGTACTGCTAATGCCAAAAAATCGTCGCATAAGGCAAGGCGCAAAATGAGGCCGCAGGTTGACGCAGCGTAACGCAGCCCTGCGAAATTCTGCTAGCAGGCAATCACCACACATTGAATCGCAGTTTTTCAACATACTGGTTTGCAATTTGCGTCAACTAAAATGGCTTTTAACGTAACAGTGATTGCCTGCTAGCAGAATTTCGCAGGGCTGCGTCACACTGCGTCACCCTGCGGCCTCATTTTGCGCCTTGCCTTAGCGCAGTGTCGGTGCAGTCTCTTCATGAGAACTACGCAGTGGACGGGGCTCTAATGACCTTTGTAGTTGAAGGGCCCTAAAACACCAACAACCTAGAGAGATGCCCCAAGTGCGCCTTCCTTCGGATAAGAAGTAAAACCTAGGTGCCGTGTGATGTATGATATCACTACTGCACGGAAAAGAACCCTCTCTACTTTGCAACGGGCGATGTTTGTCGCCCCCGCGTCAATGGATTGCCCCAGCGAACAGTGGAATGACGATAAATAAGCATATGGGTTCAGCTTTGATCGGCAGTCGGGTGTGGGAAAAACGCTGTTCGATGTCACCCGTGTGTCCATTCAGAGAGTTTGATATTTTTTTGGCGTTTTAGGGCCTTTCAACTACAAAGGTTATTAGTCCACAGTCTCCACAGAAACTAGCTGTTACGACAATTTTTGGGTGTTTGCGGTACCCAGTGTTCCTAAGCGGGCCACCCATGTCAGTACTAACTGGGGTGGCGTTGCTTAACTTCAGTGATTAGAAGAGAACTGGTGTGCCCAACGCAATACAGCCTCTCCCAAATTCAGAGGGACAAGATGGGTACCCAACCCTGCGATAGGCGGAAAAATAGTTGTTACTTTTTTATTCTGTCAGTATGTAGGTAGAAAAGCAGTCACTTTCCTGGTAGCTCCTCCCAATGTCAAGCCATCAGGTGTTTTCCACTTCATTTTTTGCATGCCGTATCCCAGGTTGCAATGGGACAACTGGATACCCTGAGTCTGGACCACTGAACGTTTATGGTTGATTCCTGAGAGCCTGTAAGCCACTAAGAATTTATGTTCGCTGTCTGAAAGAGAATTTGGTGGATTGTTGATAGCCAGTGAGGTTTTGATGGATTCCTAAGAGCCGCTAAGAATTTATAGTGGAGCCTTGGGAGCCGTGGAATCCTTAGAACCACTGAGAGTTAGCAGGATATTTGAGAACTTGAGACCCACTGAGAGTTCATGGTGGATTCCTGAGAGCTGCTAAGCCCCACTCAAAGTACATCGTGGATTCTTGAGAGCTGTTAAGACCCGCTGAAAGTTCAACGTAGAGTAGATTCCCCAGAGTTCTTAAGACTCACTGGATGCCTGAGAGCCGTTGAATTTGTCATGGATTGCTGAAGGCTCTTAAGACCCAATGACAGTGCAACGTATATTTTTGAGAGCTAAAATTCCACTGAGAGTTCATCGTGGAACCCCGAAAGCCACCAAAGAAAAGAAGGGAGCGGCTTATTGCGTTGGATACACCAGTTCTCGTCTCATCACTGAAGTTAAGCAACGCAGCCCCAGTTAGTACTGACATGGGTGATCGCTTGGGAAAGCTGGGTGCCTCTAATATCAAAAAATCGTCGCATTAGTGTAGTGTCTGTGCAGTCTCTGCATTAGAACTAGGCAGTGGACGGGCCACTGCACCACAGAGGCGGATCCTTCTATGGCAACGGGTAGGAAGGGGCCCCCTGGCGTCAGTGGAATCCCCCAACGAACTGTAGACCGACGATAAATTAGCTTAGGGGTTGAAGCTTTCTTTGGCAACTGGCTGCGGAAAAACACTGTCCAATAGATCGCCCTTGTGTCCATTCAGCAGGACAAGATGATTACTCGGCCCTGCCATAGGCTGGAAAAGGGTTAGAAGTTGCTTTACACTGTTTGTTGATAATTTGTCATAGTTTTCTACTCCTAACATGACCCTCTATACAAGGGACGTCTGTTCCAGAGGTTCCAAATTTGCGCGTGTGCAATTATTGCGGATCGAAGTCAATTTCTTAATAGAAGTCAGCCACGTTTGTTATTGGTTATCTTCCGGTTTCGATTAAGTTTGTTTTTATTTTAAACGACGTCTTTAGTTTGATGTTTGCTGTTTATTTTGCAGTTTAACTTTTCATCGTCATAATCTTCAAGGATTAGTTGCGCTCTGTTAAACAAAACGAAACCATAGTGACCACATTCCGTCAATTTAGTTAATAGTTGTCACAGAATGTGGGGCGCAGGCGCACAAGCCACCTTCTCCCCAAATTATGTATTTACCATATTAACGTTAATAGGAGCCCGCCTCGTTGGCGAACTGGGTAGCACGCTCGGTATCTGCGTCAGTAGTTCTCAGCACTATACTAGACCGAGGTTGGTTGGCTCCTTTCGGGCGAGAGATACGTCCCGAGTGCGCCTTCTTTCGGATGTGAAGTAAAACCGAGGTCCCGTGTGGTGAACGATGGCATTCTATCATGTCAAAGAATCCTCTAAGCCAGGCATGTCATACTGGAGGTACCCCGAGGGCCACATTGGTAACATGGACGTTGTCCTGAGAGCCATGCAGTGCCACGCAGCCCAGGAGCAACAGTCCCCCTCTCGTTGCGCCTCTGAGTAGCAGGTTGTATATGTATGCTACGTGATAGCGAATGTGAGGGCCGCACTCTAGGCTTCAAAGGTCACATGTGGGCCGCCAGTTTGACACCCCTGCTCTAAGCTATGCAACGGGTAGATGAAGTAACAATTCCAGTGGATGTGGTTGATATTGTTGGGGTTTTAGGGCCCTTCAACTGTGAAGGTCATTAGAGCCCCGTCCACAGCATAGTTCTTAATGCTCGGACTGCACAGACACTGGGAGCGGCGAGTTGCGTTGGACACACCAGTTCTCGTCTGATCACTGAAGTTAAGCAACGCAAGCCCAGTTAGTACTGACATGGGTGGTCGCTCGGGAAAGCTTGGTACTGCTAATACCCAATAATCGTCGCATTAGTGTAGTGTCTGTGCAGTATATGCATTAGAACTATACAGTGGACGGGTCTCTAATGACCTTGTAGTTGACGGGACCTTAAACTCCAACAAACAAACAACAAAAATGCACAGACACTACACTAATGCGACGATTTTTGGGTATTAGCAGTACCCAGTTTTCCCCAACCGGCCACCCATGTCAGTAGTAGCTGGGGTTGCGCTGCTTGACTTCAGTGATCAGACGAGAACTGGTGTGTCCAATGCAATTCGCCGCTCCCTGCAACATTACCAGTAGGTGCTCGCCCTCTGGCCAAGGCGGAATGCCCCAACGAACAGTAGACCGACGAAAACTATGCATAGGTGTTGCATCTTTGGTCGGCACCCGGCTTGTGGGAAACCACTGTCCAATAGATAGCCCTTGGGTTTATTCAGAGGGACAAGATGGGTACCCGACCCTGCCATAGGCGGGAAAAGGGCTGCGAGTTGCTATATTAATCGGACCTCCCCCTTCGTGGGTGTAGTAAACGGCACGCTCGGTAACTGCGTCCTTAGTTATAGGGCCCGTACTTGACCGAGGTGTGTTAGCCTTTTCCAGCGAGATAAGCCAAAGCTATGCAACGAGTAGATAAGCCAAATTTCGCGGGTGAAGGAGCTCGGTGAAGTAGACAGTAGACCGATGATAAATAAGCATAGGGGTTGCACTTTGGTCGGCAGCCGGCTTGTGGAAAAGTACTGTCCAATAGATCGTCCATGAGTGTTCGGCCCTGGCACAGGCGGGACAAATGTTAGGAGTTGCTTTATTATCATCAACGGAGATCCCCCACAGTGGGCGCCCAAGGCGTCAATACTACCATGGTTCGATACTGGATGGAGGTGTGTTGGCGCCTTCCGGACGAGACAGATCCTTTGCCGTGCCCCTTCCATCTGCGCGTTGGGTGTGTTGGACGCACCAGTTCTCGTCTGATCACTGAAGTTAAGCAACTCAACCCCGGCTAGTATTAGCATGGGTGCCCGCGTGGGAGCACTAGGCACTGCTATTACCCAAATCGTCATAACCGCGTAGTGTCTGTGCAGTCTCAATACTAGAACTACGCAGTGGACGAGGCTCTAATGACTATTGTAGTTAAAGGACCCTGAAACAAAAAAACGAAACGAAGCCCACCTGTGGTAGGGTAAGGTCTGCAGGCTCTAGCCCTTCACTCGCCTATCTTCCAACAAGTCCCCGTTCACCAACGGCGGATACAGCAGAGATCTTTAAGTGGGGGTGTTTCGGATTTTTGACAGGTTATCTGAGTGTACTTTTGAGCGGTCGCTCTCATTTTTTTTTAACCTTTTGAGGGCCCATGACGCCCACTAGATCCGCCACTGCTGTTCACCGTACGCATTACTGCGTACGTACAACCTGCTTCCACGTCTGTTTTGGTCATCCCCTACTGCGGGCGTACTAGAACTATGCAGTGTACTGGGCTGAAGGGCCCTAAAGGGACCATTGTAGTTGAAGGGCCCTAAAATGACCAACAAACCTACTGGTGGGAAGTAAAACCGGTGCCCTACCGCGAAATAATCCAGTGCCATTGTAGGCGAGGTGTAGGGGCTCATCTTAGGGACCTTCAACTACAAGGTCATTGGAGCAGGGTTTTGCCATGGTATCCCATGATAAGCTGATTTCTAAAATGTCCAGCTTAGGGATACATTGTAAGGTTACTTAGTGGATAAGGTCCTATCTGCTTTGTAGACAACAGAAGGTCCTGTTCAAGGGGTGTGCATCTGAATAGAAACTAGCTGCATCTGGGGTCCCTCAGGGGAGTGTATTGGGTCCTTTGTTGTACATTCTCTATGTGAACGACTTAGGACAGGGGTGGCGAACCTATTTCAGCCGGCGTGCCAAAAATTTAAAAGGTTATATTTCTTGTTGTACTAACGTGCCAGATAGTAGTGTACCCTTACTTCCGCTTTGTTACAGGAAATGGAAACTTCACCAATTGATTGGGTTTGCTTTATGACCCGCCTCGGTATCACAGTGAATAGCACGCTCGTCAACTCCGTCAGTAGTCCTAGGTTCCGGTTTACGGAAGTTTCGCCCCCGACATTTCACCCCCGACGTTTCGCCCCCGACATTTCGCCCCTGGGTACTTTTCGGCCCCACACATTTCGCCCCTCGGATGTTTCGCCCCTGGGAAGGTAAATGGCCGGTAAACGACGTAAACGCAAACTTCAAACGTAAAATTTACGTCGTCAAAGTCTTTTAAGTGATGTTCGTCTGCTAAATTGTACTTAAAGAAATAGCGGCAGCGTCGATGCTTAAAACTACCAACGTAAAATTTGGCGCATGCGCGTGTCGCTACCTTATGTCCGAAAACACATCGATTTGTAGGGCACTAGTGGTTTTTTAAATTAATAACCTTTTTTTATATTAGATGGTAAAGTGAATTTCCAGATATTTCGGCTATGCCTTTCAGAAAGTCTATTAAATTTCTATCGTTGATGTCCTCCACAATGCGTAGCATTCTTGCCTAATTGCTGGATTTTCACCTTACCTATTCCTTGAAACACTCAGAAAAAGGTTTGAACGAACAATGCTGATTTCTAGGTAATAACAAAAAAAAAATGGATAAACATAAGCCCTTGATTTTTACCTTACCTAAAACGGAATAACAAAAAATAACAAAAAAACGGCCATTTGCCTCCCAGGGGCGAAAGCTCCGGGGGCGAAAAGTACCCAGGGGCGAAATGTTGGGGGCGAACGTTCCGGATCCCCTGGGTTCCATACTGGAGCGAGGTTGGTGGAATGTTTTGGGGGAGGCAGAGGTCTCAAGTGCACCTCCTTTTGGATGAGAAGTGAACCAAGGTCCCGTGTGGTGTACGTTGACATTTGCACCTGAAAGAACTTTCTCTACTATGCAACGGGTAGGTGAGGCAAAATTTCCAGGTGCAGGAGCTCAACCCCTGGGGTCGGTGGAATGCCCAAACGAACAGTAGATGGATGGTAAACGTGGGGGAGGGGGTTGCAACTTTGATCTGGTTGCAGCTTTGGCCTTGTGTCCATTCAGAGGGACAAAATGGGTACCCGATCCTGCCATAAGTAGGATAAGTGTCAGGAGTTACAGATTTGTTTGGATATATACAGGGTGTATTTTTTAAAGTAACCAATGCCATTTTTAAAAAATCTGTGGGATATGGGATAAAATGGTTAGGAAAAAGTTATTGTTAATGGAGGGGGACATTTACTTCCTGAAACAGTTCAGAAATTTTGGCAGTAGTTTTTTTCAGGACAATGCAAAATTACATTTTTTTCAATAAATAGGGGTAGTTTTAAAGCTGGGTTTACACTGTGCGCAACATACTCGCCACAACTGTTTCCACAGGCTTGCGGCAATCTCACCCGTCTCGCCCTCCCTGTTTACATTGAGCGAAATATTGCGCGAAGCAAGCATGCAAAACGTATCTAGAGTAACAGTACACGAAGTGGGAGTGGCGAAACCCTTTGATGCGCGTCCAAAAACCGACAGTGCGGTGGCCCACCACGAGGCTGCCTTGCCCAGCAAATTTTGGGGCGAGTCCCCGTTTACACTGCACGAGTCTTTCCTAATGAAGCAGTTACGCGAGTATGTTGCGTGCAGTGTAAACCCAGCTTAATGATGCGTTGCATAGCCATAAAAAATGTAAAATTTTGATATTTCATGTTCCTATACCTAACATTAAAAATACACCTTCAAAACTGCAATAATGAGTGTGCACCAATAGCCCAGGGCTACAGGATGTAGTCTCGGGTATGGAGCTCAACAAAATGTCACTCTGACTAGCTACTGTATCATTGAGCTAACGTGAATCGTGACACCTTGGCTTGTGCTCCAAGTTAGCTAGCTGGAGCGGTTAAGAGCGACAATTTGCTGAGCTCCGTATCTGAGACAACATCCTGTAGCCCTGGGACATTAGTGTGCACTCATTAATGCAGTTTTGAAGGTGTATTTTTAATTTTAGGTATAGGAACAGGATATATCAAAATTTCACATTTTTTTTAGAGCTATGCGATGCGATAGTTAAAACTTCCCCTATCTATTGAAAAAAAATGTAACTTTGCATTGTCCGGAAAAAAAACTACTGCCAAAATTTCTGAACTGTTTTTGGAGGTGAATGTCCC
Organism: Trigoniulus corallinus; assembly: GCA_013389805.1. Lineage (NCBI taxonomy): Eukaryota > Metazoa > Arthropoda > Diplopoda > Spirobolida > Trigoniulidae > Trigoniulus > Trigoniulus corallinus. The sequence continues at coordinate 4,839,602 of JAAFCE010005724.1, forward strand.
CCTCCATCAACTATAGCTTTTTCCTAACCATTTTATCCCAGATCTCACAGATTTTTTTGAAAAAAGTGGCATTGGTTACTTTAAAAATACACCCTGTAAAGTATACTGCAGGTTACCCTGTATATGTACATGCCACGTGCCAATAAAATTGTTCTGTGTGCCCTAGGACTTGATATTAACTCCTTCCTTGAGTTATTTGCGGATGACACATGTAATGCTAAGGTATTGAATGAGGGGTTGTCATCCTGTGCAAAAGGATCTAGATAAAATTTATGACTGGAGCATCCCAAAACGCCCCAAAAAATTTAGATTTCTTTGTTGTTGTTGGTTGGAGTTTAAGGTCCCGTCAACTACGAGGTCATTAGAGACCCGTCCACTGTATAGTTCTAATGCATATACTGCACAGACACTACACTAATGCGATGATTATTGGGTATTAGCAGTACCCAGCTTTCCCGAGCGACCACCCATGTCAGTACTAACTGGGCTTGCGTTGCTTAACTTCAGTGATCAGACGAGAACTGGTGTGTCCAACGCAGCTCGCCGCTCTAGATTTCTTTGGATATCCAGATCTAGTAACCCAGTTGATTTTGATTACTATGTAGGTGGTGTGTTGGTGGAGAGGGTGATGACCCATAAACATCTTGGACTTATTTTAAATAGTAAAGGTAACTCCAAAGGTCATATTAGTAAATTGATTGAGAGGGCTGGTCAATTCCTCCGTCTGATTAGTAGGGTTCTTGGTGACAGCACAAAAGAGGTAAAGGAAACAGCGTTAATTTCAATGGCGCTACCAATTTTAAAGTATTGTAGCCCAATTTGGTCTCCCTTTAGGCAGGACTTAACATAGGGAAATTGAAAGGATCCAAAGGAAGGTAGCAAGAATTGTACTCCAAAGAGAAGGGTCCGACACGCTGAGCCAGAGAGGCGTGTATCTCACAGCTTTCGTCTTTTCATGAGACTGCTGCTGATGGGGTGCAATGGACCTCTGACTGGAAGTGTGTCCCTGGTTGGGTGTAAGGGGAGAAAGGATCATTCATATGAATTTAAAGAAATAAGGGCACAGACAGACTCATACTAATGGTCTTTTTGCCAAGGACCATTCGGCAATGGAATACTCTTGGGGAGAATAAAGTGGAGGGCTTGGCCACTGCCAAATTGGCCGTGAGGGTGCTTGCAGTGAATTAGAATTAGAGCCCCATCCACTGCGTAATTCTAAAGCAGAGACTGTACAGACTCTACACTAATGCAGCGATTTTTTTTTTGGATATTAGCGGTACCCAGTTTTCATAGGCATCCACCCACGTCAGTACTAGCTGGGGATTGCGTTGCAGCTTGGGGCGGCAACCGGCTATGTCAAAATATCGTCCAATAGATCGCCCATGCGTCCATTTAAAACGATAAGATGGGTACCCGACCCTGTCATAAGTGGGCAATGGGTTAGTAGTTGTTTTAGTAATAGATCACCTGTGTGGTTGCCATTCCCACGGGACAAATGGATACTCGATGCTGCCGTAGGTGGGGCAATGGATCGAGGACGAAAGTATTGACGTTTTCTTCTGTTGTGACTGAACGAGTTAATTGTTGTTTAAGTTGCTATCGTTTCGGTCCTTACCCCTACCTCCCGTTTCCTTTTGTTGGAATTTAATGAATATTAACGAGTGGGTGCACGCGCTGTCGCGAACGCTTGTCTCTAAGCCTCTCCACTTGTCACAGATGTAGCAGTTCCTTTGTTTATGGATAGTGACGGAATCCAATGGAACGTCGTTGGTATTCGGCAGCAGGCCCTTTTCTTTCCACCCGACATTCTGCAGTGTTTACGCAATTATCCTTTTAATGCCTCGGATACAGGCTTCTGTAATTTGTTTTTGGAAACTTTATTAGCCATTGCGACCTTTAATTTTATTAATCATTCCAAGATAACGAGAGGAAGTCGAAGTGAAGACCATCTGTTATTTTAGGATCATACTAGGGGCTCACTTGCCTCGGGGGCGCAGTGGGTAGCACGCTCGGTAACTGCATCAGTAGTTCTAGGTTCGATACTGGATCCAGGTGTGGGAGCGGCGTATTGCGTTGAACACACCACTTCTCGTCTGATCACTGAAGTTAAACAACGCAGCTCCAGCTGTTGCTGACATGGGTGGCCGCTTGGAGAAACTGTATCCAAGGGGCCACCCATGTCAGTACTAGCTGCGGTTGCGTTGCTTAACTGCAGGGATCAGACGACAACTGGTGTGCTCAACGCAGTACGCCGCTCTCACACCTGGATCCAGTATATGGCCTCTCCCACAGTAGATGGGGCTCTAATGACCTTGTAGTTGAAGGGCCCTTAAACACCGATAAGAGAAAGGAATCGACCGAGATGGTTAGGATACTTTCGGGAGAGAGCGATAGCCGCCGAGTGCGCCGTCTTTCGGATGAGAAGTTAAACCGAGGTCCCCAATGGTTTGCGATGGCATTTGCAGGTCAAAATGCCCTTTCTACTATGCATTTCTCTGCTCTAGACCGACGATACAGAAGCATAGGGGTTGCAGCTTCGGTCGGCAACCGGCTACGGAAAATCGCTGTCCTATACATCGCCCTTGTGTCCATTGGAGATAAATGAGCATCGGGGTTGCTGCGTTGGTCGGCAGCCGGCTGCGGGAAAATACCGTCGAATAGATCGCCCTTGTTTCTATTCGGCGGCGTTTTATAAAACATTTATGCCAGCACCTGGAGACGGACATTGTTAAGGCGTTAGAGCTAGTGAAGGAGCCCGCGTTAGGACTAGTAAAGGAGGACTTCCCCTGACGTAGGTGGGGGACGAAGGCTCGAAGAAAAAATAGCCGACGACGTACAAGTTTCGAGAAACTAAAGGCTGGTTCAGTGGCACGCGCAACAGCGGCAGATACCGCGTGAGCAGACGAAGCAACACAGAAACGGATGACGTCGGCGCACAATTATGTAGGGAGGGAGTTGAGGAATGGGAGTAAAAGTACAGTTGACTAGTAGAGCGCAGCGCTCCCGCGCGCTTATGATTGGCTGGTTGTGCTGTAGACGACGCCCATTATGCCATTACACCATTGTTTGCTCATTCCGCCACCTAGCGGACATTGTCAAAATCAACCGGCGCGCGTCCTATCTGCCGCCTACCACTGAACGAGTACACGCGCAGTTTGTCTTGGTGACGGTGCTCTGTCACCATTTTGTTGGTTGCGCGCGCGCTCTTTTCGCTGGTAGCGCTTGCCACTGAACCAACCGTAACGCTCACGAACATGAAGAGGTGTCTGAACGTTTGTCAGGTAGAGATGATGAATGCTTGCAATGTCATTATCTTGAGCATTTTTCTGTACCACAAACCTCTGTTTTTTTAGGCCGAGTTCGTCCGCTCGAATCCTCCCAGGTGTTGTAATGAATTTGATGGCCGTCCTTAACTGAAGCACCGTACCGTCGGCAAATTAGGCAATAAACCAAACCAATTAACATAATTATGCGGCTGATGCTAAATTAAGTAACATGTGTGCCTTCAACCCTTTCGTTACGAGTGAATTTTTGATGATTTAAATGCCTCGCTGTGTCTGAAGAGAAAAGCGCGTTAATTTCCCCAGTTGGTACCCTGTTGGTGTGCGGCTGAACCCGAGTTCAAATCTAGAGTTGCGCACGCATGCATTGTGGTGCAGCTACCACTCTTGAGCACCTCAAGGTCTCATCGTTCCAGGGTAGAACACAACGCCCTTTGTATTCATGCAGGTCTATAAGAAAGTACTGGAAGGATTGGCGTACTCTGTTGTGGCAATGCCCTGCCATCCGCCAGTCCTCACTCTGATGTTCTTTCATTCTGTGTCCTTTCGGGCCACTTTTCTGCCTATGGGAAGGTCAAGTACAGGGATGTCCTGCCCCACAGGGACTAGAGCAATCGATTTTGAGTTCTTTAGTTCTGTGCCCGTTCGGTCCACCTTTCCGCCAATGGCAAGGTCGAGTACAGGGATGTCCCGTCCCATAGGTACCAGAGCCCTAGATTTTATTGTGTCCATGGATCCTTGTTCGAAACTGGATCGAGGTGGGTTTGCTTCTTTCGGGCCAGACATCCCGAGGCTCTTTGCCGTACGGTGCGGTGGTAACACGGTCGGGCACCTGCTTTCCTTCCCCTTCAACGGAAGACGAACTCGGCTCTCACTCACCCGAAAGAGTTAGGCCGAAGAAGCCAACCCACCTCGATCCTTTATCGAACGTGGAACCACTGGCGCAGTCTTCTAGCACGCTATTTCCTGCGGCAGGTCTTCATCATTAGAGTGTCGTGAGGTGTTAAGAGATACCCCGCTTCGGTAGCGCAGTAGGTACTCGATAACTACCTTAGTGATTCCAGGTTCGATACTGCACGGAGGTGGGTTGCTCCTTTCGAGCGAGAAACAGGCCTAGAATGCGCCTCCTTTCCGATGACAATTAAAACCGAGGCCCCGTGTGGTGTACGTTGGCATTTGCACCGAAAAGAAACCTCTCTACTATGCAACGGGTAGAGGAGACAAAATCCCCAGATGAGAAGCTCAGTGGAGTGCCCTAACGAACAGGGGTTGCTGCTGTGGTCGGCAGCCGACTGCGGAATAATACCGCCCAATAAATCACCCTTGTGTCCATTCAGAGGGACAGGCTGTCATAAGCGGGAAGAGGGTAAGGCCCAGCGCAAAATGAGACGCAGTCTTCGCAGGTGACGTAGGGTGACTCACCACAAATTTCTGTGGCTCACTTGATAGTATGTAGTTGAGCATGTTAAGTCGCAGGGTGACGTGACTCAGTGCCTACGCCACGTGACTCTGCGGAGCGCAGTGCCAATGCCGCAGTTTCCTGCGTGAAGTTGGCGCGACAATAACAAAAAGCGGTGCAAAGCGGAGAAGTTCTCTTGTTATTTGATGCAAGTTTGGTGAGAAACTGCGATTCAATGTGCGGTGATTGCCTGCTAGCAGAATTTCGCAAGACTGCTACACCCTGCGTCATCCTGCGTCTAATTTTCCGCCTTGCCTAAAGAGTTTCCTTGAGAGTTATTAACAGATAAAGTTGAAATACTTTCTACCAGAGGCAGTTCAGATGGCGTCGTAGCATGGGAGCGCCCCTTTCTCTCTATCACACCTTTTCTCGCGATATTCTCTCTCTCGCTCCCCCTTCTGTGGGAGCGACTTATTGCGTTGGACACACCAGTTCTCGTCTGATCACTGAAGTTAGGCAACGAAACCCCAGATAGTACTGACATGACTGTACTGTCACGACAGATAGCAGGCCTACTGTCATGCTAGACGCATATGCCTAGATCTCCACCAGCCCCCTAGCAACCATTCCCGCCGCTCCCCCCCCCCCCCCCAGAACCTCTTCCAATGTGGGGGCTGATCCAGCGCTGGGCATGCCTGACATCCTCCACCTGATCCCTGCATAATCTACAGACCTCCTCTCCACCTGTGATCTTTGCCATCCTCTGTTTCGTTACCAGTGACCCAGCTCTTGCCCGAAACAGAAACTTGTTCCCATACACCCTTAGCGTTTTATTTGCCACCCTTACCTCCATACTATGTTGCCACTGTCCTAACCCCATTCCTTAGCTCTGTCCTGTACTAGTCTTTGCAATGTTGTTGCCCTCTCCTCGGGGTGCAGTGTTCTGCCTATCTTCTTTGTTATCCTGTTTACCCTCCTCTCCCAGTTGGTAGATACCCTGATGTTGTTTACCCTGTTGTTTACACTGGGTACTACTAGTACCCAATAATCGTCGCATTAGTGTAGTGTCTGTGCAATCTCTGAACTAGAACTATGCAGTGGATGGGGCTCTAATAGCCCTCCCTCTCGCTCTTCCCTGTCTCGCTCCCTCCTCTTGCGCTCCTCCCTCTCTCGATCCCCTCTCGCTCCCCCTTCAGTTTCTTCCTTCCCCTCTCTCTCTCGTTCCCCCTCTCTCTCCCTCCTCCCTGGGAGCGGCTATATTGCGTTGGACAAACCAGTTCTCGGGTGATCAGTGAAGTTAAGCAGCGCAACTCTAGCTAGTACCATCATGGGTGACCTCTTGGGAACACTGGGTACTGCTGATACACAAAATTTGTTGCGTTAATGTAGTGTCTGTGCATTCTCTGCACTAGGCCTACTCAGGGGGCAAGGCTGTAATGACCTTGTAGTTGAAGGTCCTTAACACCAACGAAACAAATCCAAGTAGCGTTTTTCGTTGATCGTTTCGGGTCCAATGCCATATTTCCTGTGAGATTTGACTTTATAGCGCTAATTCATCGTCTTTTTGAACTCGACGATTAATTAAGTAATGCGCGTCGGATTCGTTACCATCTTTTCCTCCTTCCGCCGCCTGCCATTACAGTAAAGCCTTTTAATTAATTAATTATTCGGTAAAGTAGCGTGTAGATATTTGTATTCACGAGCATCCACTTCTTTCGTAATGGCGGCTGGCGCACGCCACCGAAGCAATTCGATGACGAGAAGATTGCGATTATTGTCTTTGGTAACCGTATTCTTATTTCAAGTGGTTTTGGAAAGTATTTTGTGACCACAGTAGGGCTTCTGGCCTACTGTAGTCGTCTTTCACTTCAATTTGTGTGTTTTCAAGAATTTGTACATGTTTGGTCGGTAAGAAGTTACCCGCCTCGATGGCGCACGCTCGGTAACGGCGTCAATAGTTCTAGGTTGGATACTAGACCAAGGCGGGTTCGTTCGTTGGTTCTTTAGGGCCCTTCAACTACAAGGTCATTAGAGCCCCGTCCACTGCGTAGTTCTAATGCAGAGACTGCACAGACACTACATTGATGCGACGATTTTTGGGTATTAGCGGTACCCAGTTTTTCCAAACAGCCACCCACGTCAGTACTAGATGGTTGTTGTTGTTGTTTAAGGTCCCGTCAACTACAAGGTCATTAGAGACCCGTCCACTGTATAGTTCTAATGCATATACTGCACAGACACTACACTAATGCGACGATTATTGGGTATTAGCAGTACCCAGCTTTCCCGAGCTACCACCCATGTCAGTACTAACTGGGCTTGCGTTGCTTATCTTCAGTGATAAGACGAGGACTGGTGTTTCCAACGCAATTTGCCTCTCCCTCCCAAGTGGGTTGGCTTCGTGAGAGAGAGAGAGAGAGATAGAGATAGAGAGATAGAGAGATAGAGATAGAGAGATAGATAGAGAGAGATAGAGAGAGAGAGAGATAGAGAGAGATAGAGAGAGAGATAGAGAGAGATAGAGAGAGAGAGAGAAGGAGAGAGAGAGAAGGAGAGAGAGAGAAGGAGAGAGAGAGAAGGAGAGAGAGAGAGAAGGAGAGAGAGAGAGAAGGAGAGAGAGAGAGAAGGAGAGAGAGAGAGAAGGAGAGAGAGAGAGAAGGAGAGAGAGAGAGAAGGAGAAGGAGAGAGAGAGAGAAGGAGAAGGAGAGAGAGAGAAGGAGAGAGAGAGAAGGAGAGAGAGGGAATGAAAAAGAGACTTGTACGTGGTGGACGAAATGGCATTTACGTCATAACGGCTGTATTGCGTTGAGCACGGTTTAGGGAAGTTTCGCCCCTGGGAGGGTAAATGGCCGGTTTTGTTATTGCTCTGATTACTGTAATAATAATTTTAAAAGCAAAAGCAACTCCTAACCCTTTTCCCGCCTATGGCAGGGTCGGGTACCCATTTCTGCCTCTGAATGGACACATGGGTGATTTATTGGTCATAGTTTTTTCTGCAGCCGGTTGCCGGCCAAAGCTGCACCCCTACGCTTATTTATCGTCGGTCTAGTGTTCGTTGGGGAATGCTACCGACGCCAGGGGGCGAGCTCCTACACCTGGAAATTTTGCCTCATCTACCCGTTGCGTAGTAGAGCGGGTTCTTTAACGTGCAAGTGCCATCGTACATCCACACGGGACCTCGGTTTTACTTCTCATCCGAAAGAAGGCACACTCGCGGCTTCTCTCGCTCGAAAGAAGCCGACCCACCACGGCCCAGTATCGAACCTAGAACTACTGGCGTAGTTGCTGAGCGTGCTAACCACTACGCCACCGCGGCGGGCTGTAATAATAATTTTAATAAAATAAAAAAAACGCAAACATTAAGCAAGACTGTCACATAAAAAAAAATGCAAACATAAACTAAAATTCGAAATTGTAGGCTATGCATTCAGAAAGTCTATTACATTTCTATCGTTGATGTCCTCCACAATGCGTAGAATTCTTGCCGAAATTGCTGAATTTTTACCTTACCTATTCCTTGAAACACTCAGAAAAAGGACCAACCGAACAATGCTGTTTTTCAGGTAAAAACAGAATAAACAAAAAAACCGGCCAAAATATGGTAAAAATCAAGGGCTGGCATTGACGATATTTACGCTATTTACGCTAATTTACACTATTTGCGATATTTACGATATATACGCTGGCATTTTACCTTACCTAAAACAGAATAACAAAAATTCACAAAAAAACTGCCATTTGCCCTCCCAGGGGCGAAACATCCGAGGGGCGAAATGTGTGGGGGCGAACGTCCCGGATCCCGTTGAGCACAGCAGTTCTCGTGATACTTAAGCGACGCAACCCAATTTACTACCGACCTGGGTGGTTGGTTGGGAACACTGGGTACTGCTAACCCCCCCCCCCTCACCCGTGAAAGGTAGCGGTTTATTGTTTTGGACACACCAGTTCTCGTCTGATCACTGAAGTGAAGCAACGCAACCCCGTCAAATACTAACATGGGTGGCTGTTGGGAACACTGGGTACCGCTAACACCCAAAAATCGTCACATTAGTTCACATTTGGGGACACAATCGTCATATTTCAAAAATGTCTCCTGGTTTGTTACCGCGGAAAACAAGGTTTAAAGAAACTGACAAGCGGAGAAAGTTTCTTGCAATCTTCTCACTAGATGGCGTCGTCTCCGATCGATTCTGCCCAAGGATTGAAGTCGCACCACTTGACCTGACCCGGCATCGCATAAATACCGCGGAAAGTGGGGCTTAAGGCCGCTAACTAGCGGAGAAAGTTGCGTGCAGTCTTCTCTAGATGGAGTCATCTCTGCTGGGAAATTGAAGTCAACTTGTCCGGACCCGGTATCGGACAATGGGATTCTCGTCTGATCACTGAATCTGCAAGATATTGGGGCATTGTGACGGTAGCCAGCTGCAGATGAACTCCCTCCGACAATTCTGTGTTCTAGGTTTCATTGGGACAAATGAGCCTCCAACCCTGCTGTAGGCAGATTTTGAAATTTAATTTTTTTTTTTAATGTGGTTGAATATGAGTGTGGTCACGGTTCATCATTACCGTCTTATGTTTGTTTGGTTGTTGGAGTTTAAGGTCCCGTTGTGTGTTTGTTTGTTGGTGTTTTAGGGCCCTTCAACTACAAGGTCATTAGAGCCCCTAAGGTCCCGTCAACTACGAGGTCATTAGAGACCCGTCCACTGTATAGTTCTAATGCATATACTGCACAGACACTACACTAATGCGACGATTATTGGGTATTAGCAGTACCCAGCTTTCCCGAGCGACCACCCATGTCAGTACTAACTGGCCTTGCGTTGCTTAACTTCAGTGGTCAGACGAGAACTGGTGTGTCCAACTCAACTCGCCGCTCCCACCGTCTTATGGGTTTATCCCTAGTTTCAGGGGACAAATAGTGATCTGATCCTGCCGTAGGTGAAAAATGTTGGATATGTTTGCACGGGGCCATGATTATTTCCTGGATGAGTGATTGCAGGATCCACCGTGGTCGAAGCAGATGACGCCAAACTGGAACTTTGTTTGGATGATGGAACCACATGCTTAGGAATTCTCGAGGGAGACCTGAGGTTAGCTGACAACACTGTCAACTCGCGCATGAGCCATTTGCGAAGTTCGAATTTGGAAACTGTCGTTACCACCAAATTACTTCAGTGCGTAACGCCAAGCACTTGAAATGAGTATTTGGAGGGGTGCATATGTCTTTTTTATTGCTATTTGATACGCGATGCACCTGAGCGTGAAAATAAGTCTTAAATTGGTTTCGAATTTGTAAAAAAGGAACAAAAAAGAGATTCTTTTAAAACGAATACTGGAGATGACTGTGCCGGCATTGGAGACAAATATACTCTATTTATATGTGCGAACGCTCGTTCTCTATATTTTTCTCGCTGTTTCTAAAAGCAACTCCTCACCCTTTTCCCGCCTATGGCAGGGTCGGGTACCCATCTTGTCCCTCTGAATGGACATAGGGCGATATATTGGTCATAGTTTTTTCTGCAGCTGGTTGCCGGCCAACGCTGCACCCCTACGCTTATTTATTTATTCCTTGATTAGTTTGTGGGTTGGGGTGTAAGCCAGGCAGCCATAACAGGTCAACCCCTTAGGAGGCTGCCCGCGGGAGATGAGGAGGAAGAGGGTTAATTTGCAGCACCCAACGTTCTTTACCAACCACCCAAGTTGGTATTGACGTGGGTGTGCGCTGCTTAACTTCAGTGATCTAACGGGAACTGGTGTGTCCAACGCAACTTGGCCGCACATTTAGGTCTAGTGTTCGTTGGGGATTGCTACCGACGCGAAGGGGGCGAGCTCCTGTCCTACACCTGGAAAATTTTGCCTCATCTACAGTAGGTAGGGTTCTTTTACGTGCAAGTGCCATCGTACTCCCACACGGGTCCTCGGTTTTACTTCTCATCCGAAAGAAGGCACACTCGCGGCCTCTCTCTCTCACCCGAAAGAAGCCGACCCACCTCGGTCCAGTATTGAACCTAGGGCTAGTCACGCAGTTGCCGAGCGTGCTATCCACTACGCCACCGCGGCGGGTGGTTTTCTCGCTGTTTCTATCCCGCTCTTTCCTAACATCTCTCCTCCTTTTTTTCCCTCTTGTTTTCTCCCTCTTTCTCATAATCGTCTCTCTTCTGTTTCTCACAGTTTTAATCCCTATTTCTCCTTTCTTTTTCTCTTCTCTCCCCCCGTTTTTTTCTCTCCTTCCCTTTCCCATATTTCTCCTCTCTTCTCTCCCATTTCTCCTTTCCTCTCCACCGTTTTCTTCTCTCCTTCCTCCCCCTCTCCTCCCTCTGCTATATCTCCTTGCCTTATTCTTCTCTTTCCTCCCATTACTCCTTCCTCTACTCTCTCCTCCCCTATTTCTCTTCTCTCCTATCCTCGCTATTTCTTTACTCTCGTCCCCTCTTCGCTATTTCTCCACTCCTTCCCTCTCCCCTACTTCTCTCTCTTGCCAATTTACCCTTCTTTTCCTCTTCCCTACTACGCTTTTCCTTCACCTCATGTCTCCCTTGGGTTTTCTCTCCCATCTTTCTATGTCTGTCTTTCCTCGCTTCTCTCTTTTCCCTCTTCTTCATTTCTCTGTCGTTCCCATTCCCCTATTTTTGCCCTCCCTTCCTCCTCTCTGCTGTATCGCTCCTCTTTCTCTCCTCTTTTTTTTCTCTCTTTCCCCTTCCCTATTTTTTCCCCTCTCATCTCTTCCACATTTATCCTCTCGTTTAGTCTCTTCTGTCAGATCCATCAGCTCTTCTTTCAGTGATCTCTATCTTTTGTTCCTCATCTCTCGTCTTTCCTCTCTTTTCTCTCATCTCTCGTCTTTCGCCGCATCGCTCCTCTCTTCTCATCTCACCTCTTTTCTCTCATCTCCTTTTTTCAATCATCTCTCCTTTCCTTTCTTTCCTCAGCTTTTTTCCCTCATCTCGCCTCTTTTTTCTCCGCTCTCTCTCCCCTCCCTTTTCACTCATTTTTCATCTCTTTTCTCTCATCTCTCGTCTTGTCTTATCTCTGCTCTCTTCCTCTCATCTCACCTCTTTTTTTCTCATCTCTCCTCACTGTCACAGCTCTCGTCTTTTCTCTATCGCTAGTACCTCCTCTTTGTGGAAGTGGCGCTATGGCTAAGGCTGCAGCCATGGTGGAGCAGAGAGGAGAGAGGAGATGACAAAGGAGAGATATACAACAATGAAAGCAGAGAAATGGCGCTCTTTAGTGAAAAGAGGTGCAACTGCAAGAGGAGTATTGAAAAATGGTCACTGCGCTGTGAAAACAAACTTTTTTGTTTCCACCTCTCCGCTTTTGTTACCTCTTTCTTATGCTCTTTTTCCCCCTCTTCACTATGGCCAGAATATAAAATATTAAAATTCACGTTAAGTTTAGCGGGTGCCAGAGGGCGAAGATTTCGGTATTTGTCCCTGGGCGCTGAATACCCTTGGTATGCCATTGATTGAAATGCGAACTTTGGTTTTGATAGCGGTCCTCACTGTTATCCTGATCTCTCTCCTCTCCGCTCCACCATGTCTGCAGCCTTAAGCTGGGTTTATACTGCGCGCAACATACTCACGCAGTGTAAACGGGGACTCGCCCCGAAACTTGCTGCGCGATGCTTGCTTCGCGCAATATTTCGCTCAATGTAAACAGGGAGGGCGAAATTGCCACAAGCCTGCGGAAACAGTTGCGGCGAGTATGTTTCGCGCAGTGTAAACCCAGCTTTACACGGCTTTCGTGTCGAGAGATGAGGCAACCGAAGTGCAAGAGCCGATTCTGCGCAATGACGAGGAACAGTGTATTTGGCGCGTTTACTGATTTGATTCAATAAAATAAATGAGGTTTCAAAAGTTCTAATGGCCGACATCTCTCTCTCCTCCTTCCCCCTTTCCTCACAACTATTGAAGGCTCACGAACTGCCAAAGTCACACATGCAACACACCCAACAATAAACCCTTGACAAATAAAAAAATAATTACGTAGATCTAACATCCTTGAAATTCAATTAGGTTCGTCGTCGTCTTCTTTTTTTTTTTTGGCAGACATCTTTGAAAAGCCGATTTGAAATGTGTTGGCGTGCGGGAATAATCATCGCTTGGGAAAAGAGTTGACAGGGAGAAAGTCGGCGCGAAAGGAGTAGGAGGGGGCTTTATCGAATCTTCCTAATATATGTTTGGATTTTTGGACACGCAGACTGCAAATTCTGCATTGAAATGTGTATTGTTGTGATTGATATCGACCTCTCTATTATTCAACGTTGAGCTTGTAGAACAAAATGGCGGCGGCAAGTGTGATTTGATTCCCTCTCTCCTTTTTTTTTTTTTTTAATAAAACCCTTTATATAATCGTCACCTACCACACGAAGAGGGTTGAGGAGGGTAAACCTAACCTCCCACACCTGAAATACTGAATCGACTTCCGATTGCGAGCACCCACGCACGCCTTTTGTCAGGGGTGTCTCGTTTTCACTATGTCATGAAATCGAGTGCATTACCAGTTTATTAAAGCTGCGCACGCGCAGTCTCCGAATCCGGAAGCCAATCGCTTTCTACTTTAAGTATAGTGAAACCTCTCTATCGGTCCACCCCTGTAATCGGTCCACCTCATAAAAAGGTCCACTTTTTTAAAGGACGGAAAATTATCTCATAGATGTGCGGTACTTTTTACCCCTCTAATAGGTCCACCCCTGACACCGGTCCAAGGTCCACTGTCCAGACTGTCCAAAAGGTGACCCAACCCTTTTAATGGGTCCAACTGTCACCTAAAATTGAGTTTGCTATACAGTGAAAACTATAGGTGAACCTCTGTAATTAGTTCACCCCCACAAAGGTCCACTTTTTATCATTATCATAATCATCTCATCCTTATCCCACCTGCGGCAGAGTCGGGTCTGCAGGTTCTTATCCACCACTCTCACCTATCCCCCACCAAATCACCTTCCACCCCGCACTCCTCCATGTCCCTTTGCACTACCTGCTCCCATGTCCGTTTTGGTACCCCCAATCACGCACAGTTCCACAGTGGTCCTGATAAGTTCTTCCTTCCCCTCCTCATCACATGCCCATACCACCTCAGGTGATTCTCATCTTCTCTGCGATGTTTCCCACCCCAAGCTTCATCTAATGTACTCGCTTTGAACTGTCGGCACATGACACCCCCACTTATGTAGCACGGCATTTGCACCTCAGCCACTTGCATTCTCATTTCATGGTTCTTCCTAGCTGCCCAACACTCTGAGCCATACAGCATAGTGGGCCTAACTACCGTTCTGTAAACTTTGCCTTTCAACTTTATTGGGACCCAACGGTCGCGTAGGACTCTACTTGCCTGCCTCCACTTCAGTCATCCTGCATTAATCCTATGTGTCACGTCAGAGTCTATCTCCTCATTGCTCTGAAAAACGGATCCTAAATAACAAAACTCTTGTGCCACTGGTATCACCTCATCCCCACAGTGAATCTCACCACCGTGCCCCTGGCCACTCCAATTGAAAACTAGGTACTCTGTCTTCTTCATGTTCATCTTTAGATGTCCTCTCTTTCCATTGCAGTTTTAATGTTTTGTAGGCTCTTTTGTACATCTACTTTGGACTCGGCAAGCCTGTCCACATCATCAGCAAATACGAGGCACTGAGGGGCCCATTCCCCTATTCCCGTCAGCAGCTGATCAATTACTAGAGTGAATAGATATGGGCTAAGTGCTGCTCCTTGATGCACACCGACCTGCACGCTAAGCATCAGTATTTCCCGATGCTGTCCTCGCACTAGCAATGGAACCATCATACTGTACATATCCTGCACTATCCAAATATGGCCTTCATCAACCCCTTTCTATCTTAAAATGCTCCATACTACCTGTCTAGGGATACTATCATATGCAAAGGTCCACTTTTGTAAAGAATGGAAAATTCCCTGGTATTTTGGTTAACCCCCCTAATCGGTCCACCCCTCTGATGGGTCCACTTTTGTAAATCCCCATGGGTGGACCGATTAGAGAAGTTTCACTGTATCATCATTCCCTTATTCCGCCTGTGGCAAGGTCTGGTCTTCGGATTCCAGCCCTCCATTCCCGCCTATTTCCCACCAGGTCCCCGTCCACCCGGTAGGGCGTTAGGAAGCCTATTTGGTTCACCATTAAGAAAATCAAACGTTCGTTAGCGATTTGAATAACTGTTCGCCTCTACAGTTCAGCTTGCAAACTTGTCCATTTGACGAGCATTTTGTTTCTCATTGGTATCTTGCAGTAGGAAGTCGAATTGGTTCGCCATCAAGAATATCAAACGTTCATGAACGAATTTAATAACTGTTCGCCTTTGTAGTTCGTGCAGTTCACGAGAATTTCAAACGTTCGTTAGGGATTTTAATAAGGGTTCGCCTCTATAGTTCAGTTCGCAAACTTGTTCAGTTGACGAGCATTTTGTTTCTGATTGGTATCTAGCCGTCGGAGGCGAGTTGGTTCGCCATCAAGCAAATCAAGAGGTTCGTGAACGAGCGCCTCTGCGGTTCGTGCAGTTCACGAGCATTTCGCTCGTGATTCACTTCTTGCATTGGTTTGCCATGAAGAAAATTAAACGTTCGTTAGTGATTTTAATACGGAAATTGTTCGCCTCTATTGTTCAGCTCGCAAACTTGTCCAGTTGACGAGCATTTTGCTTCTGATTGGTATCTTGCAGTAGGAAGCCGAATTGGTTCGCCATTAAGAATGTCAAACGTTCGTGAACTAATTTAATAACTGTTCGCTTCTGCAGTTCGTGCAGTTCACGAGCATTCCAAACGTTCGTGAACTAATTTAATAACTGTTCGCCTCTGCAGTTCGTGCAGTTCACGAACATTTCAAACGTTCGTTAGCGATTTTAATAATGGTTAGCCTCTATAGTTCAGCTCGCAAACTTGTTCAGTTGACAATCAATTTGTTTCTGATTGGTATATTACCGTCGGAAGGCGATTTGGTTCGCCATCAAGCAAATCAAGCGTTCGTGCAGTTCACGACTATTTCGCTCCTGATTCACTTCTTGCATTGGTTTGCCATGAAGAAAATCAAACGTCCGTTAATGATTTTAATAATTGTTCGCCTCTATAGTTCGGCTCGCTAACTTGTCCAGTTCAAGAGCATTTTGCTTCTAATTGATATCTTGCAGCAGGAAGCCTAATTTGTTCCCTATCAAGGAAATGAAAGGTTCGTGAACGAATCGTTATGAACTCGTGCAAGAACAGTTTTTAGCTCGCGAGCGTTTTGTTTATAATTTGTGTGTCTTGTTATGTGAAGCAGGTGTCAACCAGTTTCCGCTGAACCAAAGGCTTAGGCCTACAGATGGCATTGAAAGTCCTGGAATTGTGCCTCACATTTTTCGCCCTCGTAGAAGTCGTTTAAATTCGGTTACCGTCTATACTGTGACCTTTGATTTATGAGGTCAAGGTCAACAAAATTCCCGTTCGCAGAAGTTAGTCTCCCCCTTCTCACATACAGGACCCTCTTTCGGTGGAATTCTTTAGCCTTAACAGCCCTGTCAGAAGCCTACCAAGAATGCACCTTGACAGGGTGGGAATCAACGATTTCTGACACTCAAGCCCTTTTCCTGACCTGGTGTCCTTTCCGCCCCACTCCGTGTCAGGAGGAGCGGCTGTGTCGCGTTGGACAGACCAGTTCTCGTCTGATCACTGAAGTTAAGCAACGCAACCCCAGCTAGTACTGACATGGATGGTCGCTTTGGAAAATTGTGCCCCGCTAATCCCCAAAAATCGACGCACCCTAATGCTGCCGTGTCTGTGCAGTGATTTTCGGGTATTAACGGAGTAGTGTCTGTGCAGTCCCTGCATTAGAACTACGCAGTGGGTTAGGCTGTAATGACCATGTAGTTGACGGGCCCTAGAACACAAACGAGCAACAACAACAATCTGCTCTTCTCGGATTAAAGTGAAAATCGTGAGCAGAAGACACGACTGCCGGCAAATTACTTTTACCGATCTTCTTTCTGGATAGATGCTCTTCATTTGACAGGAGGAGGGTAAGGGTCCTAAAGCGAAAGGGGTAACCGGGGATCGGGGACCAATGGGCGGTGGAGTCTTAGTGTGCAGCTGTGTCGAATTATTGAGAGTGCATTTCGGCGTTAACTTTCCAATAACATGCAATGTGCATAATTAGACAAGAGTTTTGCACAAATGTCTTGTTGTTTGCACGAGCGTTTTTTTTTTGTGCGTATGCAAACGAGCAGACATCAAGAGGCAGCCATGCAGCGAATGCCTGCTTTGTTTGCTCGATCTTTCATTCTTGAATGCTTTGAATAATTTGAGAGCATCGTGACGTTACCAGAGTCATTCTAAAGTGTGCGAATTTCGTTTCTTCCGGATACTCGCCTCTGTGACGCAAGAGGTAGCGTTCGCAGTTACTGCGTCAACGGTTCCAGGTTCGATACTGGAACGAGGTGGGTTGGCTTCTTTCAGGCGAGAGAGGTGCCCCTAGTGCGGCTTTCTTTCGATGACAATTTAAACCGAATTCCCATGTGGGTATACGATGCATTGGCACGTAATGGAACACCCCAACTACCCAACGGGTACCACAGCAACTGTTAACCCTTTTCCTGCCTAATGGCAGGGTCGGGCACCCATCTTTTCCCTCTGAATGGATGGGAGCGGCGAATTGCGTTGGACACACCAGTTCTCGTTTGTTCACTGAAGCTAAGCAACGCAACCCCAGCTAGTACTGACATGGTTGGCCGCTTGGGAAAACTGGGTACTGCTACTACCCAAAAATCGTCGCATTAGTGTAGGGTCTGTGCAGTCTCTGCATAAGAACTATGCTGTGGACGGGGCTCTAATGACCTTGTAGTTGAAGGGCCCTAAAAAACCAACAAACAAACAAACCCTCTGAATGGACACATGGGTGATATTTTGGATAATGTTTTTCCGTAGTCGGTTGCAGACCAAATCTGTGGCCCTGCATGAAGCGCCGGTCTGACGAAGTGGGAGGCCCCAGACAAATACGATTTGGGATGCCCGGGGTAAATACAACTTTGGAGGCCCTGGACAAATGCAATTTGGGAGGCCCTGGGCAAGTACAATTTGGGATGACCAGTGGTCCACCGTCCCGGGTATCAGGAGTTGGAGTTCTGTCAGTATCTTATTACAAATTATATTCTACAGAAGTTAAAACTGCCGCTATTCATTGGGATGCCCTGGGCGGTGCACTCCATCGAGCTCCTAAACCTGGGAATTTAGCCTCATATACCCGTTGAATAGTAAAGAAGGTTCTTTTTCGTGCAGTAGTGACATGGTACGCCACACGGGACCTAGGTTTTACTTCTCATCTGAAAGAAGGCGCACTCAGGGCCCCTTTTTAAGCGTATGGCATTGTCGGGAATTCCTCTGAACTATCCCATTCTATCCTGAACTATTCTGTGCTACGGAGGCTCAAGTCCCTATTGTCTTATTCCTGATCATTTTTAGCCCTTCATCTGTTTTTCAGGTACCCGCCTCGGCGGCGCAGAGGTAGAATGCTTGACTACTTCTTCACTGGTTCCAGGTTCGATATTGGATCGAGGTGGGATCCGACTTCCGTCGGATAGGAAGTACAGGGGCTCTGAAAAGGAACGGAACTGAACTGCACGGAAAAGAACCCTTCCTACTATGCAACGAGTGTAGGTGTAGGAGCTCGCCCTCTGGCTTCCATTAAGAATATATCCCCCGTGAAGACGTTTCAGGAGTTTCAGTTCATCCCCACTCCGGCGTCAGTTTACGTGTCATCAAATTGAACTTCCGGGAGTAGGGGCTCACTCTTAGGCATCAATGGACGGAAGTGTCCCCAACCGGAAGTTTTCCAGAACTGCACCGGATGCTGTGCGACTTAGAGAGGTTCTATATTCCGCCCAAGCAGGGTCATTACCTCCGTAACATGGGTGAACGCTTGGGAACATTGGGTACTGCTAATACCCTGCATTAGAACTACGAAGTGGAAGGGGCTCTAACGACCATTGTAGTTGAAGGACCCTAAACACCATCATCATCGTACACTCATCCCGCCTGAGGCGGGGTCGGGTCTGCGGGTTCTGGCCCTCCACTCCCGTCTATCCCCCACCAGGTCACCGTCCACCCCACACACCGCTATATCCTTTCGGACAACCTGCTCCCACGTCAGCTTCGGTCTCCCCCTGCCCCGGGTGCTACCGACCACCTGCAATCCTGGTATAGCCCTAACTAGCCTCTAACACCATCGAAACAAATTATGTCCCCCTCCGCTCCAGCAAGAAAATAGGGCGAGTGTACAAGGGGGAGGAGTGCAGAATTTAGAAAATGTGGAGGAGCTCTGTTACTTTTCTCCTCCCCTCAGTCGTGTTGTCACGTGATTTCCACTTTAGTTTTGCTTGTTCAATTATCGTTGTTACTTGCAAGTGTAATTGATTTAATTCTGCTTTTTGCCGTTCTGGTTAATTCAGTTGTTGATGTTGGGTGCTGATTCTTACCGAAATAATTGAAATTGCAAAGTTTACTGTAGTGTGGGACACCGTTTCGGTAAATTAGTTTGACCGAATTCGTTAATTTTATCTTCTTGTTCTACTCTGATCTTTTCTGTTCACCGACACACTTATTTTCATAATTAGAAGAGTCTTATCGGAGTAGCTCAGTGGTTTACCCACTTGTCTAGACTCCATGGTTGCGGGGTTTGATCCAACCATAGGACGAGAGGGAAGGAAGCCCAAAATGCGCCTTCCGTCTTCGAATGGCAAACCAGGTCAGCACTGAACGGGAAACAGCCTTTTCTACATAACAGCAACTCCTAACCCTTTTCCAACCTATGGCAGGGTCAGGTACCCATGTTATCCTTCTGAATGGACACAAGGGCCATGTATTAGAGAGTGTTAATCCACACCCGGTTGCCGATCAAAGCTGCAACCCCCTATGTTTATTTATCGTCGGTATACTGTTCGTTGGGGAATTCCATCGACACCAGGGGTCAAGCTTCTCCAACTGGGAAGAAAGAGTTGTTTTATTGTCCTCACGAAGAGAAAGTTTTTGCCAATATCGAATATGTAAAGACTGAGAGAGGGAGGAGAGTGGTAGGAGCGAGGGAGAGGGAGGAGCGAGAGAGAGGGGGAAGGAGAGAGGAGCGAGAGAGCTGAGAGAGAGGGAGGAGCGAGAGGGGGGGAAGGAGAGAGAGAAGCGAGAGGGGGGGGGGAAGGA
>JAAFCE010005724.1:4876267-4890919 GCA_013389805.1 Trigoniulus corallinus
GTGAATCTCTCTTGGGAGGTTCGTTCCTGACGGCGACGTGGCTCGTGCAGCCGTCGTTGGAAGTTCCTGACTAAGACGTTGCTCGTGAACGCATGGATGGAGTTTCGATCCTATGAGGTGGTTCATAAGTCTGTGACTCGAGATTCCTCACTGGTTGAGACGTGGCTCGGGAACCTGACTTGGGAGGTTCGTTCCTGATTGCATCGTGGCTCGTGAACTCATTTTTTTAGGTTCTCTCCGGCTGAAACGTGGCTCATGCACCCCTCCTTGTTAGTTCGATCATAACTGATATATGGCTCGCGAATGCAGAGGTGGAGGTTCTCTCTTGGCTGACAAAGTGGTTAAGTTGCGTTGGACACACCAGATCACTGAAGTTAAGCAAAGCAAACCCAAGTTAGTACCAACATGGGTGGTTGGTAGTGAACATTGTTTGCAGCTAATTACTCCTTTCCTATTTCCTCTACACCAGGGGTGGCCAAAACGTGGCACGCCGGGGGTCATGGTGCGGCCCGCGGAGCTAAGGCAAATAAACATAAAATTATTGTAAATATCACCAAAACAACATCACTTCATGAGTCAGCATCAACCAGGCAAGTGTTTGACCACAGGCGACTCATGGGGCAGACAAAGACGGCCTAGGCGGCTACCTGGGGCGCCAAATTCTAGAGAAATTTCCCTGACATGCAGTGTGTTCGTCATTTAGAATGTTCATAGTTCTGGGGGTTTCCAAACTTCTCTGATTTGTGAGGACTTCTCTAAATCTTGCGCCTTGTTGCAGAGCCATAGCAAGGGTTTGGCATTAGGACAGATGCCAAGGCTGCTCGGACAATTACACAACAAAAAAATTAGGTGTATGGCCCGGCAGGGAATATTATTTCTTAAACTTGACCCGCCTACTGAAACGGTTGGACCTAGCTTTTTCCGTCTATGTGAGGGTTCCGGTACCCATGTTTGTCTCACTGGGACTAATGACCGATCTGTTCGACCAGCATTAGCCACGTCTCAATCAGGAACGAACATCCAGGTCACGGTCTTACAAGTCATGCCTCAGTCAGCCTTGAGCCTCAAACCACGAACTCGTGAGCAGCCGCCTAAGGGTTCAACCTGTTATGGCTGCTTGGTTTAATCCCCAACCAGTAAGCATAACATACTAATATGGCTCGTGAACCCCATTACTGACTATGATGCAGTCCGTGCGTCCATGTTTGGGTGGTTCGATGCTAAGGAGTCATGACGAGTTCGTGGTTTGAGGCCTCAGTGCTGACTGATGCGTGACTTGTAAGACCGTGACCTGGATGTTCGTTCCTGATTGAGACGTGGCTAATGCTGGTTGAACAGATCGTTCGTTAGTCCCAGTGAGACAAGCATGGGTACCTGAACCCTGAAATAGACGGAAGAAAGCTATAGTTGGTTTTTCCCCTCTGGCTTCGAGTTGAAAACGATGAAGAACGCCGGGATACAAATTTATGCCTAATATTGGTTCGCTGCAAAACCCGAAAATTCGATATTTTATGAATTTTCCTAATCCTGTGACCTAAAATGTTCACCATAATGGAAGACGTTATTCCTACGGGTGACATTTATATCCATAGTAATTCCCAAGGAAATAGGCTGACGTTAAATAAGCAACGGGGTTGCAAATATTAGGTTTGTGGGGTACGCCGGCCTTCTCCCCCCAGAGAATCAGACGTCTTGCTGGGGCAAAATTTCCAGGTGTAGGAGCTCGATGGAGGGCCCCAACGAGCAGTAGACCGATGATAAATATAGGGGATATATGCCCGTCTAAAACACCACCCATGTGTCCATTTAGAGGAACAAGATGCGTACCCGGCTCAGTCATAGGCGGGAATGAAGTTTCGACTCAGAGAGTTGTTTTACGTGCAAGGCTGCAACCCCTAAGCGTATTTATCGTCGGCCTACTGTTCGTTTGGGCACTTCACGGGTGCTAAGGGGAGCTAATCCTCTACACCTGAGAATAGATCGAGATCGCCTCTTGAAGGGAGTAAGTAAACTTTCATTTTCAAGTGGTAAGTTTATTCTGAGTTGATCTTCCGGCGGAAATTAAAATAAGTGTTTAAACTATGCATGTTAGACCAACAGCTCTTTTTTGGAGTGCCACTTCAGGAAGGAACGCTGAGGAGCTTTTCGTCAATTGTAGGTTGGATGAAATATTAGACGATTATCAGTTCATTAATGATTTATTATGATGTTGAGGTAGCGTGCACAACTAAAGCACCTGTGGTTCCAGGATCGATACTGAATCGAGGTGGGTTTGCGTCTTTCAGACGTGCGCCTTCCGTCGGATAGGGGGGGGCGGCTTATTGCGTTGGACACACCAGTTCTCGTATGATCAATGAAGTTAAGCAACGCAACCCCAGCTAGTATTGATACGGGTGGCCGCTTGGGAAAACTGGGTAATGCTAATACCCGATAATCGTCACGTTAGTGTTGTGTAGTTCCTGCACTAGAACTATGCAGTGGACGTGGCTCTAATGACGTTGTAGTTGAAGGGCCCTAAAACAGCAAGGAAACATAATCCGTCGGATGGAATATAATTTGTTTCGTTGGTGTTTTACGGCCCTTCAACTTCAAGGTCATTAGAGCCCCGTCCACTGCGTACCGTATTTATTCCAATAAACGCCGCGCTGTTTATTTATTTCGTGGCGTTTTTTGGTGCGGCGCTTATTAGAGGGCGGCGTTTATATAATTTGTGAGCTTTTTGTCGACGATATTGGCAGTCATCATCATCATCATACCCTTATCCCGCTTGTGGCAGGGTCGGGTCTGCTGGTCCATTGAACGTCCTCTGACTGGAGTCACCCAGCCAGGCGTCTGGAAACCCGCAAGAATATTGGCTAAGGCTGTCTGATGCGATCCATAGAATCAATAGGGGATGGGTGAAGTGGAGACAGGCAAGCAGAGTCATGTGTGATAGGAGGGTCTCCATCAAGTTAAAAGGGAAGTTCTACAGGGCAGTGGTTAGGACAACTATGTTATATATGAATCAGAGGGTAGGGCAGTGAAGAAGAGCCATGTCAATAGAATGCAAGTAGCCAAGATGCCAATGCTGCGGTAATGCGGTACATGAGTGACGTGTGGAGAGCTGATAGAATTAGGAATGAGTACATTCGAGGTAGCCTTGGGGTGGTGGTCATCGCCGAAAAAGTGGGGGTGAACAGGTTGAGGTGGTATGGACACAATGAGAAGAGGAGAGGAGCTCGTTAGGTCCATTTCAGGAATGCAAGTGGTCGGAAGCACCCGGGTTAGGGGGAGACCAAAGCAGACGTGGGAGCTGGTGGGCAAAGCAGTGTGTGGGGATGAGGACCTGGTGGAAGATAGACGGGAGTGGAGGGTTGAAATTCGCAGACCCGAACCTGCCACAGGCGGGATAAGGGTATGATGGTGATGTGTGTGAGGTTATGCCGGCCTACCCCCACTGTTTCTTCCAAAAATAGTTTACCACTAGCGAAAAAACGCTGCGGCGATTATTAGAGGGCGGCGTTTATTACTTTTTTGGCCCTGATTGTGCGGCGCTTAATAGAGGGCGGCTGTTATTGGAATAAATACGGTAGTTATAATGCAGAGACTGCACAGACGTTAGACGTTTTGGACAGTGCCCCAATGAAGATCCACTATAAATAAGCATAGGGCAGGCAAGTTCAACTGGGGGTACCCCGAGAGCCACATTGGTAACATATGCGTTTTCATGAGGGCCAGTCAGTGCACATGGCTTCCCGCCCGCAACTGCGCCAGGAGGCTACTCTTCCCTGTTGCTACGTCTACAAATGTATACTTTGTGGGCCGCGTGCTCCACCATTTTGACACTCCTGGCATACGTGATGTAGCATTAGGCCGGCAGCCGGCAGCGTCAAAATACCAACCGACAACTTGTCCGAGTGTTTTCTGTTGCAGCTGTGCAACATGCAACTCGATGCCTCCACAGGCGGAGGACGGGTTTAGCGGAGAAGATGACAGTCAACCTCGGTGGCTCATGGGTTGCGACCTGGACCAGGAAGGGTACCTTCTCTTGGGTGGAAGACAGACCCCCTCTCTTCTTCCGTTAAAGGGAAGTGTACTTGCTCCGTTGAGGGTGTATGATGCGACCATTTCACAGAAAAGAAACCGTTATTCGGTGTAGGAGCTCGCCAACTGGCTTTGGGGAAGGAGCAGTGCACAAACGGATCAATATTGAGCGCAACCGGCTGCCAAAAGCTTCCGCCCATATGTCCCAATGGGACAGCAATGCGCACCCGACCCTGCCATAGGCAGTAATAGGGTAGCAGGCATTCTAATGAATGTGACAAGACCTGACTCTGGGGTGTTTGGGGAGAGCAGCTTCATGCTGGTGCTGTCGGCCTGCTTGACATCAGTTCTTCCTTGGACTCCTCGCGGTCTTCATTTCTAGAAGTGGCCCTTTCTCATCATTTCCGTTCTGTTTTCTGCTGGCCAGTGTACAATAATTCAGCGCAGCCTGACTTTTGCCTGCGCTATGTATTGTTGGGTGTGGGGGCGTCTGTTGCCTGATTTTCCAACTTGGTCGTGCTTGAGGTTGTCGAGCTACCGGAAGTACATTCCTCTGGGACACTCTTACTGCCGTTTCTAACCACTACTGTAGGGTAAACAACTCGTGATAGTTATTGACAACTGTCTCTAGGCTAGGGACGGTTGAAGAGGATCACTCTCACTTTCTGGGAGTTAGTAGTGAGTGCAACGTGCCAGAGGCGACTGTTGTTGGAACATGACTGTGTCAGTCAAGAAGCCCTGGCTTGATGGAGTTTTAAGGCTACATTTCATAATTAATGTCTTGAGTGACTTGGTTGACTTAATTAGAAGAATTCCTCAATTAGATAGAAATGCGCTCGGCTGTCGCTAATTAGAATAATGCTGATGCGATAATGAATTTAACCCTTTCTGACTTCCGGTCCAATCATTGTAACTGCAGCTTGTTCTGATCTGCATTCTTGATCTTGCCAAATAAGATCCCCGAGTTGTTCCCTGGGCTCTCTTTGTAATGGGTTTTAATTTAGGACTTTTGATGCTAACTGCCGTTGGCACCGTTGTCAGTTTAACCCCTTCAGTTTTAACTCGATTTAAAAATGTGGCAGGCTGTCAGATGGCAACCGGTAGATTTTCTACGGTTTCCATGGTTTCCATAAGACTGCCTCACTGGTTTCTGGTTCGATCCTGGCGGGAGCAAGGTGTATTGCGTTGGAGAAACACCAGTTCTCGGTTGATCGCTGAAGTTAAGCAACGCAACCCCAGCTAGTACTAGCATGGGTGACTGCTTGGGAACACTTGGGTACCGCTATTACCCAAAAATCGTCACAATAACGTAGTGTCTGTGCGAACTATGCAGTGGACGGGGCTCTAATGACCTTTGTGGTTGAAGGCCCCTAAATCACCAATGAAACGAAAAACATCAGTCCTGCCTGAGTTGGGTGACTTCTTTCCGGAGTGAAAGAGGACCATCAGTGCGCCTGTTCTTGGTTGGAAAGTCAAGCCGTGGTCCTCTGCGGTGTGCACGATGCCACCACTGCACGGAAAAGAACCCTTTCGTCGATGGAATGTTATATCGGCAAAATCTCCAGTGCCCCAAGTAAAGTACCCCAAAGAATCACAGCAGGCTGACGATAAATAAACAAAGACCCGGCAGCTGGTTGCGTTTTAGTACCACTCCTGTGTTCTGATGGGTTTGATTTATTGGTGTTCTAGGGTCCTTCAACTACAATGGTCATTAGAGCCCCGTCCACTGCATAGTTCCAATGCAGAGTCTGCGCAGACACTACGCTGTTACGACGATTTTTGGGTATTAGCACCGTCCATGTTTCCCAGCCGACCACCAATGGTAATACTAGCTGGGATTCTGTTGCTTAACTTCAGTGATCAGACGAGAACTGGCATGTCCAACGCAATACAGCCACTCCCACCATGATGGGACATAAATGGGCACCTGTCCCAGACAGTGGTGGAATTGGGGTTAGGTATGATGGTGACTCAGAATTCCCGGCGATTTGCAAAACTCTCGGAGTTTGATTTGCCTGTTCGATGTCGCAGTTGGTACCCGACGCTGCCACAGGCGGGAAAAGGGTTAGGAGTGATGTCGACGATGCTGTGTGGGTTATCACAATTTCAGGACTTCCCAGAACCCGTAGGGGATTTACTTGAAGGATTTGACCCCGTCATTGGTGGGAATAGCGTTCAGGGTGAGGACGAGGGGGCCGCCGGGTTGTGTAAATTATCAAAATTCCCGGATGTTTCCAGAAATCCATTTAGGTAGGTTTGTCGGTCGGTTCGATGGCACATAAGGTCCCCGACCCTCAATAGGGGGTTAGGAATTTTGATCACGCCAGCGCCCTGGTAGATTATCAGACTTTCCGGTTGGTGGCGCTCCCCCTCCCTCCGACTTATGTAAATTACTTTCAGCAGTTCGGAAACCGAAATCCTATCCTATTAATCATTTGTTACGCTTTCTGTGCTCCTGAACGCCATCAGGAGATCCCGGAAAGAGTCCCGAAAGATCCCGGTTCCATGTTTGAGGTCGGATAATGGCTACGGCGCTTCGGTGTTGAGCCAACCGTGAAGTGCAGAATTTGGAAGCACTTTTAATTTAGAGTACTGCAGTGACTTGAAGACCCTGTTGGGATGTTTGAAAATGGAAATGGATGTTCTGACAGAGACAGTCCTTGAAGGGCTGCCTTGGGTTTTCTTGTGGGTGTGGATTCCGGTTGTCGATGGAGGAGGCGAGGGGAAGGGCCGAGGGGTGGTGAACTTTTAGGACGAAAATAAATGAGGTGAGAGTGGTGATTACGATGCACTTGATATGTATGGGGTGGTTAAGGTGATGCCTGCTCAGAGAAGGGAGACGGATGAGGGTTCAGGTAAAGGGGGTCGGGGGTCAGGGGGTGGGTTTAGGCAACACTAATCCCGACGTCCAACTGCAGCGCTTTTTAAAAAGTGCTCAGATGGGAGTTGATCCAAGAAGTTGAAAAGCGATTGTTGGGAAGTGCATTTTGGTGTTGACTTTTAAAAATCAATATCGTGAAGACATCATAGCTATCATCGCAGTCAGGGTCTTAGTAAGGTCCCCCCCGTCTCCCCGAGGTACTCTAAGACATATTTGAAAATGTCTTTGGCGCATACTAGGTATTTGACTTGACAAAGAGCACCTCCAAAAATATTTCTTAGGCCTTGTGTGCGTGTTTGCTTTTTAATGTTCAATTTGAGGATTAGCTTGGTGCCAACGTTTTAAGGCACTTCCTTCTAGTCCCCTCCCCCAAATAGTTGGCTCCCCCAAGGTACTCTATGGTTTCATACCGTACTTCTTTCCCCTCTCGAGGTTCATATGGTTCGATCTGCTCCCCCAAAACACTCTGGTGGAGGAACCTCTTCTGTCTAATGATCCATTCAGGACGTTAGCACGGGATTGTGGGGGACGGACGGCTGCAGTACGTTGGGTACACCAGTTCTCGTCTCATCACTGAAGTTAAGCAACGCGACCCCAGCTAGTACTGGCATGGGCGATCGCTTAGGAACACTGGGTACTGCTAATACCCAAAAATTATCTTAACGGCGTAGTGTCTGTGCAGACGCTGCGCTATATACAGCTACGGAGTGGATAGGGCTCTAACGATCTTTGCAGTTAAAGGACCCTAAAACAACAACGAAAACCGAATCAAAACGGGATTTGGGGAAGGCGCAAAGGGCACCACGGTCTCTAATCTGAGGTAAGAAGCGTTTCGAAGGCGCAGCAGCATCTGAAAATCCGCTGCGGTTGCCCAGAGGTTGCTCCGTGCGGTGTGTGCGATGTCACCGCTTCTCCGGAAATGAACCCTTACTACGCGGGGAGTAAAATAGGCGCGTAGATCGACAAGATTCCTAAGTTTAGGAGCTCGTCTACGCGGATCAGTGACTTCCGGTTCGAACCCGACCAAGGCTGGGGATTCCTTCGAAGAAGAGTGGCCTCTAGTGCAACTTCCGTTGGAGGTCTTCAACTAACATTGTGTACTACGTTGGCTTAGTGGGTATAGGTGCAGGGCCGGCCATCCGGGGGGTGCAGAGGGTGCATTGCACCCGGGCCCCACGATTGAGGGGGCCCCATCATCAGTACCCATCAAGGCCCAGATCATTGCTAATATTGAAAGTTTAATACGTCATTGTAGGGGCAACGTTCCTCATTCGACCCTGCCAATGAACATTGCCCTAACAACCCTGCCATTGAACTACACCAGGGTAGTACAACCTTTCTGGTGTTATGGGTCACTCAGCTGCTCCATGAACTGATTGCCAGCCACAGGATGTCAAAACCAAAATGGGTGAAGATAGCGTTAGGTGTTACATAGCAGGCCAACTCATAAATGTAATGGCGGCATATTAGGACACATGGCATCATCCAAAAATGTAATACCTTCCAAAATTAGGAAGGATCTCAGAATGGGATAGGAGGGCCTCTAAAAGGAGTCCAGTTACTCTGAATCCTTTTATTTTTACTTTTGGAAAAATAATTTGGGGCCCCAAAAGGATTTTTGCACCCGGGCCCCTTTATAGAGAAGGCCGGCCCTGTATAGGTGACGTCTACTGACAATGGCTCTACGGTTGCCTGAAGTAGTGTTGGATACTGTGGTCCTGGTTCTGTTATGTTTTTGTTACACAAACAGGTTGGGAAGCAAGCCAAGCAGCCATAACAGGCCGAACCCCTAGGAGGCTGCTCGCGGGAGATGAGGCAGGTGTACAGGATGCAGGATAGGAGAAATTTGCAACATCCAACGTTCCCTACCAATCACCCATGTTGGTACTAACGTGGGTTTGCGTTGTTTAACTTCAGTGATCTCACGAGAACTGGTGTGTCCAACGCAAGGTGGTGTCTACTACGGTGGCTCTCTTATGTGGCCAGTGTTACCACTGCGCTCAATAAGAACTCCATCTTACACTCAGGAATAAAATTAGGATTAGGACTAGAGCGAATCCCAAAGTGGTCCTTCCTTTCGGGATGGAAAACAAAGCCACCTGCACTCTATACCTCGACTGAAATATGCGTTTAAATTGTCAGAATTTCCTTGTACGTGAGTTCGCTCCGTCCCTTTGTCGTCGTAGGATGAATTTTCATCCAATGGTCCTACTATAGGCAAAAATGATGACAGTTACACACGTGACCGTGTGCTTACTTCCGTAGTGCACCCTTCCGTTAAGTTAGGATGGAAATAACTGCTGTCCGTTTCCTGTCAGTGGAAATTTTAATTTTCCGGTCCTCGATACCACAATACCGGAACCGGATCTTATCTGGATGTGAAGATGTTTGTGTGTTTTTTTATGATAGTAGAATGTAGTACATACTACCAAAGCAACTCCTAACCCTTTTCCCGCCAATGGCAGGGTCGGGTCTGCGGGTTCTCGCCCTCCATTCCCTCCTACCAGGTTCAATTACACCCCACACTCCTCGCTCTTCCCCTATCCGCCGCCTGCGGACACACCACCTAGCAGTTCACGTCAGCGCGTGGTCCCTCTGAATGGGCACAGGGGTGATATCAGGGTCGGATCCAGGATTTTGGTCAGGGGGGTTGAGCGATTGGAAACGTAATTTTCATTTGTCATTGTCAATGCCGACCCAAAATTTAGGGGGGGGGTTGTAACCCGAAACCCCCGCTGGATCCGCCCCTGGGTGATATATTGGACGGTGTTTTATGGCAGCCGGCTGCCGAACAAAGCTGCAGTTCTTATGTGTATTTATCGTCGGTCCACTGCTTGTTGGGGCACGCCACCGAGCTCCTACACCTGGGAGTTTCGCTTCATGTACTTGTTAGGGCACTGCCTTTACTTCCCATTCGACGGATGGTGAATCCCACCTCGATCCAGCGTTGTGGTTGTATATACCGCCACAGTATAGCGGTGGCGCAGGAAGTAGCTTACTGGATTACTGAGTCAGCGGTTCCAAGTGCGGCACTCGCCCGAGGTGGGTTGCTTTCTTTCGGGCGAGAGAGAAGTCCCGAGTGCTCCTTCCGTTGGATGGGAAGTAAAGCCGTGTGGTGGTGTACGTTGTCATTTGCCCGTAAAAGAACCCTCTTTACTATGCATCGGGTAGATGAGGCTAAATTCCCGGTGTATGAGCTGGACGGAGTACCCCAACGAACAGTAGGCCGCCCTTAAGTGAATCTAGGGGTTGCAGCTGTGGTTGACAGGCGGCTTCGTAAGAATGCTGTCCAATAGGTCGCCCTTGTGTCCTTTCTGAAGAAGAGGGATGGGTATCACACCCTGCCATAGGCGGAAAAGGGGTTGGTAGGTTTTTTTATTGTATATTTGGCTAGTGAAGGGGGAGTATGAAGTGCTGAGTGGGTCCTGTCTAAATGGTAGGGGCAAGGGAAGGGAGAAAGGGCGGGTGAGTAGTAAATTTAGAAATGATTGTATTTGACACTCCATAATGAACTCTCAAAGGACATTTACCGTTTCTATGTTTCGTTTTGCGCTGTCACAAATGTATTTCACGATTGATTATATACGTCATCACCGGATGTCACGAGAATGAGTAACAGTTGTGTAGAAAGCTATTAGGAAAAAGGACCAAGGGGTAGGTGTTGAAAGTTGTGGGGAGAGGACAGCTTGATGTTTCAGGGCCCTTCAACTACAATGGTCGTTAAAAGCCCCGTCCACTGCGTAGTTGTAATGCAGTCTGCACAGACACTACGCCATGGGTGGCGAACCTATTTCAGCTGGCGTGCCAAAAATCTAAAAAGTTATATTTCTTGATGTACTAACGTGTCAGATAGTAGGGCACCCTTACTTCCGGTTTGTTACAGGAAATTTAAATTTCACCAATTGATTGGCTTGGCTTTTTGACCCGCCTTGGTGGCGCACTGGGTAGCATACTCGTCAACTCAGTCAGTTGTCCTAGATTCCATAATGGACTGAGATGGGTTGACGTTGGGGGGGGGGGGGGGCAGAGGTCCCAAGTGTGCCTTTTAGATGAGAAGTAGAACCAAGGTCCCGTGTGGTGTGAAATGGCATTTTCACTTCAAAGAGGCAGGGAGCAGGTGCAGGAGCCCGCCTCCTAGCGTCGGTGGAATGCCCCAACGAACAGTAGATCGATGATAAATAAACGTGGGGGTTACAGCTTTGGTCGGCGCCCGGCAGTCCAATATATCGCCCTTGTGTCCATTCAGAGGGACAAGATGGGTACCCGGCCCTGCCATAGGTGAGATAAGGGTGAGGAGTTGCAGATAGATTTGGCTATATATAGTATACTGTAGGTTACCCTGTATATGTACATGCCACGTGCCAATAAAATTGTTCTGTGGGCCATCCCTGGCTCGCGTACCATAGGTTCCCCACCCCCGCACTACGCTGTTACGACGATTTTGGGCATTAGTTGTGCCCAGTGTTCCCAAGCGCTCACCCATTGTAGGGGGCGACATAAAAAAATTCCTTGCTTGGCGGAATATAGAACCTCTCTAAGTCGAACAGCATCCGGTGCAGTTAGCGTCCAGCTGTAAGTGTCCAGGTTAGGGAAGAGGCTGCATCGGAGAAAAAAAAATTCTCTAGTGTAAGAGCTCGGCCCCCCCCAAAAACTTTATCCGCCTACGGCAGGGTAGGTTGATAGTCGGAGCAGCCGCCTACTTACCAAATGTTGCTTCTGATTGGTTATTTCTGTGGGGAATTTCGCCACTGCCACCAGGGGCCCGCGAGAAAGGCAACACTTCCTCCAATTGCCACCAGGAGGCGAGGTCCTACTTCAGGAGAACTACTTGGGGACACTTTTGTCATATCCTACTTGGGGACACTTTTGTCATGCCTACTTGGGGACACTTTTGTCGTGTCCTACTTGGAGTCACTTTTGTCGTGTCCTACTTGGAGTCACTTTTGTCATTCGACGCCCGAAAGTGACCGCCTTCTCCTGGAAATTCATTCTGTTGACATTTTAGTTAACTGACTGCAGGGGGCGGACGAACTGCGACTCCTGAAACGTCGTAACGGGGACACTTTCTTAACCGAAGTCCAAACGCAAGGATTTATTTCCCATCCGACGGAAGGTGATTTCCACCTCGATCCCGGGAGCGGCGAATTGCGTTGGACATACCAGTCCTCGTCTGATCACTGAAGTTAAGCAGTGCAACCCCAGCCAGTACTGGCATGGGTGGCCTCTTGGGAAAACTGGGTACTGCTAATACCCAAAAATCGTCGCATTAGTGTAGTGTCTGTGCAGTCTCTGCATAAGAACTACGCTGTGGACGGGGCTCTAATGACCTTGTAGTTAAAGGGCCCTAAAACACCAACAAACAACAACAATCCACCTCGATCCAGAATCGAATGTTGAACCACTGACGCAGTAGTCGAGCTTTCTACGTTTGCGTCGCCGAGGCGATACCTGGAGAGCAGATGTAGGGCTAATATAATCGGTTAATGGTTCATGTTTTAAAAACTCCCCACTACATGATTTCGGGGACTGAAATTACCCTTCGAATAATACATGCGAGAAACAACTGGTCGCAGCTTTAGGTCAGCAGACCCTGTTCGTCTGGTGTCCCCGGCTGGTCCTGCCATAAGCGGGAAATGGGTAAGAAAACAATGTTGTTAAAGGTTGTTCTCTTCAGTTTGGCGTGAGAGGGGAGAACCCTTGCTAAGTGACGATTGGCAACATTTTCAGGCCGGTGGGAAACAGAAATGGCGCAAAGTAGGGTACTCGAGTACTACCTCAGTGGTTGCAGGCTCAATCCTGGATCGAGGTGGGTGGCTTTTTCAGATTTGAGACCCCATTGCGCCTGTTGTGGAACGCGTAGTTGGGAAAAATTTGTTTGTTGGTGTTTTGGGGCACTTCAACTGCAAGGACATTAGAGCTCCGTCCATAGCATAGTTCTTATTCAGAGACTGCACAGACACTACACTAATGCGACGATTTTTGGGGATTAGCACTACCCAGTTTTCCCAAGTGGCCACCCATGCCAGTACTAGCTGGGGATGCACTGCTTAACTTCAGTGATTAGACGAGAACTGGTGTGTCCAACGCAATTCGCCGCTCCCCTTTGACATCGGTGGAATAATAGTGCCCCAATGATGGAATAAATGATTAATAAGCATTGTGGTTGCAGCATTTGGTTGGCAGCCGGCTGCGTATGAATATCGTCCAAAAATCGCCGTATGTCCCAATAGGGAAAAAGGGCAACCGGCTCTGTCATATTCAGGAAAAGGGTTAGTAATGGTGTGATGGAGTGGGGTAGCGGTCGCCCGAGGCTGGAAATGCGCTGTGAGGTGTGGGGAATGGCATTACAGCGTCATATTATATCCTAGAACACCCACGCAGTTTGTGTCTAGATTGTTAAGGGCCCAAAGAATCTTGGAGCAGGAAGAGGGCGGCGACGTACCTTATAGAGAGGGTGGTATTCCTTGTCAAATAATTGATTAAGAGCGGCAGGCTGGCGCCAAATAACGCTATCAATCTGAGTTTCCTCATTTGATGAGCTGTTTTCATGATAGTCAATAACTCCCAGTTCGCACCCCTTTCCCTTTTGGAGAGGTGCTTTTGTCCCGCCCTTACCCGTTGCCCTAGTTTTCTTAATATTACACAAGATAAAATTGATTTGTTACAGCTGTCCGCGTTATGAAGGTTCTGTAGGACTAATAACGTTGAATTGACGTCTCCTGATCCTCCTCCTCCACTTCCGCCAAAGTGGCTTTTAAACAAGAGGAATGCAGGGGTGCGTCGCCACCACCTTCTCCCAATTTTGTGAAACTCATCAACCGGATATTAAAAATCCAAATTGACCGTTTCCTCTTCCTTCTGAGTGTTTAATAACCGAAATCCGCGTTTTCTGGAGCTAAAGGGTGGTGGTGTCGTGTGCAGTTTCTTGTTTCCTAAATGAGTTTTGCCCCACCCTCTCTCGTCCCCAGACTCGGAAGATGAAAGTTACTCCGATCTAGTTGCCGGATGTGGTGCATTACTGAGTGTTTTTCTTTGTTCTTATTGGGCACTTCCGGTTGCTGCAGGGTGCCTGGACTCGTCTGCATTATCACCTACTGCAGAGGTGAGACCACCATGCTGTGTTGAGTCGGGTATCCACCACTTCCGGAATTTAAAGCCGAAAGGGGTCTCGAGGAACAGGTGCTCTCTCGCCCCTTGTCTTTCTCTCTCTGTCTTTGTCTATCTCGCTCTCTTTGTCGGTCTCTCCCTGTCTTTGTCTTTCTCTCTTCCCGTTTATAGAGCGGCGAATTGTGTTGGACACACCAGTTGTTGTCTGATCACTGAAGTTAAGCAGCGCAACCCCAGCTAGTACTGACATGGGTGGCCGCTTGGGAAAACTGGGTACTGCTAATACCCAAAAAAGTCTCCACATAAAGAACTAACTGTGGACGGGGCTCTAATGACCTTGTAGTTGCAGGGCCCTTAAACACCAACAAATAAGCAACAAATCCCCTTTTATGTTTTTCTGACTCTCCGTCTTTGTCTGTCCCTGTCTTCATCTCTCCTCCCTTGTCTTTGTCTGTCCCTGTCTTCATCTCTCCTCCCTTGTCTTTGTCTCTCTCCCCCTTGTCTTTGTCTCTCTCCCCCCTTGTCTTTTTCTCTCTCTCCCCCTTGTCTTTGTCTCTCTCTCTCCTTGTCTTTCTCTCTCTCTCCTTGTCTTTGTCTCTCTCTCTCCTTGTCTTTGTCTCTCTCTCCTTGTCTTTGTCTCT
>JAAFCE010005724.1:4908669-4950169 GCA_013389805.1 Trigoniulus corallinus
TGAGACTGAAGAGAGCGGGGAGGGGAGACAGAGGAGGAGTAACGGGAGGAAACACAGGAGAGGAGGAAAAAGTGGTGAGACAGAGGAGGAGAGAAGAGAAGGGAGACGGGAGGAGAGAGCGGGGAGAGACAGTCCCCAGCAGGAGGAGAGAGGGGTTGGGAGACAGGAGATGAAAGGGGAGGTAAGACTGAAGAGAGCGGGTAGAGGAGACAGGAGGAGTTACGGGAGGGGGAGAAATGTGGGGAGACAGAGGAGGAAAGAAGGGAAAGAAGACGGGAGGAGAGAGAGGATGGGGGAAGTCCCTCATTGAGCCTTCAGTCAGCGGGGAAGTAAAGCCCCCCCCCCCCGGCGTCGACAGAGGAACAGTACCCCAATGAAGAAATGATAGGCCGATGATAAATAAGCCTGGGGGTTGAGCATTAACTTGGCAGCTAACTCCCTATCAATTCCGTGCAACAGTGTTTCCGGCTATGGGAGGGGGAAGATCCTTTCCTTTCATCAGGTGGAGGGAAAGTGCCCTTACGGGTTTAAATAGGGCGACGATAGAGTTGCAACATTAGGTCGGCAGCCGCTGTCGCTTTTCAATGAATGGAATTTTTTTTCGATTAAAAGGGTTCAAATGTTTCGTTTAACGTCTTCCACCTGCTTGTACCCTCCAGAAAACGGAATTGGCTTTACTTTATGTAACCTAGAGACGTATTCCCTGCTATTGACTGCTCAATTCCAATTTGACAGGCCCAAGTTTCTGTTTATTGTTCTCGTTGCTACGCTATTAAGTTGCGATACTGGATTCGTTTGAAGATCTTCTTAGATGCCCTTAGGCCCTAAGCGTTGTTAAATATGTCACAAATAAGAAGACCGTAGTTTTGTGAGCAATTTGGGATCAATATGACCAATGTAGCCGCAGGCGTCTTGCAATAAGACATATTATTGTAGCCTTGTAGAAATTCTGCGGTTTGTGCAGGTGAGAAATTCCAGCCGCCTAAGTGGCGCAGAAGTGACGTGCTCGACTACTGCTTCAGTGGTTGAAGGTTCAATCCTGGATCGAGGTGGGTTGACATTTTTCGGGGCCTTCCTTCATCATCATCATCACACCCATATCCCGCCTGAGGCGGGGTCGGGTCTGCGGGTTCTAGCCCTCCACTCCCGTCAATCTCCCACCAGGTCCTCGTCCACTCCACACACCGCCATATCCCTACGGACGACCTGCTCCCACGTTAATTTCGGCCTCCCCCTGCCCCGGGTGCTCCCGACCACCTGCATTCTTGGTATGGCCCTAACGAGCTCCTCATCCCCTCTTCTCATTATGTGACCATACCACCTCAGCCTATTTTCCCTCATCTTTTCGGCTATGTCCACTACCCCCAGAATACCCCAAATATACGCATTCCTGATTTTGTCTACTCTTGACACACCACTCCGAATACCGCAGCATACGCATCTCAGCTACTTGCATTCTATTTACATGGCTTTTCTTCACTGCCCAGCACTCTGAGCCATGTAGCATAGCTGGCCTAACCACTGTCCTGTAGAACTTCCCTTTCAACTTGATTGGGACCCTCTTATCACACAGGACTCCGCTTGCCTGTTTCCATTTCAACCACCCCATATTGATTCTATGGGTCACATACGAGTCTATCTTCCCATTGCTTTGAAATGTAGATCCTAAGTACTTTACCTCCTGTACTTTTTTCACCAGTTCGCCCCTCGAATGTATGTCCCCATCATTTTCTTGACCATTCCAATTGAAGGCTAAATACTCAGTCTTGTTCATGTTAATCTTTAGCCCTCCCTTTTCCATTGCTCCTCTTATATCATTTAGTCCCTTTTCTATCTGCTCTCTGCATTCACTAATTTTCCCTATATCATCAGCAAATGCCAGGCACTGTGGGGCCCATTCTCCTACACCAGTCAGCAGTTCGTCCATAATCAGGATTAAAAGGTATGGGCTGAGTGCTGAGCCTTGATGCACTCAGACTTTTACTGGGACGCCCCCAGTATTCCCCCAAGGTGTCCTTACTCTAGCTGTGGAGCCTTCATACATATCTTGTACTATTCGAATGAACCCTTCTGCTACCCCTTTTTTTGTAATACCTCCCAAACTACCTGTCATGGTACACTGTCATAGGCCTTCTCCAGGGCGATAAAGACAGCATGGAGATCTTTCTTTGCTGCTCTATATTTCTCTATCATCTGCCTCCCCAAACACTGACTCCCCAAAACCTGATTTCCCCAAGCACTGGTTCTGTCCCTGAGGCGACGTTCCATAATTCTCTCCCATAGCTTCATGGAGTGGCTCATTAGCTTTATACCTCTGTAGTTACCACAGTCCTGGACATCCCCTTTGCCTTTAAATGGTGGTACTATCCAGCTCTCACACTAGTCTGATGGCATTCTGTCTCCAGCAGCTATCCTACTGAAAAGTTTCCCTAGCCACTTGGTCACTATCGTCCCTAGGCTATGCCACAATTGAATGGGGGTTCTATCTAGGCCTACAACTTTTTGCCCTTTAATCTTCCTAAGTGCCCAGTCTACTTCCTCCTTTATTACACCATCCACCACCCCAACTGATGCAGAATAGGTGGTAGGGTCCTCATCCCTCACCCAAGCATTCAAGAGGTTTTGGAAGTATTCCTCCCACCTCTCCTTTACCCCCAGTGGGGAGAGCAGGACCCTACCTTCACCATCCTTCACTGACATGGCTCAGGGTATATCTTTAGCTGCTTTATCTCTAGTCTTGGCCAGTTTGAAAATCTCTCTCTCCCCTTCCCTTGACCCTAACTGCTCATAAAGTGCCTCATACTTCTGATGTTTTGCCAGGGCAATGGCCCTCTTGGCAGAGGTCTTGGCCTGCCTATATTGGGTCTTACATTCCTGGTCCCCTATCTCCTGCCGCCTGTGGAAAGCAGCCTTCTTCTGCCTGATGGTGGCTTCCACCTCCTCATTCCACCACCATATCTGTCTGTTACCCTGGACTGTGCCTCCTACTCGCCCCTGCCCCAAAATGGCTTTCCCACATGGCATCTGCTGTCCCTTCCCAGTCCTAGTTTACCTGCCTATTCACTTCTTGTATAAATTCTTCTGACTTGGTGGGCAGTTTCCACCACCTGATGACCTGTGCTCCCTTCCAATAATGTGCCTTGCCTGCCGTTTTAACCAGGATTTCTAACAAGCCTATGGCCCCTTTCTTTTTGGAAATTTTCACTGGGGAGTGCCCAGCAATCACGAACCTCTGTTCTATGGTGCCCTCTAACCATAAAGAAATTTATCTGTGACATCTCTTGTTGTGACTGGAATGTGATTAAGTGCTTGTCCCTCTTCCTAAACCATGTATTTGCCAAAGCTAGGCCTTGCACGTTTGCTGTGTCAAGGATGTGCCACCCTTCTGAGCTAACTGTTCCATAACCCCATCCATCTTTGCCGACATGGCCTTTAAAGTCCCCACCAATAACTAAGTGCTCATTCCCTGGACATTGGCCTACCTCAGCTTTCAGTGAGTGTACTAAATCCTTAAACTCTGTCCAGAAACCCACCTTTGTGGCTTCATCAAGACCTGCCTGGGGGCATATGCGCTGATGAGGTGAAGCATTACATCATGCCAAATCACTGTTAATAACAGTAGCCTGCTGTTGATGCATTTCACAAGGGTAACCCGTTGCTGCAGCTCCCTATCTAATATACTATGCCTACCCCATTCCATCCCCCTTCACTAGCTGAGTATATTAGCTTGTATCCCTCCTCCAGGGCCCTTGACCTATTCCCCTTCCATTGGGTTTCTTGGAGGAAAGCTACCTGAATCCTCCTTCTCTTTAGGATATTGACCAATTCCCCTGTCTTGCCACTAAGGGTCCCCACATTCCATGTTCCTAATCTAATGTTTGCCCCTGTTTCCTGAACGCACCCTGGCTGGGGTCACCCCAGCTGGGCGCCTGAAACCCACAGGAATGTTGGCACTGCTTGCAATGCAGGGATGCCAGCCTACCCCACAGAGGACACTTGGTGCACTACCTGCCACGGGGTCCAAGGTCCCTACCCCTGTGACAATGTGGGCTGCTGTTGGTGCTGGCCTAGGGCCCGCCTGTGGAACACTGCCATCTGTTGGTGCTTCAGACCCCCACCCACCACCATCTTTATCCCATTACATGAAACCACACTACATAAATACAGTAAGTCCTCAACTTATGCGATTAATTGGTTCCAGAGGCTTTTGCATAAGTCGAGGAAAGCACTATATTTAGCATTTTGGGCAAAAAATATTTTAGTTTTAAACGTTAGGTGAAAGTCAAATAGCTCTATCTAGATAACCTAAGAAAATATTATTTATTGCACATAACAATCTGCATACATACTGTGTTTTTAGATGAACTACTTCAAGTATTGGTAGAGTGTTAATTATCTTTTAGTCCTGTGCAATAGGAGGGTCCCAATGAAGCTGAAACGGAAGTTCTACAGGGCAGTGGTTAGGCCAGCTATGCTATATGGATCAGAGTGTTGGGCAGTGAGGAAGTGCCACGTCAATAGAATGCAAGTAGCCGAGATGCGAATTCTGTGGTATATGAGTGGGGTGTTGAGGGCTGATAGAATTAGGAATGAGTGTATTGAGGTACCTTGGGGGTGGTGAACATTACAGAAAGCAAAGCCCACAACTGAGTTACCCCACCACCACAGTGTCACACCTAAGGCTAGGCGCTCAGTATAGTCCAGACTGTCTGATGGCAGTCAGTGTGCTCAGCTCAGGCAATGAAAACCAATGTGTAGCAAAGCGGCTAATAGTGAAAACTGATTAACAACTATACTGTGTGCGCCTAGCCTAAAATTTTTTTTGTTTAAAAGAAATCGCATAAGTCCGAAATCGCATAGGTCGAAATCACGTAAGTCGAGGACTTACTGTAAGTAATAATGACTAAATTAAATATAATTTTCAAAATGAATTAGAATAAGAATAATAATATAACTAAA
Organism: Trigoniulus corallinus; assembly: GCA_013389805.1. Lineage (NCBI taxonomy): Eukaryota > Metazoa > Arthropoda > Diplopoda > Spirobolida > Trigoniulidae > Trigoniulus > Trigoniulus corallinus. Next base: position 4,913,629 of record JAAFCE010005724.1, read on the forward strand.
TTATAACTATATTTTAATTGTATTTCAATATATACGAAAATTCTGCCATACAGCGTTGGTGATCGGTCCTCACGTGGTCGCAGACAGCACAGACGACGCTGTCCAACCATGCTGCGATCAGCAGACAATGCCACGAGGTTGGGGTTAGGCCAAACCCCGCAACAAGTTGTCCACCGCCCAAAAAGCTCCCAACACCTATGGCCCGACGTTGACCCTGAAACATTGGGTTCTACGCCTTGAAAAAAAGGCGGGTATTATCCTAAGGCTGGAAAACAATCCAATTTGTTGCTAAATTGCAAAAATTTGCAGAGAGCGAAAAATCAGCCGCATGGTAGGCAGGCGCCACCTAGCCATCGAGTGTGTTGTGTACTAATTTCCAGGTGTAGGAGCTCGCCCCTGGCGTTGGTGGAGTTCCCAAACGAACAGTAGACCGGCGATAATAAGCGTGGGGTTGTGGCGGGAAAGGGGTTTAGAGTAGCTTTGCTTTTTGTGCAGGTGAGGAATTTTGGCCGTTTAGGTGGTGCAGAGGTAGCGTTCTCGACTATTGCTTCAGTGGTCCAAGTTCGATACTGGATCGAGGTCAGTTGGCTTCTATTGGACAAGCCGGTCCCCTACCGTATGGTTTGGCCAATACCCTCCCTCTGCACCGGAAAGAATGGCTTGGCAAAATTGTCAGGTGTCGAACCTCGCCCCCCTCCCTGGTATCGGGCCCCCCAGTGGTCCGAGAATTCCTATCTGAGGCCTGATTCACGTTTAGTTACGCAATATATCCTGGTGATGGGTGCTCGCCTCTTGGCGTCGGTGGAGGGAAAGTACCCCAAGGGATCAAAATAGGCTGACGACAAATAATCCCACGGTTGCATCCTTAGCCTGGCAGCCTGTAACGTTAAAACGTCGTCCAACAAATCAATCATGTATCCCAGTGAGACAAATGTGACCACCCCAAACTGCCATAGGCGGGAAAAGTGATAGTGGTGGTGAATATGTGCACGTAACACACAGAGACTCAACATTTGCTTTCCATCCGGCGGAAAGGGCTTTTTGGCGGAACTTAGAGCTTTTTATTCCTCTAGGGTTGAAGCCAACGTTTTGATCCAGGGGTTGATCCTTGTACCCTAGACTCCAGAGTAACGCACGCGTTCGGGTCTTCAATGCCCAAAAACGTGGTACACACCAAATTTTCAATAATATTGATGTTTCAAAAATGTCGATGCGGCCCTACAGTAGTGGCGCGCATCCTTCAGTGCAGGCTCTGAAGACCCGCTTCCAAAGGCTGGCTACTATTTGGAATAAAATAGACTTTTAGTGTGGCAAAATTCCCTGGTGTAGGAGCTCGTCCCCCCCCCTGGCGTCTGTGAAGTACCCCAATGAATCGCTTTGGCCGGACGTTATATAAGCCTGGGATTTGCAGCAATAGGTTAGCAGCCGGCTGCGAAAATCACCGTTCGACTGATGCCAACGTCTCAGTCAAGAAACAATGGCCCGAAAGAACCCAACTCACGTCGATCCAATGTTCAACCTGGAATAACTGACGCAGTAATCGAGCGCGCTACCGCTTGCACCACCGAGGCGTATTAAACCCAAACCCCTGTGAGAAGGGAACGGCTATCTTGCCTTGGGCGCACCAGTTATCGTCTGATAACTGAAGTTAAGTAACCCAGCCCCAGCTAACACTAGCGTTGGTGACCGCTTGGGGACCCTTCGGACGTTACAACTCTCTGCGTTACAACTCGGCTGTGGATGGGGCTCTGATAACTATTGTGGTTGAATGGCCCTAAGACATGAACGAAACAAACCCAGTGAGTGGCCGGAATTAATGAATGCAGGGATGGAGGTGCTAACTTCGATTCCGCCCAGGAGCCTAACCTGAAGTAATGTGACAAACGGTTCTAGGCTAGTGCTGAGGAAGTGGCTGTCTGTCCTCATTACAGGAACGCAGCTGGTTGGAAGTACCTGGCTCAGGAGAGACCAGGTGCTCCTTATTGCGTTGGACACACCAGTTCACGTGTGATCACTGAAATTAAGTAACGCAACACCAGCTAGTACTGACATGGGTGACCGCTTGGGAAAACTGGATAAGGGGAAGAGGGGGCATAATGGGGTATAGGGGCAAAATGGGCTAGTGGTGTTTTCTTGACTTTAGTTTGCAATACCCCAATGATAAGTGTAAAAACTACGCAGCCTAGAGAAGGTTGACCACGTGTTTGAGTAGGGGCCATTTAGTTATCAGGCATTGATTCTATACAACATGTGTTTGTTGTATTCTGCCTTTAAAGTTTAGTATGGCCCCTGCGCAAGGATGACCCGCAAATTCGTGAAGCGTTCCACGTTTTTCTATCCGCCGCCGGTGGCACACTCGGAAACTGCGTCATTAGTTCTAGGTTCGATACTGGACCAAAGTGGGTCAGCTTATTCGGGCGAGAGAGAGGCCGCGAGTGTGCCTTCTTTCGGATGAGAAGTAAAACCGAGGTCCCGTGTGGGTGTACGATGGCACTTGCACGTAAAAGAACCCTCCCTACTACGCAACGGGTAGATGAGGCAAAATTTCCTGGTGTAGGAGCTTGCCCCCTGGCGTCGGTAGCATTCCCCAACGAACACTAGACCGATGATAAATAAGCGTAGGGGTGCAGCTTTGGCCGGCAACCGGCTGCAGAAAAAACTGTCGCCTTGTGTCCATTCAGAGGGACAACATGGGTACCCGACCCTGCCATAGGTAGGATCATTTTGCAGTATCATCTGCTTGCTGTTTAAACAAGATTAAGCTTTTGGACAAAATGAACTATGTACCATTATACCCCACCTATGGGGCAAAATAAGGTAGAGAGCAACAAAGCAACTTCTAACCCGTTTCCGCCTATGGCAGGGTCGGGTACCCATCTTGTCCCTCTGAATGGACACAAGGGCGATATGTTGGTGATAGTTTTTCTGCAGCCGGTTATCGACCAAAGCTGGCACCCCCTATGCTTATTTATCGACGTTCTACTGTTCATTTTTGGGGAATTCCACCGACGCCAGGGGGCAAGCTCCTACACCTGGAAATTTTGCCTCATCTACCTGTTGCTTAGTAGAGAAGGTTCTTTTACGTATATGCAAGTGACATCGTACACCAACATGGGACCTCGGGTTTACTTCTCATCCGAAAAAAGGCGCACTCACGACCTCTTTGTCGCCCGCTAGAAGCCAACCCACCTCAGTCCAGTATCGAACCTAGAACTAGTGGCACACTTGCCGAGCATGCTAATCAATATGCCACCGAGGCGGGTAAAGTAAGGTAGAGAGCAGTTGTTAAATTTCGTTCAATATCATTCAAGATGTCCATTTAAAAAACATTGACTTTAAAATGCCAAAGAAACCCGGTGGGTCAACTTGTTTGTTGGAGTTTAAGGTCCCGTCAACTACAAGGTCATTAGAGACCCGGGTGGGTCAACAATGGAACCGATCTTTATCCTATGACAGATGGTTGAGAAGCATAGAGCAGTAAGGAAGGACCTACATGCGATCGTTGTAGACCTAGAGAAGGCCTATGATAGTGTCCCACGACAGGCAGTATGGGATGTTCTAAGGAAATGGGGAGTGCATGAAGGGCATATCAGAATAATACAGGATATGTATGATGGTTCCACCACTAGGGTGAGGATGGCATGGGAGAGTACTGGAGGCTTCAAGGTGAAGGTAGGGCTTCATCAGGGATCGGCTCTCAGTCCATATCTATTTGCATTGGCAATGGATGACCTGCTGACGGGAGTAGGGGAATGGGCTCCCCAGTGCTTGGTATTTGCTGACGATGTAGGAAGGCTAGAGGAGTCCCAAGAGGAGGTTCAACAGCGCTTACAGGACATTACAGTAGCAATGGCAAAGGGGGGGGGGGGGGTCCTGAAGGTGAACATGAAGAAAACAGAGTACAGTGCTTAGCTTTCAGTTGGAACGGCCAAGACCAAGGGGGTGTATTTCGTTGTGAAAGTGAGGTGCTACCAGCAGTGAAAGAGTTTAGGTATCTAGGATCAGTGATTCAGAGCAACGGGGAAATCGACCCCAACGTTACCCACAAAATCAATGCAGGATGGCTAAAGTGGAGATAGGCAAGTGGTGTGCTTTGTGACTGCAGAGTCCCAATAAAGTTGAAAGGCAAGGTTTACAAAACTGTAGTTAGGCCCGCTATGCTGTATGGATCAGAGTGCTGGGCAGTGAGGAAGAACCACGAGAGGAGAATGCAAGTGGCCGAGATGCGAATGCTGCGTTACATGAGTGGGGTGTCTCGTGCTGACAGTCCGCACGAGTATGTTAGAGGCAGCTTGGGGGTGGGAGACATTGCGGAGAAGATGAGAGAGGGTAGGTTGAGGTGGTATGGGCATGTGATGCGAAGGGGGGAGGAGGAGCTCACGCGGTATATTGAGGCAGCAATTGGTGGGTGGCATCAGGAGTAGGGAGAGGCCCAAGTGGACGTGGGAGCAGGTTGTACAGAGGGACATGATTGCGTGCGGGGTGGATGAGAGCCTGGTTGGGGATAGACGGGAGTGGAGGATTAGAACCCGCAGACCGGAACCTGCCATAGGCGGGATAACGGTGTGATGATGATGATGATGATGAAAATGCCAAAGAAAGGTCTTCAATGTTCAAAAAGGAAAATATGGCGACTATATAAGTATTAGAAAAAAGTTGTAAGAAGGACTTCCCTAGCTAGCCCGTCTTGCATCCTGTGGACGGGGCTCTAATGACCTTGTAGTTGAAGGGCCCTAAAACACCAACGAAACAAAAACCGGGAAGACCAAAGCTGAAGCGGGAGCTGGTTGTCTGTTAGGATATGGTAGTTTGTGCTGTGGACGGGGACCTGTTGGGAATAGGGGGTTGTGGCGGGTTGGAACCCGTAGCCCCACTGCCACAGGCGGGATAAGGGTATGATGATGATGAACAACGTAAACTTTAAACACATGTTCATTGTAGAAAGGAAACCATGACAACCAAGTTGTTGACAGTGAATGGAAATGGGAGACAAATCAGTGATGTCAGATAAGTAATCCCAGGTTTTCTTTAATTGGGCGATCAATTATCTTTTTGTTTGATTTATCGACGTGATTACCGTTTTGGGCTGAAGATGTATTTGTTGATTTATAAATAAGGAATTTAAAACTGACTAAGATAATATTGCTATCAAACATGGCACTGTTAGTTTTTTTTCCTTTCTCAATAGCTGAAATTGTTAATTCATACATGAAAGCGGATTTGAATTTGATATATTTTTTTTAATCCCACAGGATCAGATTTCCAATTTGATTCCCGCTTGATGAACTACATGATTAGGATTTGAATGAAGTCTTTGAAAGATTTTCTGATTGCGTTACTTGGTTGTCTTGTTGACGAGGGCTGTTTTTTTGGGAACAAGTACATATAATGGAAGCTTTGAATTTGGTCAATTACTGTGAAAACTATGGCGTTCCTTCTTTCCCTTTACTTCCGGCTTTGTGATTAAACCCCGGTGAGGCTTTTGACATAAAACACTCGCACGCAGGAAATCACCATCACCTAAAAATTTCCTCTCCTCCCCCCTCCGTGCCACGGATTGGTGCTTATTGGTTCCCTATTAAGACCCATGGGCGATGTGTCGGGCTGTAGTTTTGCACAACCGGCTGCCAAACTAATGGTGAGGATTATTTAACGTCGGCGTCTACCTCTATTTGATTTGTTAGTGTTTTACGGCCCTTACACTACAATGGTCATTAGAGCCCCGTCCACTACATAGTTCTAAGGCAGAGTCTTCGCAGACACCACGCTGTTAGTGTTAGGACGATTTTTTGGTACATTATCCGATCTAATTGGGACAGGCGTGTGTCTGATAAGCAAACAAGTAGGATAATCCTAAATGCATAAAATAATTGTTATTACATAAATTGATATATTAAAAATGATACCAAGACAAGCATTTGTTGTTCATAACGTACATGCATTCATGTAAATGCATGTAAAAGCAACTCCTAACCCTTTCCCCGCCTATGGCAGGGTCGGGTACCCATTTGTCCCTCTGAATGGACACAGGGTGATATATTGGACATAGTTTGTTTTCTGCAGCCGGTTGCCGGCCAAAGCTGCACCCCTACGCTTATTTATCGTCGGTCTAGTGTTCGTTGGGGAATGCTACCGACGCCAGGGGGCGAGCTCCTACACCTGGAAATTTTGCCTCATCTACCCGTTGCGTAGTAGAGAGGGTTCTTTTACGTGCAAGCGCCATCGTACACCCACACGGGACCTCAGTTTTACTTCTCATCCGAAAGAAGGCACACTCGTGGCTTCTCTCTCGCCCGAAAGAAACCGACCCACCATCGTCCAGTATAGAACCTAGAACTACTGGCGTAGTTGCCGAGTGAGCTAACCACTACGCCACCACGGCGGGTTATGTAAATGCATGTCTAATGTTTAATTTTTGGTCGTTTGTTTGTGTTTTAGGGCCCCTCAACTACAAGGTCATTAGAGCCCCGTCCACAGTGTAGTTCTGATGTAGAGACTGCACTGATACTACACAAATGCGACGATTAGCAGTACCCAATTTTCCCAAGCGGCCACCCATGTCAGTACTAGCTGGGGTTGTGTTGCTTAACTTCATTGATCAGACGAGAACTGGTGTGTCCAACACAACTCGCCGTTCCTTTAATACCGCATTTACACATTCGCGAATACAACGAGTCGAATGACGAGGCGAGACTTTCGTCGAAATGTTCGCATTCATACTTTGCATGAAGAATGGCTGTTCACATATTCGCCGAATGTCTCGTCAGATGGTCATTCTCCAATCACCTCGTCGCTAGCGCCCTTTGATTCGTATTGTCTCGACAGCTGGTGATTCTCAAATCGCCTCAGGTCACTCGCGCCCTTTGACTCGTGTCAAAAAAACCGCTTCCAACACGAGCGCCACGAATGGCGAGGCGAACCACCAGGTGAATGACGAATGTAGTGTTCACACATTCGTCGAACATGCTCGTCTCGCCACTCGCCTCGTCATATTCGCGAATGTGTAAATGCGGTATAAGAAATTTGTTGTCACACTTTGTTTTCCACATTGGTTTCTCTTTCTGGCGGCAATATCGTGCCAATGGCACAAAAATGTGCCCAGAGGGTGTCAGTTAATACGGAGCGTCAGATAAGCGGGACTTTACTGTATTATCAGTACTCAGTTTTCCTAAGCGGCGACCCATGTCACTACTGCGTTGCTTAACTTCAGTGATCAGACGACAACTGGTGTCTCTTCATCTTTAAAGAGAATGCTGAGCAACTGCAATTTAACCGCCTGTGGCATGATTGGGTATGCAGTTGTTTCTTTGAGAAGTGGGAAGGCAGTCGCACACTGTTGGATAGTAAGTGTTTGCAGCCTGCTACAGACCTAATGTTGTGATTCCTTGTTACTTAACCATGGCATCGAACTGTTATTTTTTTCATCCCAGTAGTGGTTATGGTTCATGAGTCATATATGGTTTGTCATATACCATGTGATCAAATTTGACCCGGACTGGTCCATTTAAACCACCCCTAGTAAACTGAATGGGTAAATTTTTTTTCTCTAGGTTAGTACAACCTTCTTTGACATTCGTATGAAGTTTGAGCAGGATTCATCAATTAGTGTGTGTTTGGCAGCCATTTGTTTATGGTGCAAAACGTTTGGCGATTTTTTTTCATGGCCTCAATCGACCCATGGCGTGTTCTCCAGAGCGGATATTTGAGTTTTGGAAATAGGAAAAAGTCACAGGGAGCCAAATCTGGCAAATATGGTGGTTGAGCTGTGATTTTAGGATGATTGCTTGAAATTTTGAGTTTCCAATGGAATTACAGATGATTGAATGAAAAGTCAAACTTTGTTTTCAATTTTGTTCCATTGTAAAAAAAAAAATCGCCAGACAAACTTTTTGCGCCATGAACAAATGGCTGCCAAACACACACTAATTGATGAATCCTGTTCAAACTTCATGCTAATGTCAAAGAAGGTTGTACTAACCTAGAGAAAAAAAATTTACCCATTCAGTTTACTAGGGGTGATTTAAATGGACCAGTCCGGGTCAAATTTGATCACATGGTATATGCTACAGGCCATAGTTTGCTGGAGTGAAGGATGTCACGTGAGTTGTGGAATAATGGAACAACTTCTCATGATACTTCCCAACAGTTATTCATTAATAAGGGCATTTTGCAACTTTTTTGAGTTTTACCTTATTAACTATTGGATAAAAACCTGAGACCTGCATTTGACCTTTGTGACTTGTTTACCATTTTGCAAGATGACCATTGGTCTGATTTGCATGATTTTTTGTCATTGTGCATAATTTGATACGCCCAATAACTTCCTAATTGATTTTTTTGGTTTATCACATAGCGGTCCCAAGATTGGTCCCAGAAATGGCCAAATAAGCTCCTTTTAGGGAACGCAAAGGTCAAAATTCGTTGGAAACCCACATAATTACCACCAGACCATAATTAACAATTAAGTCTGTCCCCCCCTCAGAATTTCCACACTGTGGCAGAAATGGAAAAACTAATAAAGGGAACAAATAGGAAGTATGTGGGTCTCCAACAAATGGGTGACCTTGAAGGCCGCTTCACAACAGTGACGGGAATGGCAATGTAAATGTAAATGGGAACGTCAACGTGAAGTCAAGCTCCACAATATCCCCCAATTACGAATAGGATGGAAGGAATTTAGTGAAAACACTGTAGATGTTCACTGCTGGTGTAAAAATATGGCAACGATCACATCCATCAATAACATACACACAAATTAATAGGGAGTGGAGAATTGCATTGGACACACCAGTTCTCGTCTGATCACTGGAGTTCAGCAGCATAACCCCAGCTATTACTGACATGGGTGGCCGCTTGTGAAAACTGGGTACTGCTAATACCCAAAAATCGCCACATTAGTGTAGTGTCTGTGCAGTCTCTGCATAAGAGCTATGCTGTGGACGGGCCTCTAATGACCTTTGTAGTTCAAGGGCCCAAAACACAAACAAACAACACAAATTAACCTTCCGCCTACAAGGAAACGATTTTCAAAATTCGTTACAAGGTGGGGTTAATTTTTACCCCAAAAAGAAATTTTGACTTTTAATGCTAAAATATATTCAGAATTAAGAGATTATCATCTATATTGCATTAAACAACATCTATATAAATGCTAAACAGTGAAAATAATTTTAAAACTCACAAATAATTATATAATTGCCAATTAACCTGAGTGACATCATGAATTCTTTTATGAACAAGCCACAATTGTCATTTTATTATGCAAATAGTCTAACAATATTTAAAAAGAGGTAAACATTTTATATGCCAAAACATATGAGTCAATTATTCCAAATTGAATCCACAATGGAACTCTAAATATCCACGCTTTCAGATTCTGTAAAACATTTCTCACAATACAGTACACCTTTTGAATGCTTCTTGCAAATGGGAAGATGGCATTCATGGCATGTGTTACTGTAGATGTTTCCTAACTTATAAATACAGTAATTTATAACCTCTTAGTTTGATTATGATAAGATTTCAACCTTTCCTCCAACTTCAAAAAAATGAAACTGGCATTAAAACCCTAAAGCAATGTAGGGCATAGATAATCATCTCAAATTAAACATTTTGAAGTGCATTGGGATAAACCCCCATGGGTCTAGGGGTAAAGCTGACTTTTACTGAGAATAGATGAAGAAAGTGGTTTGAAGAGGCATCACTAAAATTTCACATACATCACAAGGTGGGGTCAGGAAAAACCCCATACCTGTCCCATATGATAATTACTTAGGAGACCAGCCAACTTCCCTAGATAGGTAAAGAAAACATCAGAGAACAGGTACTCAAAGGCTGGTTGAGATTGGAGAAAGTGATACATGTGGAGACACAATTTTGTAGGTCTGGGGTTTGCCAAAACCCCACCTTGTAGACGGAAGGTTAAAAAGGAGACCCATCACAGTCGCAAGGCACTCAAAATCAAAACGCAAATTAGATAAGGAAAGCAGAACAAACGTCAACAAGCACAACAGCATGCCAAATCTAAACCGCTGGTATGTCGTGTGAAGAAGGGAAGGGTCAACGGGTGCGTCATGCAGTGGAGGTGTGCTCCCATTGGTCAAACGGCATACGTTTAACGGGAAAGATGAAAGTTGGTCAACATTCTCATCCGTTCCCGTTTATTAGGGAGTTTTGTGTTCCCGTTACGGGAATAGAAAATACGGTATTGAATACAGGAAAATTGCAATTCGGTAGAAAACCCTAAAATGAGTTTTAGTTTTGCGTTACGCATAGTGGGGCACGCACAGTGGCGGCACCTACTGGTGAAGGTCCCCAAATCTATCGCCGCCATTTTTTTATACAAGAATGCGGCACGCGCATGCGCCAGATATTCCCGTATCTGGTTTGCGTACAACGTGAACGAAGCCCTGTTCACGTAGCTCCGGGAAGAAAAAAAATCGCTTACTTTTTGTGACGCATGCGCAGATGCATTTTCGTCTGCAAACATGCGTTACGGTAAGCGGTTGACGGCAACACAAAACTCTCTATTGTGGAGGTCGCCATTGGCATTTTAACTTTTCTCCCCATTGTTGTTTGCGTTACGTTTCCATTACTGTTGTGAGGCGGCCTTTATGTCCACTACGGAGAACTGGGGCTGCATTGCTTAAGTGATCAGACAAGAACTGGTGTGTCCAATGCAATGCAGCCACTCCCTACCTCTGCTCCACTGAGGCTGGAATCGAACTACTCCAGTGTGCATTTTAGTGACCAACTGGGCTGCCTCTCAGGCACCTTACTCTGCCATAGGCGGAAGAAGGGGTTCGAGTGATGAATGAATATGGGGTGGCCTTAATGTTATTAAGCGAGGCAATGTTGAATTGCTCTATTTTTCTGTGTGTTGAAACGAGTGCCTTATCTCACTGTAGTCACGCTTTGGGTTTTTTGTCTCGTAAACCATCGATTACAGTCGTTTTCTGTTAAATAGAAAGTAGGAAAAAAGAAAAATCAGGATAAAAGTAGAATTTCTTTTTTTTTCTAGTACTGTTTTTCACGTTAAGCTTTTCATTTCGGCGGCGATAAATGACACTCATTTCGGATTATCCATCTATGTAATGATTTCCGTGTTCATTCCTTCATTTCTGTAATAAAAGCCATCGGCAGTGTCGGTTACATCTCTGTCAGGTTGCAGATGTCTCGCTCATCACCGCTGTAGGCCCTGACGGGTGTTATGTCAAAATGGGAGGTAAGGCGCTCGATTACTGCGGCAGTGGTTCCAGGTTCAGTTGTGGATTAGGAGCGGCTTATTGCGGCGGACACACCAGTTCTGGTCTGATCACTGAAGTGAAGCAACGCAATCCCAGCTAGTACTAACATGGGTGGCCGCTTCGGAAAACGGGGTACCGGTAATACCCAAAAATCGTCGCATCAGTGCAGTGTCTGTGCAGTCTCTGCATTAGAACTACGCAGTGGACGGGGCTCTAATGACCTTGTTATTGAAGAGCCCTAAAACACATTTCCAGCGTGCTACCGACTGCTCTACCAAGGCGGGTCCTATATGCTACGGGTAGATGAGACAAAATTCCCACGTGAAGGAGCTCGATGGAGTGCCCCAACGAGCAGTTGACCCCACGATAAATAAGTGTAGGGATTGCATTTTTGCTCTGAGCCGGGTATGTAAAATACTGTCCAATAGACCGCCCATGCGTCCGTTCAGACAGACAAAGATGGGTGCCCGTCCCTGCCATTTCGTTATTACGCCTGTCATTCCGGGGAGTAGGGACACAATGGGAGACGGACTGCAACGCTCATTCTTAAAAGTTAGGCCCTGCTACTCCCTGTTACTTCCATACTTACCTGCACAGGGGAAAAAGAGCGTGTTATACTCAAGAGACGGACGACACCACTGCGTGTGCAATACGCGATGTCGCTACTGCCCGGCAATAAGCCCTTACTAGTTTAACGGTACTTACGAAATTCTCGGGTGACTGAAGGGAGGCCTTATTAAAGACCCGGATTGGCCAAAATGTTCCAACGTGTTCTATTGTGACCTTTTTCGACCCTGATTAGGGAGTAATATGATGCCAGTTTGACTCCCCTGCGACCTTATTTCAACTTAAGGTTGACTCCAGCGTGGATCCATTTTGGCCTTGTTATCGACCCTATTAGGATCCTAACTAGGTTCCCATTATGGATTCTAGTGCGGTTCCATTGTTACCATGTTATTGACTCTAGTTTGATCCATGTTCTGCATTATTGAGCCTAGTTTGACCTTAATGTGTTTCCATTGTCGGCCGTCGTTCGAATGCAGTTTGGCCCCATTATCGATCCTAGTTTGATCTCAGTTCTAATCCCTGTATAGATCCGAGTTTAGCACCAATGCAGCTCCTTTACGGCCCCGCTATCGGCCTTCTTTTTCATTGCATTTAGGCCTCATTGTCAGCCCTGGTATGACTCCAGTGTGGCCGGGCTTAGGCCCCATTGTCGATCCTACTTTGATCAAAGTGTGTTCCTAACGTGGCCCCAGTATATAGATGGTAGTTTAACATCAGTGTAACTCCGTTAGGGCCCCTTCATCGGCCCTCGTTTTACTGCATCTAGGCCACATTACGGTCCTCTTATGGTTTCATTATGGCAAAATTCTGACCTTACTATCGACCCTAATTTGATCCTGTGGTCCTAACATCATGTATCCAACATCCTAGTTTGACACCAATGCGACTCCACTATGGCCCCATTATCGGCCCTCGTTTGATTCCATAAATTTACGATGCCACCTCTAGTGACACAGTCCATATCGGTGTTTCTTACCGTCCTTCATGTTTCAATTGTGACTTTCTATTTTCCGCTTCTACGTCGAAATCCTGGATGCGGGATTTTTTTTCTGCCCTTTTGCGCCCTATGTATCCCGCCACATTATCTAATTCTTTTTATGCTGGATCTGCCTGAAGTCATGGGGCAGAAGAAGAGGGTTGCTGCAGAAAAATGATAGCGTCATTAAAAGGACATTTTTCACAGGCGGAAAGAAATATGGAATTCTACATAGAATTGTGTTCCATTTTTCTCACACCCTCTACTGGGCCCTTTATAATTAGTTTTATGAGTTGAGAGCCGGCCGCTGTTAAATCACAGTAGTGGCCTGTAATGACGTGTGAGATGACATCTTTGAGTAGAAAAGAAGCCATTTTTCTACGTCACTAATGGAGGCAGAATTGTTAAGTGTCGTGATGGAATGGGATTCTGCGCTGTTATCAACAACGCCCTAGACAAAGAAGTATGGAATTATTAATTTCTACAGTGTTTCGTAACGTATGACAAGCTTCGGGGTGGGGGGTCTGGAAGGGTTCTATTGTCTCTTTAAAATGGCGTCAGGTTCCATTGAGGATCTCTGTGATTTTGGAAAGTGTTGCCTACTTCTTATCTATCAAAATGTCTTGTCTTGGGAAAATCCATTGTGTCGTTGACAACTGTCATAACTCTGATAATGTCATCTTTCATCCGGGTTCTTTTCTGCCCTACAACGACCTGTGAAAGGCACAGCCCTTTCTGAAATTTTTGGATGGATCTGCGCCGTTTCTGAAATCCTTGAAAGGCACAGGGTCGTTTGTGAAATTTTTGGGAGGCACAGGGCCGTTTCAAAAGTTGTTAGACATAGGACGTTTCACAAATTCTTCGAGGGCGCAGGGCCTTTTCAGAAATCCGTGGAAGGCACATGGCTGTGTCTGAAATTCTTAGAAGACACAGGGCGTTTATGAAATTCTAGGAAGGCACAGGACCTTTTGAGAAATTCTTTGATGGTACAGGGCCATTTCAGAAATTCTTGTAGGGTACAGGGTCTTTTCACAAATTCTTGGAGGACGCAGGGTCTTTTCAGAAATCCATTGAAGGCACTTGGCCTTAGAAGGCGCAAGGCGTTTCTGAAGTTAGGAGGACACAGGGCGTTTTCAGAAATTGTTGTATGGTACAGGGTCATTTCAGAAATTCTCGGAGGGCCCAAGGCCGTTTCAGAAATCCATGGAAGGTGCGAGGCTGTGTCTGAAATTCTTTGAAGACAGGGCGTTTCTGAAATTCTAGGAAGGCACAGGTCCTTTTGAGAAATTCTTGAATGGTTGTTTGTTTGTTGGTGTTTTAGGGCCCTTAAACTACAAGGTCATAAGAGCCCCGTCCACAGCGTAGTTCTTATGCCGAGACTGCACAGACACTACACTAATGTGACGATTTGTGGGTATTGGGGACCCGTGGGTATTAGCAGTACCCAGTTTTCCCCAGCGGCCACCCATGTCAGTACTAGCTGGGGTTGCGCTGCTTAACTTCAGTGATCAGACGAGAATTGCTGTGTCTATCGCAATTCGCCGCTGTCTTGAATGGTACAGGGCCATTTCAGAAATTCTTGGAGGGCACAGGGTCATTTCAGAAATTCTCGGAGGGCCCAGGGCCGTTTCGGAAATTCCCGGAATGTTGCAAGGCTGTGTCTGAAATTCTTAAAGGCACAGGGCATTTTTGAAATTCTAGGAAAGCAAGGATCTTTTGAGAAATTCTTGGATGGTACAGGGCCATTTCAGAAATTCTTGGAGGGCGCAGGGTCTTTTCACAAATTCTCGCAGGCCCCAGGTCTTTTCAGAAATCCATTGAAGGCACATGGCCGTTTCAGAAATTTTTAGAAGGCACAGGGCGTTCCTGAAATTCTAGGAGGGCACAGGGCGTTTTTAGAAATTATTGTATGCTACAGGGTCATTTCAGAAATTTTTTGGAGGGCCCAGGGCCATTTCAGAAATCCATGGAAGGCACAAGGCCGTTCTTGAATTTCTTGGATGGATCCAGGGCCTTTTCAGAAAATCTTGGAGCGCACAGGCTTCTCAGAAATTATTAGACGGCACAGGACCACTTCAGAAATTCTTGGAATAAATTGTTCGGCCTCTGCGGTCAGAGGTGGATTAGGAACAGGGAACTGCCCACCTCATTGCAGCATTGTTGTTGGAGTAATTTCGGCCACGGTCGCCAAGGAGGGGGAAACTCTCACATTTTGCCCTAATTCCATCTTGGTGACGTACAGCTAACGACTGAATCCCTTATCAATGGTCCCAGGTTCGATCCTGACCGAATTGTTCTCTTTCCGCTTACACCAGGACGTAGCCGGTAGGTTATCTCTTTCAAATGTTCTCATTCCGGTTATTACAGGGTGTTGTCTACCAGTGGTCTGCTTCCATTCCATCATTCCACCTAGCGGCGAGTTGCGTTGGACACACCAGTTCTCGTCTGATCACTGAAGTTAAGCAACGCAAGCCCAGTTAGTACTGACATGGGTGGTCGCTCAGGAAAGCTGGGTACTGCTAATACCCAATAATCGTCGCATTAGTGTAGTGTCTGTGCAGTGTATGCGTTAGAACTATGCAATGGACGGGTCTCTAATGACCTTGTAGTTGACGGGACCTTAAACACCAACAAACAACAACAAATCATTCCACCTAGCATAGGGTGTCGTCCTGAGTTGCTCTTTGCTCAATTGACCCGTTGGAGCTGGGAACACGTGGGAGAACTTTTGAACAGTATTGTTATGGAGCTGGCTGCCTACCTAATGCTGAAACCATTTGCCGTCACCCCGGCACTAACCTTTACACGAGGCGTAATAGGTTCAAGGCAACCCCGGAGTTTTTTCGGATCCGGAAACCCTGAGGTGGAATAAGAGAGAGTTGACGACGTAACTGATAAGTTGTAATTGATAGGGTCCATTAGAACCTATTGATTGAGATGATGGTTGCCATGACAACCCATTTACTAAGATTTTGTTTGGAAGGAAATGACGTCATCCTATTGCTTTTACAGAGGTTTCATCTTCATTATGTTCACAAAGGACGAAATGCGATCTTCAACTGACCTTTCTCATTTCTGAGATTGGTTTTTTGGTTGATTACTCTTACGGGGGGCTTGACTTCGCCCGTCCATGGTTGCAGGATAGATCTTGGCCAAATTTCTTTTCTGAGTGAGAGGGAGAGAGGCCTCCAGTATGCCTTCCGTTCTACATGGAACGCGCAGATCAGCAAGGACTCCACGTATGGGAGACACCGCCTCTGGCGTCTTTGGTCAAAATAAATTTCCCCAAAGGAAGTTGGGGACATTAAATACGAACAAGGTTCCAACATGTTGCCGGTTGCGTAGAAATTCCGTTCGATGCTTTCTTCGGATCCATCGAAAAAATGATTAGCGGAAACCTGTCGTAGGCGGGAAAAGGTCTGCCTATTTATTTTGTTACATTATTTCTTAGTTTCCTTTTTGAAAAGCAAACAGTTTTTCTCCCGTTCTTGCAGGACATTAATTTCTGACCCTGCCACAAGCGGAAATAGGGTTAGGAATAATTCTGTTGAGTACTAAGTCTGTATCACTTCGTCGAACTATTAACGCCGACTGCCGGGAGCACCAAGGCCAAACAGTTTATCTGTTTTTGGAGAGACAAAGGGAGTGGCGAATTGCGTTGGACACACCAGCTCTCGTCCGATCACTGAAGTTAAGCGGCACAACCCCAGCTAGTACTGACATGGGTGGCCGCTTGGGAAAACTGGGTACTGCTAATTCCCAAAAATCGTCTGTGCACGGGGCTCAAATGCAGGTGGTTTTTAAAAATATCTATGAGATATGGGATAAAATGGTTAGGAAAAAAGTAATAGTTGATGGAGGGGGACATTCACTTCCTAAAACAGTTCAGAAATTTTGGCAGTAGTTTTTTCAGGACAATGCAAAGTTACATTTTTTTCAATAGATATGGGTAGTTTTAACTATCGCATCATCATCATCATACCCTTCTCCAGCACGAAACTGGGTCGGGTCTGCGAGTTCCAATCCTCCACCCCCGTTGATCCCCGACCAGGCCCCCATCCACCCCACACACACCCATGTCCTTTTGTACCACCTGCTCCCACGTCCTCTTTGGTCTTCCCCTCCCCCTGACGCTCCCAACCACCTGCAGTCCCATGATGTACCTAACTAGCTCCTCCTCCCCCTTCGCATCACATGCCCATACCACCTCAATCTGTTTTCCCTCATCTTCGCGATGTCTCCCACCCCCAGGCTACCTCTAACATGATTGTTTCGGATCCTGTCGGCTCGTGACCCCCCCCCCCCGCTCATGAAGCGCAGCATTCGCATCTCCGCCACCTGCATTCTCCTTTCATGGTCCTTCCTCACTGCCCAACACTCTCGGCCATACAGCATAGCTGGCCTAACTACAGTTCTGTAGACATTGCCTTTTAGCTTTATAGGCACCCGGCGGTCACACAGGACTCCACTTGCCTGTCTCCACTTCAGCCAGCCTGCCTTAATCCTATTAGACAAATCCGAGTCTATTTCTCTATTTCCCTGGAACACTGATCCTAAGTATCTAAACTCCTGCACTGCTGGTATCACCTCATCTCCTGAGCGTACCTCGCCTTCTGGCCCCTGACCACTCCAGTTAAAAGCTAGGTATTCTGTCTTTTTCATATTCACCTTCAGGCCCCACTTTCCCATTGCTACCTGGATGTCTTGTAGGCCCTTTTGGGCGTCCTCGTTGGACTCTGCAAGCTTTCCCACATCATCAGCAAATATCAAGCACTGTGGGGCCCATTCCCCCACTCCCGTCAGCAGCTCATCCATGACTAGAGTAAATAAGTATGGGCTAAGTGCTGACCCTTGGTGTATGCCCACCTGCACGTTGAAGCTTATTGTGTTTCCCCAAGCCGTCCTCACCCTAGCGATAGAGCCCTCATACATATCCTGCACTAATAGTTTTAACTATTCCATCGCATAGCTTTAAAAAAATGTGAAATTTTGATATATCATGTTCCTAGACCTAAAAATAGAGTAGAGGGCTTACTGAATGGGATGGCCACCTTTCCAATTTTTGTAATGGGGCACAACTGTTACTTGGGGTCTTAGAAGACTTACCGGTTATGTAGCAATGAGAGTCAGTCTCTCCACTGCCAAATTGGCCATAGTGGCTGCTTGCAGTGAACTAGAATTAGAATTAAAAAATTAAAAATACACCTTCAAAACTGCATTAATGAGTGTGCACCAATGGCCCAGGGCTACAGGAGGTTGTCTCGGGTATGGAGCTCAGCAAATTGTCGCTCTTAACCACTAAAACAAATTGGAACGTTTAAGTAATGTCATAAGAGAAAGCAGCTGAGCAAATTGTCGCTCTTAGCGGCTCCAACTAGCTCACTTGGAGCACAAGCCAAGGTGTCGCGATCCACGTTAACTAAATGCTAGCTGGTTGCAGCGGTTAAGAGCGACAATTTGCTGAGCTCCATACCCGAGACAACATCTGTAGCCCTGGGCCATTGGTGCGCACTCATTAATGCAGTTTTGAAGGCGTATTTTTAATTTTAGGTATAGGGACATGATATATCAAAATTTTACATTTTTTTAGAGCTCTGTGATGCGATAGTTAAAACTACCCATATCTATTGAAAAAAATGTAACTTTGCATTGTCCTGAAAAATCTGCTGCCAAAATTTCTGATTTGTTTTAGGAAGTGAATGTCCCCTTCCATCAGCTATAACTTTTTCCTAACCATTTTATCCCATATCATAGATTTTTTAAAAAAAGGCATTGATTACTTTAAAAGAAACACCCTGTATAGTTGAAGGGCCCTAAAACACCAACAAACAAAATGGAGAGGGAAATGAGTAGTCGACGTTGTTATTGGCGGAAATGGGGTTGGAATTTCTCAGCGGTGCGTATTACCACAAAAGTCTGCAAAGAGCACTGAAGAGAGGTTAAGGCACACATATATCCTCTACAGTAGTCTACTCTTCAGTTCCAGGTTCAGTCCTGGCCAGGAGGGAAGTAGTGAGGGTGTCATCCGCCATTTAGGAAGAATAGAACCTTGTATACAGGGAATAAAATTTTCTTGCAGTTCTACAAGTTTCTGAGAGGTTGGAGGTCCCCCTCTAGTGACGGATTGTAGCAGTCATTTAGCGAGTGGACTGCTGAATGAAAACGATGGAACATGTTGGAACCCTGAAAAGAACCCTTTCTGCATGGAGTGCAATTGACGTGTAGAATGGTCGGATTTCCAGGAGTGTAGGTGCTTGTCCCATGGTGCTGGTAACCCAAACTGCCATACGTAGTTTCCCCACTTTCAGTGGGATCCATGGCTGGTACTCTAACCTGTCATAGGCAGAACTGGAGTTGTGAGTGTTAAGTGTGAGTGTTAAGTAACCACAACTAAACTTTTTGAAAAATTTTATTTCTGCAATTACCAAAATCCTTTAGCGATTTTTTGATGCAATCCCCATTCCATATGAGTCATTTTTCTGAACTGGAGATGCGCTTGACGAACCCCTCATCATAGAAGTCGACCCGCCAGTCCATTCAGTTAATTATTGACCATGCGTTTCATTTTGTGATTCTGCTTTAGCATTCTTGGAACCCGCCTGGCAAAATTCTTTGAATACTGCAAGTGGTTGTGGACAATGTTATAGAGAACCCATTGGAAACATGTCAAAAATTCTTATGCAATTCGTCAATAGTGAAGCACCTGCACTGCTGAATGTGTGCAGCAAATGGCTGCTTTCCGTTCGTCAGTGATTATGGTTGGGTGGTACGAACGTTGTTCATCATGGATGTTTGTTTGCCCACCATTAAATAAAGAACACGGTTTTCAAACATTCCCTTCATTCATCACGCCATCCCAATACACTTCAGTGAGTTGCCAAATGATTTTGGCAGGGCGAATGCTTTCTGCATTTAAAAGTTGAGTAACACAGGGGAACTTCACAATCGGCAGGATTAGTAATGGACATAGCTGAAAAAAAGAATTGCTCCACAATATTATCTACTTTCACTAGCATCTTCAGACTTACTGATAGCCATAGTACTTGACAAGAGAAAATATTAGTTGGTATAATGACTGCATGAAACTATGGGGAGTGGCTTATTGCGTTGGAGCAACGCAACCCCTACTAGTACTAACATGGATGCCCACTTGGGAAAACTGGGTACTGCTAATACCAAATAATTGTCACATTAGTGTAGTGTCTGTGCTAGAACTATGCAGTGGATGGAGCTCTAATGACCTTGTAGTTGAAGGACCCTAAAACACCAACAAAACAAAATCAAAAACAAAAATGAAACTATATTTGCAGATAGGAGATGAAAACGGTTCCTAGCAAAAGAATGACCCTCATATGACTGGGTCGTTAAAAGCTATTTATAGCGTCAAAACTTGACATTGAAAACATTGTGTGTGTGGCAAACTTGAAAACATTGTTTGGGTGGGTTTAAAACATGCAGTTAAAAGCATTGTGTTGTAAACTTGAAAGTGAAAGCATTATTTGTTGCAAACTTGAAAGTGAAAGCATTATTTGTTGCAAACTTGAAAGTGAAAGCATTATCTGTTGCAAACTTTAAGTTGAAAGCACTGGTTGGGTTTCAAGTTGAAAACATTGTTTGTGTTGCAGACTTGGGGTTAAAAACATTGTTTGTGTTGCAGGCTTGAAAACATTGTTTATTGCAAACTTGAATTCCGATTTGTTTTTCTTTTCAGGTGCTGTCGAGGTCGTGTTTTTTATTTCTTATTTTGTTGACCGATTTTTAACTTAGTTCAAACAAACATGGCTGCCTTTGTGGCCAAACAAATGGTTGGAAGCAAACTGAGTGCTGTCAAAGGTAAGAAGACATTTTTGTTTTTTTTTTTCTTATCACGGAGTCACTCCTGAGCGCGATCTTGCCTCTACCGTATTGTTGATTTTTTTTAAAAACAAGGGTCGGATCCAGAGGGGGGAGCATTGCAGCAATTACTCCCCCTTCAGGGCCTCAATGGGGTGCAACTGATGGGGCATTTTTGCATTTCCATCTCCATTTCTATACTGCCTGTCCAATTTGTAATTGGCTAAACCACTGAAGATAGGACATTGTCTAAGGGGAACAAGAGGATCTATTTTAATCGCTAGCTAGAATTATACTATACTATGATATTATATTTAAAAATATTTCGGGCGCACTTTCTTTGAAGTGCTCCCTGTGATCCGCCTCTGGGAGGGAGCGGCCGCGTTGTGTTTGACACGCCAGTTCTCGTCTGATCACTGAAGTGAAGCAACGCAACCTCTTGGGAAAAGTGGGAACCGCTAATACCCAAAAATCATCGCGCCAGCGCAGTATCTGTGCAGTCTCTGCATTACGGGGTGGACGGGGCTCTAAGGCCGTGAAACAACCGTGAAGGGCCGTGAAACACCAACAAAACAAAATATTGGCATCTGGGGAGCATCGTGGGTTTTTTTTGTTTTGTTGGTGTTTTAGGACCCTTTAACTACAAGGTCATTAGAGCCCTGTCATAGTTCTAATGCCGCATCTGCACAGGAACTACACTAGTGCGACGATTTTTGGTTATTAGCAATACCCAGTTTTCCCAAGCGGCCACCCATATTAGTACTAGCTGGAGTAGCGCTCCTTAACTTCAGTGATCAGACGTGAACTGGTGTGTCCAACGCAATAAGCCGCTCTCTGGAGAACCACAGGGGCGAGTATCAAGGACTTCTGTAGTTGTTGTAGTTTTCATAGTGAGTTACAATGGGGGCCCATAGTGGCCATCACGAGCTACCATAGGGCTCTTAGTGGCCCTGAAGATCTTTCGTAAGGCTTTTAGTGGGCATCGTGATCTTCTGTAGAGCGTTTGTTGGGCATCATGAGCTTCCACAGGGCTTTTAATGGACATCATGAGCTCCTTGGGGCTTTTAGTGGGTACCATGAGCCTCCGTAGGGCCTTTAGTGGGCGTCGTGAGCTTCTGTGGGCCGTATGACTTTTGGTGGGGCACATCAATTGCAACCAAAAGAGTTATTCATTTTCGCTTCTGTTTTGTTGGTTTACTTGAGGTCGTGACTGCATTTCTGGCAAATGTCATTGTGTCGTCGATTTTTTTCGGAAGTCAAAAGACTTTTTGTCCTTCAAGGGATCTTGGAATCTTTCCAAGGACTTGTCCAAAAATCTGCGTCCGTCTTTGCTCCCGGAAGTGATGATGGGGTTGAGGTTAGTGCTTGAATTATTACTGCTAAGGCTATACTTGACTGGATGTCTCGAGACAGTTGGCAGACATTATGATGACGTACTACTTGAGATTGCTGTTATCAGTTTTTGTCGTTGTTCATTGCTCTGTCCACTTTCCACTTGATGTCCACTTTCTGTCGTCATCCCTCCTCATTCCAGTTGCCATCAACTTCTGTGACCCACACGGCGTCTGCTGTCCACTTTCTCTCTCTTTCTTCAGTTTACCTTATGTCCACTTCCCCTTGTCCTTATTCTACTCTCTGTCCACTTGTAAGCCCTCTTTCAACTTGTTATCCACTTGTATACCCTCTTTCAACTTGTTGTCTACTTGTATGCCCTCTTTCAACTTGTTGCCCACTTCTGTTCTCGTTTATCTGTTGTGACCACTTCCACTCTCCTCTGTCTTTGTACTGTCCAATCCTTCGCCCTCATTGCATTTGCTGTCCGTTTCCCCATCCTCTTCCAATTGTCTGACCTCATTCCATTTACTACCCTTCAGTTTCTTGCTCTTTTGGTTTGTCTGTCGTCTCCACTTTCCAGCTTTTCATTTTTTTTCGTCAAGTGTATCGCTCTCATTCCACTTGCTGTCTATTTATTTTAAAATTCGCTGTCCACTTCCTCATCATCATTCTATTTAGGGAGTTTTATTGTAACGTTATTTTGCAGACGTACGCTACGCAGTGCAGGCGAGTCGTGAACTGCGCAGACGCACGCAGTGTCTGAGTTTGCACAGTTGACGATTGTGTCCACTTCCCAGTCCTTCGTCTTCGTTGTGTCCACTTCCCAGTCCTTCATGTTCATTGTGTCCACTTCAAAGTACTTCATGTTTGTTGTGTCCACTTCCCAGTCCTTTGTGTTCGTTGTGTCCACTTCCCAGTCCTTCGTGTTCGTTGTGTCCACTTCCTAGTCCTTCGCCTTTGTTGTGTCAACTTCCCTGTCCTTCATCATCATTGTGTCCACTTTACTGTTCTTCTTGATGTAGACATCATGTTCTTCGCCCTAATTCAACTTGCTGTGCAACTTCTAATGCTAATGCAACTTCCAGATAACTGAAGCACTCGTATATTGAAAGGCATATCAAATGTTCAGTGATTCAAAAAGGATGAATACCCCATCCGTTT
The DNA here is from genome assembly GCA_013389805.1 of Trigoniulus corallinus. Taxonomy (NCBI): domain Eukaryota; kingdom Metazoa; phylum Arthropoda; class Diplopoda; order Spirobolida; family Trigoniulidae; genus Trigoniulus; species Trigoniulus corallinus. The sequence goes on from JAAFCE010005724.1 coordinate 4,936,747, forward strand.
ACTACAAAATGAGCCAAAAATCCACATTTATCTCAACTTTTTTTTTGAAGAACACATCAACAAATGCACCTACTATAAATGACTTTTCCACTTACAACACAGTAGTATATTCCATTAACAATTTTGTTTTTACAAGTAAAATATTCAAGATATTAGTATTGAAAGGTGTGAATACAGGCGAAGTTATTTATTTGATTCAAAATCATGTCACTTTTGCACAATTTCCCACCTTTTGTCTTCCCTATCATACTGTAACGCAGACTTTGGGTGTAAAAAAGTCGTTAGAAAGATTTTGATATGAAGTTATTAATGATGAGCCCACTCACAGGCAAGGAAATTGAGCTACCTGTTAGGAGGTTTTGTCGTTAGTGAATACAGTGCCAGGGTGAACTTTTGGGGGTGGTGTACAAAAATATTTTGCAGGACCTTCTGTAGGAAAAAAAGCATTTTGATACATTATTATAAAGCCTGTGCATAGGACCAGGTTGCAGAAAACGTGCTGGGCAGAGCCGTATAAGTGTATGAGTTGATACACTGTATATATTATTAGAAAGGATGCAAGAAATTTGAAGTTCTGGCTCAATTTGTAGGCTCAATTTGATAATGCATTCATGGTATTTCAAAGCACTATTTGTATTTTGTACTGTATGTTATTTTATTAATATTAAGAGCAGTCATATATGTGAACGCATTAAATAGAATCCATATGCAAGCATCTTGAATATCAGTTTGCTTCAGTAAATAGGGAGATGTAGCAATGCATTGTTTTAAATGTACATCACGGTTAGCAGACGAAAATGGAAACGCGCAGGCGCAAACACCAGCTTGAGATACGGAGCACGCGTATGATTAGACACACAATTTGCCTGACCTACAGAGGACCGTACGATTCAATGTAGCATTTGAAACAACGCTTTTCACGCTTCCTTTCACAAATCACTAGGTGGCGCTCACAGCTAAATCATAAGTGGGTGCGACATCGTTGTGCAAAAACTCATTTTTAAACATTTATCATACATTGATCACTTGGTGTTCTGATGCTGATGCATGCATACATTTTACCTAGTACTAAATCTCCCTAATTGTTTTGTTTCACTTTGTAAACGTATTGCTTTCCAATATAATTGTAAAATGATTCCCATTTGATGTGCCATGAATTTTATAATAGTTTGGAAACATTTATTGCCATTTTGGAAAGGTTGGCCCAAAGATTTAATGTCTCGCTGTGACATAAGGGTACCATTTCTCATTGCCAAATAAATGGTAATGCCAGATAACTGGATGCTGCATAATGGGGGTTTTACTGTATCCCTAAATTTGTCCCGAATATTATTCAAATAATTTCTAACATACCATAAAATCTCACGTAAAGTCTGCACCTCAAATATAGTCCACACCTTTCTATAGTCCGCAGTAGCGATGGGTATGTTTCAAATATAGTCCACACTCATGCATAGTCTGCACTTTCAAATTCCTACTGTAGCCAGTGGCGCAACTTGTAGGGGGAATGGGTTCAACAGAATTTGAGCATGAAATGTCAGATTGCCCTGACGATGAAATTGAAATGCGAAGGATTTTATATTGCATTTTCATATAAATAAGAACGTGCTGTGTAAAATCGTGTTGTTAAGTGTAATAAAATGTTCAGAAAATGAAGAGCAGTTTTCATTGAGAACCTTTGGTTTCATTTATAGTCCGCACCCATATATATATTTCGCCCTCGCATATAGTCTGCACTAAATGACCCTATGTTTCGCGTATATGAGATTTTATGGTATTAGACTATAAAATACTTCCAAACAGGCCAAATACATCCGTATATCGAATATTCGGATTGGAAACTCGAATTTTCAGTCATTGATGCTACTGCAACTTCGCCTTCAACAACACCAATGCTGCTGCACCTTCTTGCCTTCGTCATTGGTCCCTTGAAGGGGTTATTCAGCACTTGACATGGAGTGAGGGTTCACTCACTCGTTCAGGGTAGTAAAGCATGCACTGTTGACGACCGTAGAATGAAAGGAATTTTGTGGCGGGCTTTTCAACAAGGGTTTGATGAGTGCGCCGCATCTCCTGGATCTCTCAGAATTTGATGCTTAAAATAGATACTCTCATTTATCCGAATTGCCATGGATTCCTAGAAGAAGATGAGATTTATGGTTGTTTACTCCCAGTGCCGGTTTAGTGAAGTCTAATAAGAAATTGCCGTTGAGAGAATCATGGAGGGTGGGACGAGGGTGCAATTTTTGTTACTACTGTTCTTGATTCTTTCGATGTATCATTGGTCTTCTTCACATTGAATTTATTTTTTGAAGCTTTTCCGTCTTTATTTTTGGAGGAGGTTGTCCTTGTAGACTTTTGGTGATCGGTTTATCGAATTTTATTTCATATATTACGATTTTGAAGTTCTTTCGACCTTTCGATAGTAGAAAAACAGAAATTGGAGTAGAAATCCTTGAAGGGAAACTGTATTGGGGAAGGACCTAATCAAATACCCCTTTCAACTGCTCTGGCTCTCCTCCCCCTTTCCACTCATCCTTATTCGACGATTTCCTCTCTCCAACTACTTTATGGAAAATAAGCAATCATTTGAATAATTTCTACATTTCTGCAAAAATTTTCGTCATTCTGCAGAAGTGGAATTGGTGGAATTGCGCAAAGCAAGTCAATGTGTTCGGTTCATCGACGTCGATAGCCTGAAGGGCGTCAGGGTGTTCACCTCGTTAAGGGAGTGGCTATATTGTTTTGTACGATCACTGAAGTTAAGCAGCGCAACCCCAGCTAGTAGTGACATGGGTGGCCGCTTGGAAAAACTGGGTACCGCCAATCCCCCACAATCGTCGCTTTGGTGTAGTGTCTGTGCGGGGCTCTAATGACCTTGTAGTTGAAGGGCCCTAAAACACCAACGAACACAACAAATTCGCCTCGTGAGTCTGTGGTTGCAGGATTGGTTCTAGCTGATGCAAGTAACTTTTTCAGGTGAGAGAAGCTCTAAAGCAGGGGTGGGTAAAACGAAGCCCGCGGGCCGCTTACGGCTCGCCGGTAGTCATGTTGTGGACCGCAGAGCTAGGTCAAATGAACATAACATTATTGCACATATCACCAATGGGTTTGACCACGATCTCGCATACTGGGAAGCGACGATGTGGTCGAAGCTGCAGCACGCTTGCTTGATTACTTTAATTCAACAAAAAACTGTTAAGTGCGTGGCCCGGCAGGAAATGTTATTTCTTGAATTTGGCCCGCTTGCTGAAAAGGTTGGCCAACCCCTGCTCTAAAAGTGCACCGTCTGCCAAATGCTCGTGTCCGCTCCCCTGCTTGATACGACCGATGACACCTCTGCACGTGAAGTAAAATATGCGTGTAGATCAGCAAATTTTCCAGGTGCAGGAGATCGTCCCCAGGCGTTTATTGGAGGAGTAAATGTGATCCAGTGAAGAATATAGGCCATCATTTCCCCCTTTGATCAACTCGAAATACTCAGCATAGAGACACTGTAGAGAACAGATACTAATAAGAAGAGAAACTACTGCTGGGAACAAGCCACAGAAAGAAAGTTACGAGCATAAGCCAACTGTGGCGAACAGACGAGAACGAGATTGTGAAGAGCAGACACGAACAAGACAAAAGTCCCTGGGATGCAGGCACGAACAAATGAAAATTACATTGTGGCAAGCAGGCGGGATCAGGAAAACTACACTGTAACGAGCAGATACGAACACGAGAAAAGGGAACTGTGACTATCAGACGGGAACAGTAGAAAATCCTATGAGGCGAATAGACACGAACGGGGACAAAAAGCGCTGCAGTGAACATATAGGAAGATTTGAAAATAAGACACTGCAGATGACATCATGAGGGAATGCACTATGGCAAGTAGACACGAACAAGAGAAAAGACACTGCTAGTGGGGAACAGACACAATCAGGACAGAAAGTATTGTGGATATCCAGAGCGCATTCTGGGGGCCTGGAGAGTGGGGCCCTGTGCGTCTTTAAATCTTCCTAATGTGTAAAACTGATGCAAGGAATGAATGAACCTGTAACGGTTTTTCTTTTTTCAAAAAGGGTTACGTATAAAATATTTTGAAGTAAGTACATTTCTGTAAACGTAGCATTTCTCACCGAAACGAAAAAGTCAGATAAAACTGGTGTTTACATGTAAATAGTTTGAAAAAGGGCATAAAAATCCAAACTTCACTCTTTCTCCATTCCGTTCTCCATGGACTGTGCGAATCTAAAACTCTCCCTACTGAATATATCGCCTCAGAATGTCAGAAATCCAATTTTCAGATCTGAAAGTGAGCTTATTTTCACCAAATTTCGGTCAATGAAATGGCGCCGTCTCATTTAATTCCACCAATGAATAAATGAAAACTTACAGATGTGAAAGTCACATTTTTAGCATTGAACAACGTTTATATTCAACAGTACAGGCGATGAAAGGCATAATACATCAATCATCGTGACACCAATTGCGATTGGTCAAAGGGATTGGAATGGGTGTAGCTTATGAGTGGGATTGACTTTGTGTGCCCCACCCTTCAAGTTCTATTTTTAACAGTCCAATGATGTGTCTAACATTCACCTTGCTGGAGGTGTGGACGCAATGTCATTGTGATGTCAATCAATGTGATTGGTAAAGGGATTCAGAAGGTGTAGCTAATGGGTGGGATTTAGTTGGTAGGCACCGCCCTCCACGTTCTATTTCTTTAAACGTTTGCCAGGTAAAGGTAGAACTGCACTTCACTGCACAGCAATATATACTTACAATGTATCTGAATGGCACAATTTGCACTGCAGCAGCACGACACATAACTGCAACTGCACAGCTCAACAGAGTTCCTCCAGAAAGATATTTTTGTCACATAGCATCATGCCATAGAACGCCCCCAATGCACAACAGTCATTTTTAAAACACATTTTTGAGTGACAATATGGTGATGGATGACGAAAAATTCATACTGACCAATCAGAATATAGAATTGTCGCCCAACTGTCACAGTGATGCAGTTGAAGTGCGTTTTGACAACAGTTTTGCAGTGCAGTGCTACCTTAAAACGTTTAAGTTGTTAGAACTGCTAATGTGATATCATTGTGATGCAAATCAGTGTGATTGGCTTGAGTGTTCAGGTGTGTGAATGAGTGGGACTTACTTTACAGGCACCACCCTCCATGCTTTTCTTTAATTTTGAATGATTGGTATAGCAATCTTTAGGGTATACTTGCATCCCCCCTCAGACAAGAGGGAGGTAAGAGTTCAGAAGGTGTGATTTATGGGTGGGAATTACTTGGCAAGCACTGCCCTCCATGTCTAAGGCTTTGGTCATGGTGGAGCAGAGAGGAGATAGGAGATGAAAGAGGCATGATATTCGAGGGTTAAAGGTGCTGTTCCACTAAGCAGTAGCTGCTATAGCAGTGTGCTAAGAGTAACTGCTAAGCTACTATTAGTGCACAAAAGTGGGTAAATGCAACTGTGAACTATTATAAAAGTTAAAATGGCGCCCACAAAAATACAACGTTTAGCTGCTCTTCAAATATAAGGCAAACATAAGGAATGGGTCAATCAGTTTCTGTTGAAACGTGATTATGCTCTAAAACTAATGCAATCTGTAGGTGGAAGTATTCATCATCATCATCTCACCTTTATTCTGCCTGTGGCAGGGTTGGGTCTGCGGGTTCTTATTCTCAACTCTACCCCACATCTCAATGTTCCGTTGTATCACCTGCCCCACTTCCATTTTGGTCTTCCCCTACTCCTGGTGCCACCAATCAACCCAGTCCCATAATGGGACGAATAAAATCCTCCTCTCCTCCTCATCACATGTAATAATGTAACCAATTCAGATTCTGTTGGCTCATGTCTCTCCACTCATGTAGCACAGCATTCGCATCACAGCCACCGGCATTCTCCTTTCATAGTCATTTTTGACTGACCAGCACTCTGAGCCATACTACACATAGCTGGCCTAATGACAGTTCCATAAACTTTGCTTTCAAATTTTATTAGGACCCAGCGGTTGCACAGGACTCCACTTTAGCCATCCATACGTGGAAATGCTATAGAAACTAAATTTATTTTGATGAATCTTTAAACGAATTGTTAATTCTGGGATGTGTATGCATGTAGGATGCAGAGTTTGAATCTGGGACTGTCCCAGAAAATCTGGGACGAATGGTCACCCTACAGTGGTCTACGTACTGCCCTGCATAACAGTGAAGATAAGGCACATTTAATGTGTTCTTCAGTTGACGCCATTTTTAAATTACCCATAATCCACTGCAACTTGGAAGAAAGTAGAAAAATTTCAACTTGAAGATGTGGCTAAAAGTAGCTGTTATAGCAGTTCAACTCTTATAAGAGTAGAGGTGTTCCACATAAGAGTTACTATTATAACAGCAACTTTTATAGCAGCAACTACTTAGTGGAACAGCACCTTCAAACAGAGAAATGCATGGCCATAGTGGAGTGGTGAGAAAACCACTTTCTTGTGGTGGCGCCATCAGCTTGTGAAAGAAAAATATGTGCAAAATTCACATGTACATGTTAACCTTCAACCATTTACCTTCAATTTTTCAATGGGCATTCAGCAATGGTCACTGCACTGTGAAAAAACTTTTTTGTTTAGACCTCGCCACTTCTGTACACCTCTTTCCCCTCTTCTCTCCTCCCTTCTCCATTATGGTCACTTCCATTGAAATGTGACCTTTTGTTTTGATAGCAGTCCTAATTGCTATCTTCCCCTTGCTCCTCTCCACTCCATCATGCCTGCACCATAAGACTGTCGGGAGTATGGTAGTCCAATTTGGTTTCCCTTCAGGCAGGAATTATCTTGGGAGATTGAAAGGATACAGAGGAGGGCAGCAAGAATTGTACTCCACAGGTTTTCTCACAGGGAGAGCGTGTCCGACATGATTAGGGAATTAGGGTGGGAAACACTAAGCCAGCGGCATATATCTCACAGCATCAGTCTTTTTATCAGACTGCTGCTGCTGGGGTGTAATGGATCTCTGGTTGGATGTGTGTCTCTTGCTGAGTATACAGGGAGAAAGGATCATTTGTATAAATTGAAGGAGATTAGGGCACAGACAGACCCATATTACTGGTCTTTCTCACAAAGGATCATTTGGCAATAGAATAACCTTGAAGAGGTTAAAGTGGAGGGCTTCCTCAAAGGAAACCCCACCATTACTAGTGTTGTAGGGGGATTGCGAGAATTTTAACCTAGGGTTTTGGGAGCTTTATGGTAGGTAACATATGCAGGAATGAGAGTTGGTCTCCCCACTGCCATATTGTCAAATAAGGCTGCTTGCAGTGTAGTGAATTAGAACTAGAACTGTCGATGCAACTTCAGTGGTTTCTACACTCTTGCATCGAGTTTACTGTGGCTCAGAGGTAGTGTACGTACCTCATGAGTTTATGATAGTTGGTTTGATCCTGGACGAGGTGATCTTTTGGATAAAAGGCAGAGAAACTCCAAGGACATAGGAGTGCCTTCATGTGATGTTCAGTGCCACCACTGACATTATAAGAAGACGTTCTACACAGAACATGAAATAGTTCTCCTCTTTGGGGAATTTGTTAGGTTTAAAACGTTGTCCAGGAGGGCGTTGGTAAATTGCTTTCAGCAGTAGAGGGTTCTCCCAGGTAAAGCTGCCCCACCAACGGAGGGGGGGCAAAACCTACTTTAGTGATTTTGAATTTGGGAACCAAAGCACAGCATTTAGCCAGCATTTGAAGCGCCCAGGATAGATGAAGCAGGGTGTATGAAGAGATAAGCTGAAGGAATGTGAGATGGATGGGGGCCTGGGGGGGATAGGCAGGAATGGAGGGCATGAGAGTATGATAATGATCAGAGACTGAGTACTTATTTTCCCACATGCAAGATGTGGCTTCCGTCTCTCGTCCCAGAAACAAATATTCTTTTTGGCGAACTGAACACTCCCTAAGGTAGAACTGTCAGATAATTTCGGGCAGTTTCATCGCACTGTGCACACCAATTCTCGTTTGATCACTGAAGTTAAGCAATCCAACCCCAGCCCATTCTGAAATGGGTGGCTGCTTGGGAAAACTGGGTACCGCTAATAACCAAAAGTCGTCTCATTAGTCTAGTGTCTGTGCAGTTTCTGCATTACAACTACGCAGTGGAAAGGACTAATGACCTTGTAGTTGAAGGGCTCTAAAACAACGAACCAAACTCGTCTGATCACGGAAGTTAAGCAATGCAACTCCAGTTAGTACTAGTATGGGTGACCTCTTGGATACACTGGGTACTGCTAATACCCAAATCGTCATATCATTATGGCCCCTAACCTGCATTAGAACTATGGAGTGGACAGGGTTGTAATGACCATTGTTGAAGGGCCCTAAAACACCACCAAAACAAGGTCAGAGAATTCCAGAAACGTTGCCAAGCCCCATGAAGGGAGCTTAGGATCATTAATGTGAGTGGATGTGAGGGGCCCGTGGGATTCTCGTCTATCCCATTTTCCTCCGACCGTCGTCAGCTCCATGGATTTTACCCCTTTCTCCTTCGACTTTCGTCAGCTCCAGAGATTTTTATCCCATTCTCCCCCAGCTTTCGTCTGCTCCAGGGATTTTACCCCAGAGATGTCCTAGCTTATTAAATGGATCTTTTGATGGCTCCTCAGCTTCCTGTCGGTATGAATGGCGGAGAAGGCCCTTGTATCATATCGGACCTTGGATCTGATAATTCCATTGCGACTCTCATCACGGGGAAAATATCTTTTGGGCAATAAAAACTGGAGTTCTTTGATGACAGTTGTTGAAATGCGCCAACTATAAAGTTGAGAAAAAGCGTCATCTCAATAAAACGGTAGAGGAGGGAGGAAGTGGAAAGTCATGGTCTTTTACCGATTTTTTGGCGGAATTGGGGGGGGACGCGTAGAGGGGGGAAAATGTTTATTACTCAGCCATAAATTCGTGATTTGTTTCACTGATTTTTATAGCAGTTTCTTGAAATTTGCCTCTCGCTCTCGTTGCCTGACTTCCCACCCGGCTAGAAATCTGATAAAAATTCTTCTACCGATTCCTGGCGTTTAGATCCATCATCCTCTGCAGTATTGACGTCATTGGGTCAATTTCTAAGCGGAATTTCTTGTAACCTCTCCCTCTCCTCTTCATGCAAACTCCTTTTTTTTTTTTTACAGAAACTACTTCCTGTCTTCGAGGTTTACCAAAAACCGTATCAAAGATCGAATTTCTAGAATGCCTTTGACATGATCCTGATTCATACGTTTTTTTCTGGTTATAATTCATGCCCTTTCCCATTCCTGCGGCCCTGTCAAAAGGCCCTTCTTTTTTTTCTTGATCACTTCCTGTCTGCAATGATGTGGCGAGCAGTTTACCCTGTTCTATCATGACATAAGATGATAATGTCTTCAGTATCCATGGATATTCCGTCTTAAATCTCTCTTGCCCAATCCCTTCTTTACTGCTCTTCCGCCGAATTTATTGACAAAATATCAATGCCATTATGATTTATGGAACTACTTAGATCCACCAATTCTCTAGTTCAAGGCGGTGGCTGTCATAATTTCTGGGGTTCGAATCCCCTGCTCCTCACACAAAGAATTGTACTGACTGCCTTTGGGATGCTTTCCTGAAATCCATTGAATCTTGTTGACGACGGACTATAAATTTGATGACTTTCTGAAAAGGAACTTCACCAGGCGGAACATGAGAGTGACATTGACCTCGTTATTTGCGCTACGCCGAAACCGCACACGCACACAAATCACAGAGAGAACACACGGCGCGTGTTGGGAATGCTAAGCGTTTTTCAATATTCAGATTCCTGTCCTGAAACCAAAGAGGAAGAGAGAGACAGAGATCTCTTAATTTATTTCCGATGTTCCAGAATGCCCTTAGATTCGTGGAATTAGTAGCTGAACTGAAAAATAATGGGGAATAGGGCCCTTCAACTACAAGGTCGTTAGAGCCCCGTCCACTGCGTAGTTGTAATGCAGGAACGGGTCGAGAACAGGACACTATGAGGATCAGCACGGAAAAAGGATACTATCAGCAGTGCCGGCGCGAGTTTGTCCGGGGCCTTTTGTAGGAAAAATTTTCTTGCCTTGTGGCGCAGTGGGTAGCGTGTTCGGTAAATGCGTCAGTAGTTCTAGGTTCGATAGTGGACCGAGATGGATTGACTTCTTTCGGGCGAGAGAGAGAGGCCCCGAGTACGCCTTCCTTCACATGAGGGGTAAAATCGAGGTCCCGTTTGGTGTACGATGGCAGTTTCACCTAAAAGAAACCTATCTCCCAGGTGATAGGAGCTCGCCCCCCCTGGCGTCGGTGGGATTCCTCCATGAACAGTAGACCGACGATAAAGGCTGCCCGCGCACATGGCCGCTGAAAGTGGCTGTCTGTGCCAGCGGCAATGGAAGCATAGGGGAGGCTGCGTTTGTCGGCAACCGGCTACGGAGAAACACCTTCCAATATATCACCCTGGTGTCCGTTCAAGGAACAAGGGTTAGGAGTTTCATTGGTAGGAAAATCATTGTAATTAGGTGTGGGGCCTTAGTAGACGCGGGGCCGGGTTCTGGCAAACGCACAAACCCACCTCGCGACGGCAATGACTCTGAAGAATAGGACGAAAAATATACGCTGTGGGGAAGAGGACGGGGGACCGGACGGAGGAAGAACACTACCCCAGATAGTAGCCTACTATTATGGGTGACCGCTTGGGAACACTGGGTACTGTTAATACCCCAAAATCGTCTTATGAACGTAATGTCTGTCCAGAATCTGCATTAGAACTGCGCAGTGGACGGGGCTCTAATCACCACTGTAGTTGATGGACACTAAAATACCGAAGAAGCAAATGGACCCTTGAGCGATCTGTCGGAAGGATTTTTCCGCAGCCGGCTGCCAACTTAATTCTGCAATCTCTCTGCTTATGAATCATTAGCCTACTGATGAGACTCCATTGCAGTGGACATGCAGCCTTTCTCCTTTCTGGATTAGTTCCATGGGTTGGGGAGTTAGCCTGGCAGCCATAACAGGATGAACCCTTAGGAGGCTACCCGCGGGAGATGAGGAGGTAGGTGAAAGGACGAAGGATTTGTTGTTTGTTTGTTGGTGTTTAAGGTCCCGTCAACAACAAGGTCATTACAGACCCGTCCACTGCGTAGTTCTAATGCATAGACTGCACAGACACTACACTAATGCGACGATTATTGGGTATTAGCAGTACCCAGCTTTCCCGAGCGACCACCCATGTCAGTACTAACTGGGCTTGCGTTGCTTAACTTCAGTGATCAGACGAGAACTGGTGTGTCCAACGCAACTCGCCGCTCCCAAGGGCGAAGGAGAGGATTTACTTGCAGCACCCAACGTTCTTTACCAACCACCCATGTTGGTATTGACGTGGACTTGCGCTGCTTAAATTCAGTGATCTCACGGGAACTGGTGTGTCCAACCCAACTTGGCTGCACTTCCAACGCAACTGTTCGTCAACTGAATCAGGTAAAATCCCCTTTGTAGTTGAAGGGCCCTAAAGCACCAACGAAACAAAATCCACCCTGGAACTGTTGTTGACTACCGAGTGAGAGGGTTATTGGAACGAAGTAGGGATCGGCTTATTGCGTTGGACACACCAGTTCTCGTTTGATCACTGAAGCTAAGAAACGCAACTCCAGCTAGTACTAAAATGGATGGCCGCTTGGGAACACTGGGTACTGCTAATATCCAAAAATCGTCGCATTAGTGTATTGTCTCTGCAGTTTTTGCATTAGAACTACGTAGTGGACGGGGCTGTAATGACCTTGTAGTGGAAGGGCCGTAAAACACCAACGAGCGAATTGTAACGCAGTAGTCCACCCTTTCCGCTCGTTGATTTCATTTAAAAAAATAGTTTCAAGTGTAATTTCAGGCGCCGAAAAACTTTTTTTTTTCAAACCGGAAGTTGAAATGAATGTCCATTAGGCAGTGCCTCAATGTCGAACTCTTGGGACTCAACCGCGATCATTTGACAGCCGCTTGCGCAATTTGTTCGTCGACCAGTTTTTTTTTTCTTTTTCTTCAAACCCAAATATCAAATTGGATTTGGAGTTGACCATTCCGTCATTCAACTGACCACGTCCATTACTTGAAATCCAATTCCAAAAAAAAGTGACTTTGACAATTTGGTTAAAACTTCCAAATCCACCAACTGGCCATTATGGACTCAACAAGAGTTGATCTCATACCTAGCAAGTGATTACCAAGATTGGGAGCATACAGGGTGTGTTCCTATCGCCTACCTCGGGGGTGCAGGAGGTAGTGTGCTCCACTATTACGTCAGTTGTTCCAGGTTCGACACTAGATCGAGGTGGGTGAGAGGTCCCGAATGCGCCTTCCGTCGGTTTGCAAGGAAAGGCGATGTTCTACCGTGCGGTTTACAATGCCACCACTGCACGCAAGTGGACCCTCACTACTATGCAACGAGTAGCAAAGAAGCTCCTAACCCCTTTTCCGCCTATGGCAGGTTCGGGTACCCATCTTGTCCCTGAGAATGGATACGCCGGTGATATATTGAATGGTATGTTTCCAAAGTTGCAACCCCCTATGCTTATTTATCGTCGGCCACTGTTCGTTGGGGCACTAACCCAATACCAGGGAACGAGCTCCTTCCTGCACCTGGAAATTTTGCCACATCTATTATGCATTCCACCACCGAGATGGCGGAGTAGGTAGCATTCTCGATAACTGCGTCATTGGTCCTAGGGTCGATACAGGACAGAGGCGCGTGGACTTCATTCTGGAGAAATCCCGACTTGCCTTCCTTCTAGTGTACGATGTCATTTGAACGTCAAAGAACCCTTCTGTTGGAGCAGATGATAGGCTGAAGCTTGTGACCTTTGATCGACTGGAATTTGGGGCCGTTAATGTGCTGCAACATGGAGCCAGCCTTTCATCTGCTGGAACTTGGTGCCTTTCATGTGCTTGAATTTCGCGCCATTAATCAGCTGTAACATGGAGCCTTTTCTCTCTGTCTCCGTCATTCTCTCTCTGTTTTTCTCCTCTCTCTATCTCTGTCAACCTCTTCCCTCTGTCTCCCTCCTCCTCTCTCTTTCTCTCTCCTTCTCTGTCACCCTCGTTCTCTCTGTCTCCCTCCTCTCTCTTTCTACCTCCTCTATCTCTCACCCTCTTCTCTCCGTCTCCTTCCCTCTCCGTGTCCTCTTTTTCTCTGTCTACCTCCTCTCTCTGTTTTCCTCCTCTGTCTCCCACCTCTCTCTCTGACTCCCTCCTCTCTCTGACTCTCTCTTTTTCTCTCTGACTCTCTCTTTTTCTCTCTGACTCGCTCCTTCTCTCTCTGACTCGCTCCTTCTCTCTCTGACTCTCTCCTTCTCTCTCTGACTCTCTCCTTCTCTCTCTGACTCTCTCCTTCTCTCTCTGACTCTCTCCTTCTCTCTCTGAC
>JAAFCE010005724.1:4960566-5067525 GCA_013389805.1 Trigoniulus corallinus
TGACGTGGAGACCAACGAGACTGATGACGTGGAGACCAACGAGACTGGAGACCGATGACGTGGACGTGAAGACAAACAAGACTGATGACGTGAGACCAACAAGACTGGAACTGATGACGTGGAGACCAGGAACGGGGAGACGTGGGACCAGGAACGGGGAGACGTGGGACCGGGAACGTGGAGACCAATGAAACTGATGGCGTACAACTCATGAGAACGACGTGATGACAGCAGAAGAATAACTGAAGTGATGACGTGAGGAGGCTAATAGCAGGAATGACGTCGGGAGGCTAATGGGAGTGATGACGTCAGATTAACAATTATGACGTCAGGAGACTAATGGGAGTGATGACGTCAGATTAACAATTATGACGGCAGGAGGCTAATGGGAGTGCTGACATCAGATTAACAATTATGACGGCAGGAGGCTAATGGGAGTGATGACGTCAGAGTAACAATTATGACGTCGGGAGGCTAATAGGAGTGATGACGTCAGGAGAGTAACAGGAGTGATGACGTCAGGAGGCTAATAGGAGTGATGACGTCAGGAAACTTAACAGGGGCGATGACAACAGGAGTGATGACAGCTGGAGACTAACGGAAGTGACATGGTTTCAAGAGTGGCATGCTCTAACGTCAGGAGTAGCAGGAATGTTGACGTCACGAGACTGGTGAGGGTGAAGATATCAGGAGCGTAGTAGAACGTCGCATTTCTGGTGGACGTCATGTTTTACTAAGCTACGAATGTAGATGCCACATAATACTGCTTTTATACGCCAGGAATTAGGAAGAGAAGCAATGCGGGTGCCCCATTAATAATACGAACGAGCTAATAAGAAAGCTATTCGGATGTTTATCGCTGGAACTGGAATGTTCTTCACTGACAACTCAATACGGCTGTTGCGCATGTGCAGAGCAGTATGTTCCCCGTGAAACACGAACACGGCCAAAATGTGCATTCTGTTGTTTATGGTAATGTGTCACATTGAATGAATCGCCCTTGATGCAACACCGAGGCTGTATCGGGTGGGCCTGCATTGGGACGTTCTCTCAGAAGGGCCCACGTAGGGCACAAATACAGCACCTACAAACTCGTCTTTGCTCGACGCAGACAATATTTGCAGAGATGGCAGAATGAGAGCCCTGATCTATATTTCACTATGCGTTTCTTCTTTTTTCACCTGTTTGCCTTCATGCGCCGATCGATCGTGGTACACCCAGTGCGCCATTAAATGCTCCCGCCCTACATTAAGCACTCCTTATGAATTATTTTGTAACTTGTGAAGTGTCTTGCTCCAACCAGCTGAATGAATACGGAAGGTACACCACTCTTGAATCGTCTTCAGTACGAAGGATACGGGTTCACCCCAGGTCGAGGCCGAGGTAGAAGTAAAATTCTTAGGCCTAATCACCACCTTTAGCGATACAGGAGGTAAAAGGTGTGCTTTCCAGTATGCAAGTTGGTTCATGTGGTTTTTTTTGTCATGCTCTCTCTACTTATGGAAGTAATTTAACGACACCAAGGAGAAGGGCGTGCTTTTACACCTGGAAATGTTGCTGATCTACCTTTCGATGTAAATGAAGTAGAACTTGTGGTTTCCGGTTGGCATTTTCGTTAGTAGTCATCATATCGTATACTGCTGAAATGAAATTTACCGATTGTTGTTTGTTTGTTGGTGTTTTAGGGCCCTTCAACTACAAGGTCATTAGATCCCCGTCCATTGTGTAGTTCTGATGCAGGGAATGCACAGACACTACATTAATGCGACGATTTTTGGATACTAGCGGTACCTAGTCTTCCCAAGCTGCCACCCATGTCAGTACTAACTGGGTTTGCATTGCTTAACTTCAGTGATAAGACGAGAACTGGTGTATCCAACGCAATTTGCCGCTCCGAAATTTACCGATGTCAGTGCAGTAGTAAAGGGGATGAACTGGTGTACCTGGTAATTCTGTCGGTCTACACGTATATTTTATGTTCCGCATTGAAGGGGCTCTTTTAACCCGCAGGGGTGGCGTAGTGGTTAGCTCACTCGGCAACTACGCCAGTAGTTTTAGGTTCGATACTGGACCGTGGTGGGTCGGCCTCTTTCGGGCGAGAGAGAAGCCGCGAGTGTGCCTTCTTTCGGATGAGAAGTAAAACCGAGGTCCCTTGTGGGTGTACGATGGCACTTGCACGTAAAAGAACCCTCTCTACTACGCAACGGGTAGATGAGGCAAAATTTCCAGGTGTAGGAGCTCGCCCCCTGGCGTCGGTAGCATTCCCCAACGAACACTAGACCGACGATAAGCCTAGAGCCTAGGGATGACAGGAATCAGGTGGCTAGGGAAACGTTTGAATAGGATTGTTAGTGGAGATAGAATGCTATCTGCATTGCGTGAGTTGGATAGTACCACTCTTCAATGGCAAAGGTGATGTCCAAAATTGTGGCAATTATAGAGGCATTAAGCTAATCAGCCATTCCATGAGAGTAATAGAACATCGCCTCCGGGATAGAACTAGTGTCCGTGAAGTCAGTTTGGGTTCATGCCAATTGTTGTTGTTTGTTGGAGTTTAAGGTCCCGTCAACTACAAGGTCATTAGAGACCCGTCCACTGTATAGTTCTAATGCATGTACTGCACAGACACTACACTAATGCGACGATTATTGGGTATTAGCAGTACCCAGCTTTCCCGAGCGACCACCCATGTCAGTACTAACTGGGCTTGCGTTGCTTAACTTCAGTGATCAGACGAGAACTGGTGTGTCCAACGTAACTCACTGCTCCCGGTTCATGCCAAGTAGGTCCACAATGGAACCAATCTTCATTCTGAGGCAGACGATAGAAAATTATGGGGCAGCAAGGCTAGCATTCCACGGCATTCCACGACAGGTAGTTTGGGAAGTATGACGAAAGAAAGGGAATAGAAGAACCCTCTTAGCGTTCTAGGTTCATGTGGTACTACATACTGGTTCGAGGTGGGTAGGCTTCTTTTGAATTCCTGGATTAATTTCAGGGGTTGGGGAATAAGCCAAGCAGCCATAACAGGACGAACCCTTAGGAGGCTGCTCGCGGGAGATGAGGAGGGAGGTGTTGAGGTCGTAGGAGAGGGGAAATTTGCAGCATCCAACTTTCCTTGCCAACCACCCATGTTGGTACTAACGTGGGCTTGCGCTGCTTAACTTCAGTGATCTCACGAGAACTGGTATGTCCAATTGTTTGTTTGTTGGTGTTTTAGGGCCCTTCAACTACATGGTCATTAGAGCCCCGGCCACAATGTAGTTCTGATGCAGGGACTACCCAGACACTACACTAATGTGACGAATTTTGGATATTAGCGGCACCCAGTTTACCCAAGCGGCCACCCATGTCAGTGCTAACTGGGATTGCGTTGCTCAACTTCAGTGATCAGACGAGAACTGGTGTGTCTAACGCAATTTGCCGCTCCCCTGATGTGTCCTACGCAACTTGGCTGTACACCAACGCAACTTGGCTGCACTCCAACGCAACTTGGCTGCACTCCAACGCAACTTGGGCGAAAGAGATGTCCCGAGTACTCCTTCCTTCAGGTAGATAGGGGCAAAATTACCTGATGTAGGAGCTCATCCCCTGGCCTCGGTGGAGTGCCCCAGCGAACAATAGACCGACGATAAATAAGCATAGGAGTTGCATCTTTGGTCGGCAACCGGGTGTGGAGAAACACTTTCCAATAGATCGCCCCTTGTGTACATTCCCAGGGACAAGATGGGTACTCGACCCTGCCATAGGCGGGGAAAGGGTTAGGAGTTGCCTTGTTGCTGGTCTAGAAAGTGCGGAGGGGAACCCTTATAGTAAAGAGAAAGTTTTAAGGTGGAGGAGTGGGGCCAAAGAAATGTTTGTGGTAGGCTATGAAATGATTGCCAAATTGCACTTTAAATGAAAAGTAAAATTCAAAACTAGAGATAATGACGATGATAATGATAATAATAATAATCAAGTCCCCGCCATTAATAGGGTTGCGTGCACAGAAAGAATTTGGCAAATAACATATTGGGGAACAAGGCAGCGGTGTAACAGCATCAATTCGGCGGTTGGTTGATACCCAATTGGTTGCCATGACAACCTGCTAGCAGCATAGGAGTATTGGCCTCGGTGAAATGATTACTGGCGCCGTTTTTCCGAGGCCTGTGTCCTAATTTCAGGCTGTAGGAAGAATTAGTTGCGGTTGGTGTATCATTGACGTCATAAGTAACTGCTTAGGACCTTCCCCCTCCTCTACCCTTCGAACCTCACTTTGAGGGGTGACAGTACAGCGAAAAGCGAAATCCAACGGATAAACTTGAACAATCTACTGGTTAAATGAATGAATGGTGAATTGCATTCCGACTCTTGGGTACCGTAGTCACCATGGCGTGAAGCGCATGCGCAGCAAATCCTAACCCTTTTCACGCCTATGGCAGGAGCGGCGAATTGCGTTGGACACACCAGTTCTCGTCTGATCACTGAAGTTAAGCAGCGCAACCCCAGCTAGTACTGACATGGGTGGCCGCTTGGGAAAACTGGGTACTGCTAATACCCAAAAATCGTCGCATTAGTGTAGTGTCTGTTCGGTCGCAGCATAAGGGCCCTAAAACACCAACAAACAACAACAAGCCTATGACAGGGTCGGAACAATCCAACGGGTCAACAATCCGCCTGAATGGTATTTTCCCGCAGCCGGCTTAATACCGTTAGGAAGGGTTGAGCAGTTAGCAGTGAGTCGTTAGATAGGGTTGAGAAAGGTGTGCTTACCGCCATTGTTAAATTTCGGCAGGTAGGGTTCCACCAGTCTCGGTGACGCAGAGGTACGTGCTCCAGTACTGCGTCATTGGTTCCAGGTTCGATACAGGATCTGAGTGGATTGGCTTGTTTCGGTTGAGGGAAGCCCCTAGTGCGCATTCCGGCGGTTGAGATGTAAAGCCCCCTGCAACTGCACGGAAAAGAACCCTCTCTACTGTGGAACTGGTACATCAAAGAACACGGAGCTTCCCCCTCCCCTGCGGCGTCGATGAAGTGCGCTTGTTTTGTCGGTGTTCAAGGGCCCTTCAACTACAAGGTCATTAGATCCCCGTCCACGGTAAATACGCGTAGGGGTTTACTGTGCTAGTGGTTCCAGGTTCGATACTGGATTGAATTTCGACTGAGGGTAGCCCCGAGTGCACCTTCCGTCGGATGGGAAGTAAAGCCGATGCCCTACCGTGTGGTGTGTACGATGTCACCACTGCACGGAAAAGAACCCTTCCTACTGTGGAACGAGTACATCATGGAACATCTTCAGGTATAGGAGCTTGCTCCCTGCGGCGTCGGTGAAGTGCCCCAACGAACAGCAATCTCACGATAAATAAGCGTATGGCCGTCGGAAGCGTGCAGCAGTTCGCTCATGTGCCCGAAGGGGACAATTGTAGGCTCTCGACCCTGCCATAGGCGGAAAGAAGCCAGAGCAGCTGTACTGCGTTGGACACACCAGTTCTCATCTAATGACTCAAGTTAAGCAACGCTACCCCAGCTACTACTGACGTGGGTGGCCGCTTGGGAAAACTGGGTACTGCTAATAACGAAAAATCGACGCATTAGTGTAATGTGTGTGAAGTCTCTGCATTAGAACTGCGCAGTTGTGACGGGACTCTAATGATCTTGTAGTTAATGGGCCCTAAAACACCAACACACAATTGACGGGCCTTAAGACACCATCAAACGAAACGAACAGTTAGTACTGGCTTGGGAACACTGGGTACTGCTAATACTCAAATCGTCGTAACATGTAGTGTCTGTACTCACTCTCCATTGGAACTACGCAGTGGGCGGAGTTCTAATGACGAATGTAATTGAGGGATCCTAGAACACCAATAAAAAACCGAAAGAAGCCAAGCCACCTCGGTCCCGTATCGAACGTGGAACCACTGACACAGAAATTCAGCTCGCTACGCCATAGACTGCAGCCCTTATGCTTATTTATCGTTAGCCTAATGTTCGTTGTGATAGTCCATCGACGCCAGGTGGGGCGAGCTCCTACACATGGGAATTTTCCCCCCTCCCCGTTCCCCGTTTCTTCTGCGATTACTGCGTCAGTGGCTGCAGGCTCGTTACTGGATCGAGGTGCCGTCCTTCGGATGACAAGTAAAACCGAGGTCCCGTGTGGTGTACGACGCAGGGCAGGACCACTTTCTACTATGCAACAAGTAGATGAGGTCAAATTCCCAGCTGTAGGAGCTCGGTGGAGTGCCCCAACGAACAGTAGACCGACGATAAATTAGCGTAGGGGTTGCGACTTTGGTCGGCAGTCGGCTGCGGAGAAACACGATCCAATAGGTCACCCTTGTACCCATTCAGAGGGACAAGATTGGTCGCCGACCCTGCCATAGGCGGGAAAAGGGTTAGGAGTTACGTTGCTTGCGTATTTACCCACTTTACTTTCCATCCGACTCTTTACTCCCCCCTCTCTTTCTCTCGCGGTAGAAGTCAACCCACCTGGATGGAACCTGGAACCCCTGCCGTAGGAATTCGCACGCTACGCCATAGGCGGTTGTAAATGGGTTTGAATGGAGGGAATTCGAAAAGGACTTCTGAATTTGTTTTCTTGGCTTTCCAATGACGTCATTAGAGTTGAACTTAGGGGAAATATCGCCTTATTGATTGATCGTGGGCTGCAGAGGTTACGCCTTTGACCCCTAACCCTTTTTCAAATTCCACCAAAGACGCTACTTAAGAATTAATGACGCTTAATTCTGTTTTGATAACCTCAGGGCCGCTTCGATGGTTTGAATTTGAAGGAAGTGCACGCGTAGGTCGCCATTCGCCCTAAGAAAATTGACTGTGGATGGTACTCAAGAGATACCGTCAAAGTCGAGCGGGGGACGGGGGGGGAACCATCTTTGGCAAAGAGTGACGTTTCTTACGTTAGGGCCGTTGGTAGCATCTCATTTCCGGTTTGCGGTCTGATGCGCACACACTGCATCTTTGGAAACAAGTCACCCGTAGTAAACACTGGTTGGTCGAGCGCACAAATCCATCTTTGCATCACAAAAGGTCCTTTGAGCTCCGAGTGTCTAAAGCAGGGGTGTCCAAAGGTGGTCCTTGAAGCCTAGAGTTGCAGGCCGCGCAATCGATACCTTGTAGTATACATATGCAGTCTGCCATTCGGAGGCATAGCGAGATGGGGACAGTAGCTAGAGGGTCCAATGGGCACTGTATGGGCCTCATGACACGCATATGTTATCAACCCCCAATGTGGCCCTTAGGGTAACTCCAGTTTGACACGCGTGGTCTCATGAATGATTTCGGGGGCCTATGGTTCCTTGTAAGGGTAGAGGTATTAGAAAAAACGCAATTATGCCTCAGGGCGGTGCTGTCATTACAGAATTATGGCCCCCTGGAAAAAGGGCCCATAATGCTCTCTCTTGGTAGGAGCCAACCAACCTGGATGGAACCTGTTTGTTTGTTTGTTGGTGTTTTAGGGCCCTTCAACTACAAGGTCATTAGAGCCCCGTCCACTGTGTAGTTCTGATGCAGAAACTCACAGACACTACACTAATGCGACGATTTTTGGATACTAGCGGTACCCAGTTTTACCCAATCGGCCACCCATGTCAGTACTAGCTGGGGTTGCGCTGCTTAACTTCAGTGATCAGACGAGAACTGGTGTGTCCAACGCAATTCGCCGCTCCCTGATGGAACCTGGAACCACTGACACAGTAGTCAAGCACGCCACCGTAACGGGGAGTGGCTGTATTGCGTGCGACACACCAGTTCTCGTCCAATCAGTGAAGTTAAGCGACGCATCCCCAGCTAGTACTGACTTGGGTGACCGGTGTGAATACAGGGTGCCGCTAATACGCAAAATTCGGCTAGTACTCCAGCAACCCAGAGAGGAGTCTAACAACGGTAGGTTCTGGCCCTCTACTCTCGCCTATCTCTCATTAGGTCCCACTAGGTACCTCTAATATACTTGTTTTGTTTTTTTTCGTTGGTGTTTTAGGGCCCTCCAACTACAAGATCATTAGAGCCCCGTCCACTGCGTAGTTCTAACATTGAAACTGCACCGACACTACACTAATGCACCTCCATCCCCTGTCCCTTTCGGGGAGCGGCTGTATTGCGTTGGGCCCACCAGTTCTCGTCTGATCACTGAAGTGAAGCAAAGCAACCCCATCCAGTACTAGCATGGGAGACCTCTTGGGAATCTGGGTACTGGCTAATACCCAAAATCTGTTCAGACTCTTCATTAGAGCTATGCAGTGGACGGGGTCCTAATGACGTTTGCAGTTGCAGGGCCCTAAAACACCAACGAAACAAAAGCAACCATAACGCCCGGAAGGTCCACTTTAAAATTGGTTATACTTCTATTATATAGGGCAGTTATACGATTTGGTTGCATAAACCTGTGCAGACTCTGCCTTTGAGCTATGTAGTTGACGGGGCCCCTAGGACCTTTGTAGTTGCAGGGCCCTGGAACACCACCGTAACGCCCGGAAGAAAAGGTTGCTGCTGGTTGGTGTTTAAGGTCCCGTCCACTGCATATACTGCACAGACACTACACTAATGCGACGATTATTGGGTATTAGCAGTACCCAGCTTTCCCGAGCCACCACCCATGTCAGTACTAACTGGGCTTGCGTTGCTTAACTTCAGTGATCAGACGAGAACTGGTGTGTCCAACGCAACTCACCGCTCAGGAAGAAAAGGTCCACTTTAACATTGGTTATGCCGGTACTTCTGTATAGGGCAGTTATACGATTGGGCTGCATATTTCAGTGCAGATATCAGTTTTGGAATTGCCTAATTTTGGGGAGCGGTGGATTCGGGACCGGGGTGGACTAGTGTGCAGTGAAGTGTTTTCTTATTCGATTTGGTTCCAGATTTTATTGGAATTATTGCCAGTTCCTGCTGACTTTTAGCATCTAATCAGATCATTTTTCTGCCGTGGACGTTGCAATGTTTGGAAACTGCAATGGTTATGGATTTTATGACCTGATTATTACATCGCCCCCGTGTCGATGCCGGAAAGCTGTTTCTTTTTTATTGTTGTCAAAGGGGTAGAGGACGAGGGGAGGTGGGGGAGAACCCAGGCCCTACGAAATGGAGGTACCGATCACCAAATTAAACAGTAATATCACAGATCACGCTTCAGCCGATTGAGATACATTCCATGGAGCAAGAGTTTAGAAGTCGTTAGACAGTCGTCTGTGTCGCTGTCTGCGCCTGCGCACACTGCCTGTTATAAATCAATAACATTTTGACTGCTATGTGAAATGCCAATAGAAACCGATATTAAATTTGGATGATCCAGGACGGGGAAAAAAACCCCGCCTCGGTGGCGCAGAAGGCAGCATGCTAGACAATGCGTCAGGAGTTCTAGGTTCGATACTGGATCGAGGTGGGTTGGCTTGGGAGCGGCGAATTGCGTTGGACACACCAGTTGTCGTCTGATCACTGAAGTTAAGCAGCGCAACCCCAGCTAGTACTGACATCAGGGCCGGCCCTGTGAAAACTAATTATGCGGGGCCCCGTGAAAACATGAAGCGGGGCCCTTCTATCATTAGGTTCATTAATCCGAATGCGCGAGGCCCTGTGCCGTCGCACTGTTCGCACACCCATCACGCCAGCTCTGACTGACATGGATGGCTGTATGTGTGAGAACAGAGCGCTGCTTCAAGGGGTGGGAATCTGTCCTTTTGGCCGGGGAGGCAATTTGTCCTTTTGTCCGGGACGGCAATTTGTCCTTTTGTCCGGGGCGGCAATTTGTCCTTTTGTCCGGGGCGGCAATTTGTCCTTTTGTCCGGGGCGGCATAAGTGCTAGAACATGCACTGGCTCCCCTTGTCGTCTGATCACTGAAGTTAAGCAGCGCAACCCCTGCTAGTACTGTCATCAGGGCCGGCGCTATATTTTGCAGGGCCCTGTGCAAACTAATTATGCGGGGCCCCGTGAAAACATGAAGCGGGGGGCTCTTCTATCAATAGGTTCATTAATCCGAATGCGCGGGGCCCTGTGCCGTCGCACTGTTCGCACACACATCACGCCGGCCCTGACTGACATGGATGGCCGCTTTGGAAAACTGGATACCGCTAAGACCCAAGAATCGTCGCATTAGTGTAGTGTCTGTGCAGTCAGTGGCGTACCGAGGGGGAGACAGAGGTCCCCGGGCGCAGAAGACAGGGAGCACAAAAATGCCGTTCGCATTAAGTTTAGAGAGCGCAGATTTCGGTCTTTGCCCCCGGGCGCAGAATACCCTCGGGACGCCACTGTGTGCAGTCTCTGCATAAGAACTATGCTGTGGACGGCGCTCTAATGACATTGTAGTTGAAGGGCCCTAAAACACCATCAAACAAACAAGTGGGTTGGCTTCTATCGGGCGAGAAAGAGGCCTCCAGTGCGCATTCTTTTGGATGAGAAGTACAACCGAGGTCCCGTGTGGTGTACGATGTCATTTGCACCTAAAAGGAACCCTCTCTACCCAGCAACGGGTCAGGGAGCGGGTTATTACGTTGGACACACCTGTTTTCGTCTGATCACTGAAGTTAAGCAACCCAACCGTAGTCAGTACTGACATGGGTGGCCGCTTGGGAATACTGGGTACTGCTATTACCTAAAAATCGTCGCACTAGTGTAATGTCTGAGCAGTCTCTGCATTAGAACTATGCAGTGGACGGGGCTCTAATGACCTTGTAGCTGAAGGGCCCTAAAGCACCATCAAAACAAACCAAAAATTGCAACGTGTACATGGGGCAACATTCCTGGTGTAGGAGCTCGGTGGAGTGCCCCAACGAACGATTGACGATAAATAAGCATCGAAGTTGCAGCTTTGGTCGGCAACCGGCTGTGGAGAAACACTGTCCAATAGGTCGCCCTTGTGTTCATTCAGAGGGACAATCCTGCCACAGGCGAGAAAAGGGTTGAGTTTTTTCTTGATCCAGGGTGGAAAAAAATGGAACCTTTAATAATAGATCTTGAGGGACACACCACCACCATCCCGTCCCTCCACAACCCACCTCTAGGATTACAATTTGCTCCCTTCAGGCTGCAGGACTACTGAAAAGACCATAGTCCTTCGCAGGAATTTTTTCCAGGACGGGAAGGATAATGGAATCTTGGAGGGATTGTTCCCGAGGTGAAATTTAAGGGGAAGGGCACTGTTTCATGGGCACAGTTCTTGGGAGCAGTGTTTCAGGGGAAGCAAAGTGCGGATGGGCCCAATTGCGGGATCAGCTATTTAAGGCGGCAATGTTCCACTGGTGCATTGTTCTGGAGGTCAATTTTTACTGGGAAGTTTTCCAGGGTGTATATTGCTTCAGGAGTACTTCCGAATGGGCACGGTTCTAGCATTTACTTTTTACTGGACAGTGTCCCAGGGTTTACTGCTTCTGAATGGGCCCTGTTCTGGGGGCAATTTTTACTGGATTGTGTTTCAGGGTGTATTTCTCCAGGAGCACTGTTCCGAATAGACCGAGCGCTGGGGATCAATTTTTTTACGGGGCAATGTTGCAGTCGGACATGGGCCCGTTTCTGTGGTAATGACACATGCTAAAGTTAGCTGATAATGAACGAGAATTGTAGTTAGGTCACTGCTTCGTCATGAGGTGCCCATTAAAGCTTCAGTTGGACCGTACTTCCGGTTTGCATTCAAAGGCGTGAGTTGCATAATTTAATACGAAGTCCTATTTCAATTTTTCTGCAGGGTTCATTTTGGGCTATAAGTTCCGTTACAAATTTAAATTAATGATGGGCGTGCCTAGGCAACAATTCCCGGGATAAAGGGCGGGGCGCTCCAAAAGTTTTCCCACGCCTTCATTTTTAAGGCTAGTGGACTAAAGTTAAGCAACGCAACCCCAGCTAGTACTACCATGCATGGTCGCTTGAGAAAACTGGGTAACGCCAGTACCCACAAATAGTCGCATCAGCGTAGTGGACAGGGCTGTAATGACCTTGTAGTTGAAGGGCTCTAAAACTAACGAAAGAGAAACAAAACTAAAAGGGCGGGCCTACTTATCCCATGCTTAAGTCTGCCATTGGTCACTTCCGGTGAAGTCTCGACTCGGACTGCTAAAAGGGCACCAAGCTCCTTGTGAATGTGTTACTCCCTACCTGTAAGCGATTTTACCATCGTCATTGGAAGTTCTATTTCCGCCCATAGCGTGGTGGAGTGTCCATTTGGTCCTTTGAAATGGGGAATATAGGTGAGATAATTTGGTGGATATTTATCGCAGCCGGCTGCCGACCTATTGCGCCAACCTGTTGATTATTGGCAGTCCATCTGCTACAGCATCATACCCTTATCCCGCCTGTGGCAGGGTCGGGTCTGCGGGTCCACTGAAAGTACTCTGACTGGAGTCACCCCAACCAGGCATCTGGAACCCGCAGGAATATTGGCAAAGTTGTCTGTTGGAGGAAGCCGGCCACCAGTGCAGCAGAATCGCTTTCTCCCAGGAAAAGTCAAGTGCGTCAGTCAGGATCGATCCTGTAATCATGCACTCACCAAGTCAATACGGTAATGACTGAACCCCTGAGTCTCTTAGAATTCAGCAGCAGCACTGTAACATTCGACAATGCTTTTAATGATTCGTTCAACAGTGGCAATACACCAGCAGCTTAAAGAGCTAGTTCTCAGGTGTGGTTCAACTCGAATACAATTATGTTTGCGAGCGGAATTAAACATCAAGCGAGTTCTTAACGCAAGCATTTAAAAACAACAGTAGAAATTAACGATCCTCAATTTATCGCCCAAATTCCGTCTAAGCAGCTTACGTCAATTGTGCGTTGGCCATCACCCCCACACTGGAACCCCAATTCTTTCTTTGCCGGCAAACAACTTCGAATCCTAATATTAGATTACGTTACAAGACCCTAAACCAACCCGCCTCGGTGGTGCAAGTTTGCGTGCTCGATTACTGCGTCCATTGGTTCTAGGTTCCATACTGGATCGAGGTTAGAGTTTCCAAATATTCGACTCCATCATTCTCGTTAGTCTTGCATGATCATGCCAGATTTGACAAACAAAACGTTACATGTAGACAGCAAGTTGGACGTCTAAAGGCCGCCACACACGATCAGTTGGGTTGGGCCCTAAAGACCTTTGTAGTCCTTGGGCCCTAAAACACAAACAAACAAACGATCAGTTTGGTGTGTTCACATCGATGTGACACACCAAATTGACGTGTGTGTGTAAAAAACCGCGTGCTCACACCAAAAATTTTAACTGACGGTGTGAGGAGATTCTGTCACATCGGACTGACGTCAGTTAAGGCCCCCACGCACCAAACTGACGTGTTTGTGCAAAAATAGCTTTTGCTCACACCAAAAAATTTATCTGACGGTGTGACGAAATTTTATCACATCGGTGTGTCAGTGAGCGTGTGTGGGGTTGCACACATCATTCTTCACATTTTTTGTTCTACGCATGCCCAAACATGGATAAACGTCATCTTTAAAATTGCACCATGGTAAATGTAGAATTACTGGTTGATGCGGACAATCAAATGACGTCACGTGACGTTTAACGAAAAGGAACATAAGTACGTGACACACCAAACTGATCGTGTGTGTGCAGTTCATTCCTTCACACCAAACTGAATACATCGATGTGCACACACCGAACTGATCGTGTGTGGGGACCTTTAGAAATGAGCGTGTGTCGGGTTTGCTCACACCAGTTCTTCATATTAGAGGTTCTGCGTATGCCCAAACATGGATAGAACGCCATCTTTAAAAAATTACACAAAGGCAATGGCAGGTCCCAAGTGCGCCTTCTTTTTTGTGAAAAGTAAAACCGAGGTCCCGTGTGGTGCACGATGGCATTTTCACGACAAAGTTGAAGGGCGCTGAAACACCAACGAAACCAAAAAAAAAAAAAACAAATTTCCAGGTGTAAGAACTAGGTGGAGTGCCCCAGGCGACAGTATGCCGACGGTAAAAGGCATGGGAATTACAGCTTTGGTCGGCAGCCGGCTGCGGAAAAACGCCGCTCACTACATCACCCTGATGTCCACTCAGAGGCATTTGCTTCACGTATAAGAACCCTCTCTACTACGCTTGGGTAGATGAAGCAAAATTCCCAGGTGTAGGAGCTTCCCGAGTGCCCGCTCTAAGGGGGTCAACCCGGACATTTTGTCCGGGGGGGGGCCAAAATTTAGGGGCGCCATTTTGGCTGTATGTGTGAGAACAGAGCGCTGCTTCAAGGGATAGGAATTTGTCCTTTTGTCCGGGGCGGCAATTTGTCTTTTTGTCCGTGGCGGCATAAGTGCTAGAGCAGGCACTGGCTCCCCTCGGCGTCGCTGGAGTGCCCCATAGAGAAGCATAGTGGTTGCAACTTTGGTTGGCAACCGGCTTCGGAAAACTGTCGTCCAATAGGTCGCCCAAGCGTCCATTCAGAGGGACAAAGATAGGTAACCAAATCCTGCGAGAGGCGGGATATTAACGCTGTGTATTAACGGGTTTCGCCTGCCGGCTGTCGACCTAATGCCGCAACCCTGACATATATGACATCCCAACTGCTTTCTTTCCGGACGAGTTCCCACGCCTGAGGAGCGGCTGTATAGCGCAGGATACGCCAGTTCTCCTCCGATCACTGAAGTGGAGAAACGCAATTCCAGCAAGTACTGGCATAGGTGACCGTCGCAATAACCAAACATCGTCGCAATAAACTCCCATTGGAGTTTAAGGGCCCTAAAAGACCACCAAAGCATAACCTACACCTGACAAATCCACTTAAAGTTAGGCCGCAAACGGGCAGCCCCCTACATCATAGTCATACCCTTATCCCGCCTGTGGCAGGGTTGGGTCTGCTTTTTTTAACTCTCCACTCCCGTCTATTCCCCACGTAGTCCCCGTCCACCCCAAACACTACCATATCCTTACGGACAACCTGCTGCCACATCTGCTTTGGTCTCCCCCTGCCCCGGGTGCTTCCATCCACTTGTATTCCTGAAATGGACTTAACGAGCTTGTTTTCTGTTTAAGGCTCCCCACATTCTAGATGGGATTGGTCCAACTGGGGGCACCCCAGCTCTACCTCACAGAACTGGTAGGCCCCTAACCCGAATAGAAATCAAGCCTCCCACATCTCTGGCAATTTAACGAATACCGATATCTTTTTTTGAGGCAAAATCATTCAATGACGCCAGCGGGATGGATATTCACCTAGAAATGTTGCCGATTATTCCACGCTGACTCACATCAGAAGGAGTCGGGTTCGAAGGGGTCCCATCAGGTCTGGGGTCGAACCTGCAACCCTGGAGGCATGAGTCAAGCCCATTTCCACAGCACCTCTGAGGCAGGCCGAATACAAATTGGTTCCTGAATGAAAACTGTCACAATTCCCTATTGAACATTCAACTTTTAAATAATTAAAAATCCGTGCCACCAACGCGAATAAAGTTGATATCCTTTGTGGAAAGCCGGAGGTATCCACCGGAATAGCAAATAACCATTCCAGATAATCGCAAGACCTGCCTAGCTGGCGTACTCGACTACAGACTCAGGTGGGTTGGCTTCTAGTGTATACGATGTCACTTGTTCTTCAAAGAACCTTTTCTACTATAAAAGCTCGCCCCAAGTTGAAGACCTCACGAACTGTAGCAAGCAACTCCTAACGCTTTAAGAGCGGCGAATTGCGTTGGACACACCAGTTCTCGTCTGATCACTGAAGTTAAGCAGCGCAACCCCAGCTAGTACTGACATGGGTGGCCGCTTGGGAAAACTGGGTACCGCTAATACCCAAAAATCGTCGCATTAGTGTAGTGTCTGAGCAGTCTCTGCATGAGAACTGTGCTGTGGACGGGGCTGTAATAACCTTGTAGTTGAAGGGCCCTAAAACACCAACAAACAACAAAAACAAATCCTAACGCTTTCCCGCCGTTGGAGGGGTCAGGTACCCATCTTGTGAGCGGCTTGTTGCGTTGGACACCAGTTCTCGTCTGACCACTGAAGTTAAGCTACGCAATCCCAGCTGGTACTGACACAGATGGCGGCTTGAGAAAACTCGGTACCGCTAATACCCAAAAAGTCACATTACTGTAGTGTCTGCCTTAGGACTATGCTGTGGACGGGGCTCTAATGACCTTGTAGTTGAAGGGCCCTAAAACACCAACAAAAGATACTCGTCTTCATCGCTCTAAATGGACTTATGGGTGATATATTGGACGATATTTTTCTGCTGCAGACTGCCGACCCAAGCTGGATTGGATTGGATTAGTTTGTGGGTTGGGGGTGTAAGCCAGGCAGCCGTAACAGGTCAACCCCTTAGGAGGCTGCCCACGGGAGATGAGGAGGTAGGTGAAAGGACGAAGAAGAGGGTTAATTTGCAGCACCCAACGTTCTTTACCAACCACCCAAGTCGGTAATGACGTGGGCGTGCACTGCTTAACCAGTGATCTCACGGGAACTGGTGTGTCCAACGTAACTTGGCCGCAACGAATCTGCTATTCTTATTTATCGTCGGGACACACCACCGATGCCGGGGGACAAGCTTGTACCCCTCGAAATTTTGCTACATTTACCCGTTGCATAATAGAGAGGGCCCTTAGGCGTCCAAATGAATCGTACACCACACGGGATCTGGGTTTTACTTCTTATCCAAAGGAAAGCGCACTCTGGGTCATTTTTATCGCCCTTTGTTCAACCCACCTCGGTCTAGTATCGAACCTAGTACCACTGACCTACAACCTAGAACCACCTTCCAACGATGCGAGCACTGAAAGGGTGCAGGAGCTGCTGAGTTGTGTTGGACATATCCAGTTCTCCTCTGATGCCCGAAGTTAAGCAACGCAACCGCAGAGCTAGTACTGGCATGGGTGACCGCTTGGGAACACTTGGGTACTGTTAATACCCAAAAATCGTCGTAAAAGTGTATTGCCTGTGCAGATTTTGCCTTAGAACTAAGCAGTGGACGGGGGTCTAATAACCATTGGACACGCCAGTACTCGTCTGATCATCAGTTAAGCTACTGCAACCCCAGCTAGTACTACATGGGTGGCGGCTTGAGAAATCTGGGTACCGCTAATGCTCAAAAAATCGTCGCATTGTAGTTAATCGGCCTTGTAGTTAAAGGGCCCTGAAACACACGCACAAAAAAAGAACGAAACCGGAGAGGTTGCAGATTAGGTAGTTAGCCGGTTGTGTCAAAATATCGTCCAACAGATCGCCCATATGTGACATCATCATCACACCCTTATCCCGCCTGTGGCAGGGTCGAGTGTGAGGGTCCAATGAACATGCTCTGACTGGGAGCACCCCAGCCGGGCGTCTGGAGCCCGCAGGATATATTGGCTGAATTGTCAGTGGGTGTGCCGGCCTTCCCCACTGTTCCAACACCGCATTACGCAACCAAATGATCTTTTGCACTATAACTACAATGCAACAAGAGCCAGGCTCAGTAGCGGATCCAGGATTTTCGCCAGGGGTGGGGGGAGGTTGAGCTAAAGCTCGCATATATTATGCGAATAAGTTGCTATGTGCATGGGGGGGTTGTAACCCCCAAAACCCTATCCTGGATCCGCGCGTGGTCAGGCTCATGCCCGAAGATCGCCGATATGTGACAGTGGGTACAAAAATGGATAGCTGACCTTGGCGCAGACCGGAAAAGGATTAGTGAGTTTACACAATTTCTGGTTAAAATCCACGAAAACTAGCAATTAAAGCCCTATTCAATATTTGAAAATCGTTAAGTTCGTTGCCTAGCTACAGACCACGTCTTTTGACAGGACATCCGTTGGACACCGCGGTCAGTAAAATCTCGTGAATGGCTCTTAATTAAAGGACAAAACTAGAACATTTGTTTAGCGCATCTTCCTATCCCCAGATATGTTTTAATGACGTGGTTAGTAATTAGTGGTTAGTACTAACGGAACCAAAAGAGAGGAGTCTCTAAACAACAGGGGTCTTGGCTGCAGATTCCGACCCCCTTCTCTCGCCTATCTCTCATTAGGACCCATTAAGTACTTCTAATACACATTTCTAAGCGTGTGTATTGCGTTGGACCCACCAGTTCTCGCCGGATCACTGAAGTTAAGCAACGCAACCCCAGCTAGAACTGACATGGGTGGTCGCTTGGGTAAAACGGGGTTCTACTAATACCGAAAAATCGTCGCAATAGTGTAGTGTCTGTGCAATCTATGCATTACAACTACGCAGTGGACGGGGCTCAAATGACGTTGTAGTTGAAGGGCCCTAAAACACCAACAAACAATTGGGAAAACTTGGTACTGTTAATACCCTAGCAGACTTGTACATCTCCGAACAATTAATTTTATTTGTGGAGCATGCGTAACTTAAATTTCGTCTGCTTATGGGACTAATAGTTATCGGTAACGGTAACAGTGTAATCGGTAACGGTGTAATGTCTGTGCAGTCGGGAGCGACGAGTTGCGTTGGACACACCAGTTCTCGTCTGATCACTGAAGTTAAGCAACGCACGCCCAGTTAGTACTGACATGGGTGGTCGCTCGGGAAAGCTGGGTACTGCTAATATCCAATAATCGTCTCATTAGTGTAGTATCTGTGCAGTATATGCATTAGAACTATGCAGTGGGCGGGTCTCTAATGACCTCGTAGTTGACGGGACCTTAAACTCCAACAAAACCAAAAAAAAAAAATCTGTGCAGTCTCTGCCTAAGAACTATTCTGTGGACGAGGCTCTAATGACCTTGTAGTTCTATGGTGGCGAACCTTTTTCTGCCGGCGTGCCAAAAGTTTAAATAGTTATAGTTCTTGATTTACTAACATGCCACATTACGGTTCGTTACAGGAAATGAAAATTTCACCAACTGATTGGTAGTACGCTCGCTCGGCAACTGCGTCAGTAGTCCTAGGTTCGATACTGGACCGAGGCAGGCGGGCGACCTGCCACGTGCCAACAAGATTGCTCTACGTGCCATAGGTTCGCCACCGCTGTTGTAGTTGAAGGGCCTTAAAACACCAACAAGCAAATACCCTCTTTCTTTACCAACCACCCATGTTGGTACTAACGTGGGCTTGCGCTACTTAACTTTAGTGATCTAATGAGAACTGGTGTGTCCAACGCAACTTTGCTGTAACAAAATCAGTTTTGAAAAATTGCACTACAATGCCATGTTGCGTTTTCTGAAAATAAAAGAGTGACGATGACGTGGAACTTTATATCAAAATTTCATAATTGAAATCCCACCGTAAATACAGCATCCCATTCAATGGCTTTGAACCGGAAAGTGGAGAACTTCAGACTCTCTTCAGTTGTGTAATACTATTAATCCCGTAGAGGGAAGGTGGAGAAAATCTTCATTTCTGAAAGTGAAAACTTGAGTAGAATAGTCTTTCTACTTGGTTTTTAACCTTATCACTTAGTATTACTAAGCATGATTGAAGATTGCATGTGCCTTTATATATACGGTATCTCTAAAATAAAAAACCCCTGCAACATTTTTCAGGGTTTTGATGTTTACCACAAACCAATTTCAAACTCGTCTAACCTAACCCATCTTTTCTTTACCTACCGTAGTTCGTGCGGCAGTGTATCTAACTAAAGTTGTTCAGCGTTATTGATATTATTTTAGGATTCTGTGTATGTGCAATTTTATCGACTATCTTTTTAACATAACCTCCCTCAAACCAAAAAAGAAAAATCAATTTTTTTCCACGTTGTATTTTCTTGACTCAGCCTTTTTCATTATACCAACTTTACTACTTACAAAATGGAGGAACTTTTTCAGTTGTTTTTTCATCTCCATTCTGATTTCTGTAATTTCTAACAACTTCGGTATACCATGCTGTAAAACTAATTACAAATTAATTTTTTTTTGCGCCGCCACAATGTTTTTTTTTTACCTTACTTTTAATATTTGTCTTCTCATTTTCTGATAAAAATTTCCCTTTTGTTAGCTTCTTTCCAATACCGCCATTAAACGAACGCAGTTGTTAAAAACCTGCATTGGCACCTCGTACGTGATTGGCTGATGATGTTAGAGCACGCCTAGCACTTTTATGCCATTGGATAAGAATTGGGGCGCACGCGTGTTTGAATTTCTGTCGGTTTGGTTGCCCTTAGCAACGCGCGCCACTGCTGCAAACTGCCCAAAAGCCTGCAACGTCAGTATGTTGAGAGAGAGAAAGAGAGAGCCAGCAATCGTTTCGTTATTCGGCTTCAGTGCACGTAAAAGAATCCGATGTCTTCCGTTACCAGAGTTTGATTGTTTCGTTGTTTTGATATATATCTTTTATTGTTAAGTACATATATAAATATTGTATATATCTATTTTTTCGTATTTTCTCTGTGTGTGTGTCTCTCTCTATCTATATCTCTATATTATCTCTATCTATATCCTCTGTGTTTGTGTGTGTGTACAGTATACTTAAATTTTGGTGTCGTGTTCCTTCTGAACGGGTTTTACCTACCGCTCTTGATTGCCTTTGTGTGATAGTGGTTAATTTCGGACAGTAAGGTGCAGCCTTGAATAACTGGCCCGAAGGACCAATGAGGTCTAGGTACTTTTTGAGAGATATGCCTATACTAATCTGACAACACTGTCGAATAGATTGAAATTTGAAATTGACCGTTGACTTTTCTTACCAGTTTTTGGTTTTTTGAGACGTCGTTCTGGACCGGCAGTGAGCACTGTTAACTTTTTTAATATCGCTTAGAGTGGAATTGTAGTTTGTATCAGACTTACCAAGGCTGTTGTTGTTATTCGTGGTTTGGCAGTGGGAATTGTGATATCAGGCTGAGGAGAACTGTGTGGATTTGCCCAAACGGCACTCTCTTCTTCAACTTTCTGATTGCTTTTTTGACTTTAGATCGTTGATTTCTTGTTCATCTTCTTCTTCTTCTTTCAAAAAGAGATCTCTTTTTGTTTTTTTACTTGAATTTTATTATCTCCTACTTCTCTTCTTCACACTTCCGGTCTGTACATCATGGATCTAATAGGTAAAATGAAAGCCTTCCTTAACTCATAGGTTTTAGGAATTAAATGGGGCGCAACGGAGGGCAAAAACGGGTTATTTTGATTACGATTAGTTAAATACAACTATTTTTCAATAATATATGCCGAAATTTGATACCTGGTTGTGTTTTTTTTTACTTTTCGCTCTTGTCTTGTTTTCTTGCTCGTCTTTGTTGCTCAAGTACTTAATGATGTAGTGGTTACGGGTCGCAGCGCTCTCTACAGGAGGTTGTTGTCGTATGAGAATTCGCGAGCGAGAGCTTAACGAGCACGAACGTTTTTAGCATTCGATGCTTCCGCTTGTCTTAATCTTACAATTGTTCGTGAGCTTTTCGATTTTTGAGCATTTGATGGCTGATCTGTGTTGCATCTTATTGGGTGTAATTGGTATGGTTTGAGCGAGAACTAACACCGCTTCGTAATGCTCACGAACGCTTTTAGCATTCTTTGCTTCCGTTGTTTTCATGTAGCAGACGTTCATGAAACTTTTCTCCCCGATTTGTTTGGCGATCTGTATAGCATCCGTAAGGGATGTGAGTGGTGCTCGTGGCGCTCGTTAAGACACGAACTACAAACATTTATGATCTCAGGACGATAGGGACATTAACCGAGCTAAATGTTGTTAGCAAGCGTTTTCATAAATTCATTAATGTTTTTAATGTGTTCGCCTTCGTTGTTTTCTAGCAAAAGTTCATGAGCTATTTTCGATTTGTGGTCATTCGTTTGCCGATTTGTATTGCTCTCCCACGGGCAATGTATCTGACGTTTGTGAACCAAACCGCGGCTTCGTCAACTGCGCTCTGAAACCTAAAAGGACGCGCATTCGTACATGTTTAACACCCCAGACAACAAGCATTCATTGTTAAACTCCCAGGACAGCGAACATTGGTTTATGTTTAACTAGCAGGACTGCAGCTGGCGATCTAACGTTCGCTGACGTTGTGACATCAGAGAACAAGCATTCGTTCATGCTCCATCCTTAAAGAGAGCAAACATTCTCCCACGTTCTAACCTCTAACGGAACAAACATTCGCTCGTGCTATTATGTCTAAGAGAACACATTCGCTCACGTTCTAACCCCAAAGAGAGCAAACATTCGTTCACGTTCAGCCCTTAAAGAGAGCAGACATTCGTTCACGTTCAGCCCTTAACGAGAGCAG
Source organism: Trigoniulus corallinus (assembly GCA_013389805.1). Classification (NCBI taxonomy): domain Eukaryota; kingdom Metazoa; phylum Arthropoda; class Diplopoda; order Spirobolida; family Trigoniulidae; genus Trigoniulus; species Trigoniulus corallinus. The sequence continues at coordinate 4,982,628 of JAAFCE010005724.1, forward strand.
ACATTCGTTCACGTTCAGCCCTTAACGAGAGCAGACATTCGTTCACGTTCAGCCCTTAACGAGAGCAGACATTCCCCAACGTTCTAACCTCAAAACGAACAAACGCCACAATACACAAACATTAATTTCAAACACATTCGCTCATGTTCTAACCTGAAAGAGAATAAACTCTCACCTTCTAACCTCGAAGAGAATAAACATTCGCTCGTCTTCTAACCTCAAAGAGAACAAACATTCATCCGGGTTAATACTTCAAAGAGAACAGTCGCTCACAATCTACCCCCGGAAACAATTCACATTCGCTCTTGTTCTAACCTGAAAGAGAGTAGCATTCGTTCATATTTTAACCCCGAAGAGAATAAACGTCCGTTCATGTCCTAACCTCAGAAAAACAAGCATTCGTTTGTTTTCACTGTGATCGTGTGATAGTGATTCGCCTTTGTGTGCGTTCTCCTTCAAAAATGTATTTAATTTATTTATGAAATGTCATTATTGCCTTTTGAAGATCCACCTCGACGGGACAGTGAGTAGTGCACTCTATTACTGCGTCTGTCGAGCAAGGTTCGATCCTGGACCGAGGCTGGTGGGCTTCTTTCAGGCGAGAGAGAGGCCCCGAATGCGCCTTCCTCCAGATGAGAAGTAAAACAGAGGTCCCATGTGGCGCATAATGTCATTTGCACGTAAAAGAACCAGCTCTACTATGTAAAGGGCAGGTGAGGCAAAATTATACGGTGTGGGAACTCGCCGCCTGGCGTCGGTGGTGTGCCCCAAAGAACAGTAGACCGACGATGAATAACACTAGAGATTGCAGCTTTGGTCGACAACCGGCTGTGGAAAAAATGCCGTCCATTATATCACCCGTGTGTCCATTCAGAGGGACAAGATGGGTACCCGACCCTGCCATAGGCGGGAAGTTGTATTATTATTAGAAATTTCTCAGCCGTGGTGGCGTAGTGGTTAGCTCACTCGGCAACTACGCCAGTAGTTCTAGGTTCGATACTGGACCACGGTGGATCGGCTTCTTTCGGGCGAGAGAGAAGCCGCGAGTGTGCCTTCTTTCGGATGAGAAGTAAAACCGAGGTCCCGTGTGTGTGTGTACGATAGCGCTTGCACGTAAAAGAACCCTCTCTACTACGCAACGGGTAGATGAGGCAAAATTTCCAGGTGTAGGAGCTCGTCCCCTGGCGTCGGTAGCATTCCCCAACGAACACTAGACCGACGATAAATAAGCGTAGGGGTGCAGCTTTGGCCGGCAACCGGGTGCAGAAAAAACTATGTCCAATATATCACCCTGTGTCCATTCAGAGGGACAAATGGGTACCCGACCCTGCCATAGGCGGGAAAAGGGTTAGGAGTTGCTTTTTTCTCAGCCAGATATGAGAGTCGAACCATGTCAGGTTCGAGTCCCACTAGCGAGTTTGGTCGCAGTAGTCCTTTGTGATTGCAATGCGCATTCAAATCGCATAGCACAATGCGGTGACTGAGTCGCCCTGTAGAGTCACCTTGGTAACTAAGTTGGCCCTACAGCTGGTGGAGTTTCCAACTCATAGATTACAAGTTCGATCCCAGTCAACGTCGATGGTTGGGTTCTTCCTGTATGATAGGGGGAACCCGTTTTCTTTCACGCTTCAAACATTCCAGGAAGTCAGCGTTACTCTTTCGTTCACTACAGTTAGGTTAAGGGTATTTTGGGAAGGTGATTCCATGTTTGCAGGATCGGTCTTGGGCAAGGCAACTTTTATTTCAGGAGGAAAGCCAAAGGAAACCTTCCATCCGATGGTGATAAGGGGAGGCCATAATAGAAATATGGTCGTGTTTAGGGTATCAGTGGAAGGACCCCTGCCCTTACCGGATGTTTGAGCTTGGAGCGTCACGTGGCCTCAATCCTGCCCTCGATCTCTCTGCCCATTCAGGGGAATGTAGGGCGAGAATTCGTTAATCCATCTCTCCCATACGCCGGAAAAGGGCATGATGATGGATTGTTGGTGTTTGAGGGTCCTTCAACTACAATGGTTATTAGAGCCCCGTCCACTGCGTAGTTCCAACGCAGAGTCTCCACGACACTACGGTGTTACGACGATTTTTGGGTATTAGCAGGACCCAGTGTTCCCAAACGGTCAGCAATGACGATGGACGCGAAAACGCAAGAGGTCAACATGCCTAACCCTTTTTTTCCACTTCCGGTCGGGGAATGATGATGATGATGTCAACGAACAGGCAGTCTTTGCCTTTCCTTCCCATTATCCTCATTCCCTTAGCCGACGTATAGCAGGGTTGGATACTGGTAAAACACGGAGCTTAGTTTTCGGACTTATTTAACCGACCGACCTAATGCCGTGCCATCTGCGTCCGGAGTTCCAGGATCGATCCTACCCAAGGCTGTTACCTTTTTCGCAGCACCAACACTATCTCATTTTGTACTGCAGCTTTTCACTTGTTTGTTTGTTGGTGTTTTAGGGCCCTTCAATTACAAGGTCATTAGAGCGCCGTCCACAGCATAGTTCTTATTCAGAGACTGCACAGACACTACACTAATGCGACGATTCCCAGTTTTCCCAAGCTGGACCCATGTCAGTACTAGCTGGGGTTGCGCTGCTTAACTTCAGTGATCAGACGAGAACTGGTGTGTCCAACGCAATTCGCCGCTCCCCAGCTTTCTACATGCGACTGCCATCCTCGAGTTGATAAGGAAGCAACTCAGCCCCAGTTAGTACTAACATGGGTGGCCGCTTGGGAACACTGGGTACCGTTAGTACCCAAAAATCGTCGCCGCAGCATAGTGCCTGGGGAGATTCTGCCTTAGAACTTTGCAGTGGACGGGGCTCTAATGACCTTTACAGTTGAAGAGCCCTAAAACACTGACAAGTCAATCATTCGAGTTGATTTGCCAGTCGTCAAATCAAGCTGATATTCGTACAGTTTTTATTTAATGAGCAAAAGTGGCAGGAAGGACGTTGCAATGCCAGGGTTGGCATGGCAACGCCGCTGTCGGCTTCCCCTATTTTCCTAGGATGGTGGCTTGCTGATATCGTCGTTATCCAGAGAGAGACAAATAAGGGAGACGGGGAGAGAAACCAGAAAAGCGGTCGAGAGAGGGAAGGTAGAAAGGGAACGAGGAGTGAGATAGATAGACGAGCGAGGGAGGAGAGAGAGGCTGAGAGGAGGGAGATAAAGTGAGATCGACGGAGAGAGGAATGCTGTGAAATATGGGAGAGAGGAGAGAAAGAGAGGATGATGAAACGAGATAGGTCGAGAGAGGAATGTTGTGAGAGACAGGGTAGAGGATAGTGGCAGGAGAAAGATGAAGATATAGATGCTGAGAGAAGGAGGTAAGGCGATCTAGATCGAGAGAGGTGGTGTGAGATAGGGGAGAAGGGATGGGAATAAAGCGGGACAGGCAGAGAGAAAAGTGCTGTGAGAGAGAGGGGAGAGAAAGAGAGGGAAGGAGATAAAGCGAGATAGGAGAGAGAAAGGTGGCAGGAGGGTGAGGAGAGATGAAGATGTGGATGCTGAGAGAAGGGAGATAAAGTGAGACAGAGGGGTAGTGATGTGAGATAGAGGAGAGGAGAGGGAGATAAGCGAGATAGACGGAGAGGGGAGCGATGTGAGAGACAGAGGGATACAGGAGCGAGATACAGGATGTGGAAGGGTTGAAATCGAGAGACGGGGGAGCGCTAGAGATTGGGAATGGGAGAGGGAGGGGGGAGTGATAGAGGCGCTGAGGAAAGGGAGAGAGTGGGGGAGTGATAGAGGCTGAAGGAAGGGAGAGAATGGGGAGCGATGGAGAGGAGAGAAGGCTAGCGGAGAGCAGATATAGATAGAAGGAAAGAGTGGCTAAATTGAGAAGTAGACAGAGGAGACAGGGTGGAGTATAAGATGCATTACAGAACGGATTCTGGAAGAGAGCCAGACGTAGGTGTCAATCTAGCTGGTGGTGGCAGATAGAAAGGGAATAGCTTAGGGCAGGTTGATGGAAGGACATATCAAAGAAATTGATTTTTTCCCTCTCTTTCTCACTTTCTCTCTCTCGATCCCTGTCGGTCTCTCTCTCCGAAGTAAAGTCCCTATCTTTGCACCACCTACTCCCTATTTCCTCTTCCGATCCACCTCCTCTTTATTATCTGTAATAAGGGCGTTGAAATGGAGCTAGGTCAGGAAGAAGAGAAAGCGCTCCCGAATTTTCCCAAATTGCTAAGCTGCTACTTTCAGAAAGGGAGAGAGGAGGGGGTGAACTGGTCTCTCCAGGCTATTTTGCCCGGGTAGGGAGAAAGGGGAGAGACAAGTGAGTGAAAGAAGAGGATTAAAATGATCTTGAAAAAGGATTGGCAACACCCTCCACCCGTACTTGGGGATTTTAGGCTGCGTTTTATGGCAGCATTGTTCTTTTGTGCTTGGCTTCACACCAAGTCATGACCAGCTAGCTAATAATTTGGCAGGCAACACAGACGTTGCCAACAAGAGGACAGGCAAAACCAGAAGTAGGTCGTCGATCATCCCAAAGGTCCCTTCCTGCCACCCTCCCTTCCAAAAGGAAATTTGGAGAAGTCTTACAAGACCCACTGCCTGGATAGCTCCGAGTTAACGTGCTCGACTATTGCGTCAATGGCTCCAGGTTCGATACTGGATCGAGGTGGGTTGGCTTCTGTGGGGCCAGAGAGACAGGCTCCGAGTGCGAGCCATCGAATGGGGGCGGCTGTATTATGTTGGACACACCAGTTCTCGTCTGATCACTGAAGTTAAGCAACGCAAGCTCTGGTGGTACTAGCATAGGTGACCGCTTGGGAACACTGGGTAATGCTAATACCCAAAACTGTCGTACCAGCGTCGTATTTGTGCAGACTGCATTAGAAGTATACAGTGTATGGGGCTCTAATGACCAGTGTAGTTGAAAGGCCCTTAAACACCAACGAAACAAAATCCATCGGATGGGAGCGGCTGCATAACATTGGACCCACCAGTTCTCGTCCATACACCAAAGTTAATCAACGCAAGTCCTTGTATTACTAGGATGGGTGACGGCTTGGGAACATTGGGAACTGCTAATTCCCAAGTCGACGTAAAGACAAGCGTAGTGTCTGTTCGGGCTCCACACTACTACAACTCCATTCTGGGCCCTAATGACCAGTGTAGTCGGCCCTAAAACGCCACGAAAGCATAAAGCTCCATTGGATGGGAAGTAAAGCCGATGCCTACCGTAAGGTAGTAGATCAGCAAAGGTCCCAGGTGTAGGAGCTTGCCCTCTCGTGCCGGTTGAGTGCCCCAACGAACAGGGGGCTGACGATAAATAAACATGATAAATAAGCTTTGGTCAGCAGTCAGCTGCTTAAAAATGACGTTAAACAGATTGCCCGTGTGTCCTGTGGGAAAAAATTCTTAGCCGACCTTGCCAAAGGTGGGGTGGCATTTTCTGGAGGTGGGAAGACGCTGCAGGTGCTGGAGCAGGTTAGTGATAAGATAGAACTCACAAATTGACTGCCATAGGCGAGAAATGGCTCTCACATCACAGGCATCAGGTTATAAGGAACAGATAAAATTGAAGATAAGGTCAAAAGAACAACCGTTTAACCAGCGTGGGGGGTGGACAAGGGCCTGTTGGAAAATAAGCGGAAGTGGAAGTTCAGGTATAATTGGACGGTATTATTACGCAGTCGCCTGGCGTCTTAATGCTGCATCAAAGCAACTCCTAATCCTTTTCAGGGTCGGGTACTCATCTTGTCCCTCTGAATTGACACAAGGGCGATATGTTGGACTGTTTTTCCGCAGCCGGTTGCCGAACAAAGCTTCCGACCACTTTGTTTATATATCGTCGGTCTACTGTTCATTGGGGATTTCCACCGACGCCAGGGGGCGAGCTCCTGCACCAAGAAATTACCCTACCTACCCGTTGCATTGTAGAGAGGGTTCTTTTATGTGCAAATGCCATCGTCACCACACGGGACCTCGGTTTTACCTGTCATCCGGAAGAAGGCGCACTCGGGGCCGACTCTCGCCCGAAACAAGCTAATTCTCCTCTGTCCAGTATCGAACGTAGAACCATTGACGCAGTTACCAAGCTTGCTGGGAGCGGCGAATTGCGTTTGGACACACCAGTTCTCGTCTGATCGCTGAAGTTAACCAGCGCAACCCCAGCTAGTACTGACATGGGTGGCCGCTTGGGAAAACTGGGTCCTGCTAATACCCAAACATCGTCGCATTAGTGAACTGTCTGTGCAGTCTCTGCATAAGAACTATGCTGTGAACGGGGCTCTAATGACCTTGTAGTTGAAGGGCCCTAAAACACCAACAAACAACCAAGAGTGCTACCCACTGAATCGGGGCGACCTCCGCCTATGATAGGACCGCGAACGCACCTCTTTGTATGGATTCGACAGCACAGCCGTAGAGGGCACTTCAGACACCAGAGTAGGGCTACTGCTACAACTGCTACACTTGAATTTTACTCCATGCAGCAAGGGTTCTTTTCCGTGCAGTGGTGATGTCGTGCATACCATGCTGTAGTACACCAGCTTTATATCCAGTGTGACGTAAGGCTAGGTTTTTCGCCTATGGCATGGTTGGGTTCTCATTTTTTTTATTGGGGAGCACATGGGAAGTTGTTGGACGGTATTTTTACGTACCCCTTGCTTACCTAACGTAGCGTTGGCCTATTTTTTGTCATCCTCCACCGGCCTCAGGTGGGGCGACGTCCTACACCTGGAACTTGCTGCAGACTTGCACATAGCATGTTGAACGGGTTCTTTCCCGCGTAGTGGTAAGGTCGTACACACTACCCAGGGCCACGGCTTTACCTCCATACGTGCGTCTGACACCAGTTGTCGTCTGATCACTGCAGTTAAACAACGGGACTCCAGCTGGGACTGGCATGGGTGAGTTACGAACACTGGGTACTGCTAATACCCAAAAATCGTTGTAACAGCGTAGTGTTTGTGCAGACTGCATTAGAACTACGCAATGGACTGGGCTCAAATGACCTTTGTAGTTGAAGGGCCCTAAAACACCAACGAAGCAAAAGCAGACCCTGCATTAGAACTTCGCAGTGGACAGGGCTCTATTGATCATTGTAGTTAAAGGGTCCTAAAGCACCGACAAGCCTGTCTTCCGCCCTCACCAAGGAAACAAGTCACCATTCCTCTGTATAACACCGGCCATGAAATGCCTTAGTAACCAATCACCAGACTTGATCCATTGTATTTCCGCTTGGTTTCAAGGGATTACAAAAGTAGGATTTTGGACATTGGTCCCCCTCACGCTACGGATGCTGGTATTAAAGGGTTATGGTCATGATATCTAGTAAAGGATCTGCTGTTTGGTGGCCTCCAATTTTGGACTTGGAATGCTTGGATAGAATTTATGATCAGTTCATGAATTATTCATCATTTCTAAATGGAATACTGAGGCTTGGGATGGTGGGGGTGTAAGGGAAGAGTGGGGAGAGACGGACAAGGGGGGGCCCTCCGAATGAAATATTTGAACTCTTTTTTGGTGTGTGTTGAATTTGAAGGAGATTCACATCTGGCTACTCTGTACTCTTCCCGATTCCATCATAAGATCTGAAGGCTTTTATTGTAATCCGTTGTAATTCGACTGGATATTATTTACTCTGAAATTATGTTATTCACTTGTGTGTATTTCGGGCAGAGAGTTTGGGGGAGGAGTAAGGGGGGGGCCCTCCGGTCCTAGGGGTGACATGAAAGAAAGGGTTGCACGTAATGCTATTGCTATGTTGTTAAGTGAATGATAACGACAAATACCAATTTCCCAACAATAAGAGGCAGTTGGAACTGTTTTCATATCTGTTTTGAGTGTCACTGCCATTGGCATCAAGCATGTGATGGGAAAGGAGGGGGGGCAGTCTAAGGGGAGGAGGGACTGCATTGTTTAATCTAAGGGGAGAGGGAGGAAGCTGAGACTTTACTGCTGGAAAGTGGACACTGCTAACAGCTGGATATCACGTGACAAGTTGGACTTTCAAGTAGGTTATTATAATGGGTTTGGGTTCTTAATAAGCGATATTTTGACTTCAATTTTGGCTCTCTTTACTCTCCCACCCCCGTCCCTATCTCTTTCCCCTCCTCTCCATTTCTACATATTTTTCGTGTTCCTATCCCTGTCTCTCACTACTACCTCTTTCATTTCTTTTCCCTGATAGCTATTTCCTCTTCCTTTGTTTAAGACCCCCTCTGAAATTGGATCTTTGACCCACTCTTTCCGTTTCTCCTTCGCATCTCACTCCCCACACACTCCCTCTACATCTGTGTCGCTCTCCCCTTCCTTTCTCTCCTCCTCTCCCTCTCCATTTGCTTGTTTCCGCCTCCCGAATATCTATCCCTTTCATTTCTATTTGAATCTCCATCTCAGTTGCATTGCCATCTCTCCTACCTCTTACCTCCCTCTCTCATCTCTCCATTCTCTGTAACTCATTCCCTGTTTGCTCTCCCTATTCTTTGCATCTCACTCCCTCTCTCTTCTCGTCCTCTGAATCTCACCACCTCTCCCTACGCACTTGGCTGCCTCTCCCCTGAATCTCAGCCAGTCCTCTGCGTATTACTCCGCTCTCTCTTCTCCCTCTGCGTATCACTCCAGCCTATCATTCCCCTTCTCCTTTATCCCTCTCCATCTTTCTCTCACTCCCCATTACTTTGTCTCTCCCCTCCCGGTTTCTTCATCTCCCCCTCCCCGTTTCTTCTTTCCCCCTCAATGTTTTTTCTCTCTTCCCTCCCTGTTTCTTCCTTTTTCCCTTCGCGTCTTCCTCTCACTCCCCTTTAACTTTCTCCTTTCCGGGCTGTTTCCTCTCCCATCCCTCCCCGTTTCTTCCTCTCCCACCTTCTCCGTTTCTTCCTCTCTCTCTCTCTCCCCTTCCTTTTTCATCCCTATCTCTCACTCCCCTTTACTTTGTCTCTCCTCCGGGATTTTTTCTCTCTCTCACCCGGGTGTCTCTCTCCCCTTCCCGTTTCTTCCTATCACTCCCCTCAATGGTTCTTCTCTCGTTCCTCCCAGTTTCTTACTCTCCCCCTCCTCGCGTCTTCCTCATTCCCATCCTCATCCTCTGGTTCCCCTTCTGCATCTTTCCGTTTCTCCCACTCCTTTTCTCCCTTCTTCTCTTCAACTTTTCTCTCCACCCGTCCATTTATTTTTCAACCCCTTCTCATGCCTGATATCTCACTCCATCTCTCTCTATGTCTAAAGATGATGATGATAATTGTACAAACTATTGAGGAGAAGGAACATTTGACCTGAACAGCGTTAAGGCCTGAACGCACAAAGAGCGGTGCACGGCCGCGATCAGCGGTTCTGGAACACCGTGCTGCGAACGCTGCTTTGTATTGCACGAGATTACATCTGACAGGCGCACAGCTTGACTTAAATGCAGGGTCCTTACATTAATAGGGAGGTTTCTTGCAGCGTCAACGGACGCACGCAAAGACGTACGCAGACCACGTGACTGGCAGATGCGTCAGTCAGGAAAAACTATTTTCTTGTAACGTTTAGTAAACCTTAAAACGTAACGGCCGAAATACGAGCGCCACCTATTGACTGATGACGTCAGTCATTTATTTTTCATTAACGGTTTAGCGTGCGTCTGACAATAGAGAGCTTGAGTGATCCGTTATAGAACAACGTGTGTTACACAACATAAAAACACAGTAGAACGTATGGTTCTGTGAAAAACACAGTTTGAGTGATCTGGAACCACACGTTATCTTTAACGTCCTGCCCTCTATTGGTTGGAACGTGAAATTTGGTTCCTTTCGAAGTAATTTTAGATATTTTGAACGGGTCCGCCATTTTATCGTAACGTTCGTTTAAACCTACGTAGAACGTATGATTACTTCAGCATACGCTCAAACACACGTTTCTAACTTTACTTTGGAATGTTGTACATGCGCAGTAAGATATTCGTCTGCTTTGCATAACATGCGTTGTTCAAAAACGGATCACTGAAGCTCTCTATTGAATTGGCGATGCGTGAGTTGAAACGTAACTTAACGTAACTGCGCGCAGTGTTTGCACTTGCGCAGTTGAAATTTCATCTGCTTAACGTAGCGTGCGTCAGCCAAAAACGCTACAAGAAAACTCACTATTGCCATTGAACGTATCGCTGGTTCCAGCTTCCCCGCTACTACTGCTTTGTTTGACCTCACGAGAACCGTGATTATGCCATGTATTACGCCACTATGCCATATCGCTGTATTTTCAATCTGATTGTTGAACCCGTGCCTCAAAATCTTTTTGGCCACCTCGTTGTTAGAACCCATATTCTTCAAGTCACTCATTTGGAGGCACATCTCTTCCACTGTCTACCAATTATCTTTTTTAGAGGTCGTATGGCGAACAATACTTTCGAAATTGGTTTACGGTGGCCGCCAGCCAAAAATCCGGCTGCGCCAAAATATCGTCCAATAAATCGCCTGTATGTACCAGTGGGTATATCTTACCCGTCTCGATGGCGCAGTGGAGAGCACGCTCGGTAACTGTGTCAGTAGTTCTAAATTCGATGCTGGACACCGAGGTGGGTTGGCACCTTTTGGGCGAGAGAAAGACAGAGGCCCCGAATGCGCCTTCTTTCTGGTGAGAAGTAAAACCCGGGTCCCGTGTGGTGTACTGTGGCAGTTGCACGTAATAGAACCATCTCCTTTGCAACGGGTAGATAAGGCCACATTCTAAAGCGGGCTTCACGACAGCAACGGGAACGGGAACGTAAAACGTATTTTGTGCAGAGGGGAGGGGCGACGGGTACGTCATGTGGTGGAGGTGCGCTCCTATTGGTCAAACGGCTTACGTTTAATGGGAAAGTTGAATTTTTTTCAACTTTCACGGCCGTTGCCATTCTCGTTCCTGATGTTATTGTGAAGCGGGCTTTAGGTGTAGGAGCCCGTCCCCTGGCGTCGGTGGAATACCCACAACGAACAGTAGACCGACGATAACTAAGCACAGCGGTTGCAGCTTTGGTGGGCAACCGTCTGTGTAAAAACACTGTGCAATGAATCCCCCTTGTGTCTATTCAGAGGGACAAGATGGGAACCCGACCCTGCTATTGGCGGGAAAAGGTTTAGGAGTTGCTTTCTGGTGATAAGTTTGTGTTCGATGTCGACCATTCTTCTCAGCAGATGACAGGTATTCATGGCAGAGGCGCTCCAACTAATGCCACGAACAACTAGGTTTGATTAAGACATCTAACAAAGATGAAAGAAGCTAAGAGCATTTAAGTTGTTGTCAACCATTTAAAGGCGAAGAAATCTGACAACAATGGCACCATTCAGCAATTTCTCACTCACTTGACACTCTACTATTTTTTCTGCAGTCGATTCCATACTGACACTCAGACGGGGGTCAGTGGCTCAATAAGCAACTCCTAACCCTTTCCCACGTATCGCAGGGTCGGGTACCCATCTTGTCCCTCTGAATGGACATATAGGGCGATATATTGGTCATAGTTTTTTCTGCAGCCGGTTGCCGGCCAAAGCTGCACCCCTACGCTTATTTATCGTCGGTCTAGTATTCGTTTGGGAATGCTACAGAAGCCAAGGGGCGAACTTCTACACCTGGAAATTGTGCCTCATCGACCCGTAGCACGGGACCTCGGTTTTTTTCTTCTCATCCGAAAGAAGGCGTAATCACGGCCTCTTTCTCGCCCGAAAGAAGCCGACGCACCTCGGTCCAGTATCGAACCTAGAACTACTGACGCAGTTGCCGAGCGTGCTAACCACTACGCCACCGCGGCGGATTTTGCCCCTCTGAATGGATTTTTTTATTTTGTTGCTGTTTAACGGCCCTTCAACTACTAGGTCTTTAGAGCCTCGTCCGCAGTTGTTTGTTACGACAAAGGGTGGGGGAGTTGGCCAAGCAAACATAAATGGGCCGGACCCTGTGGAGGCTGCTCGCGGTTGAGGGAGGTAGGAATGGGGAAATTAGCAGTACCCAGTGTTCCCAACCAACCAAGTCGTTACTAACTTGGAGTGCGTTGCTTAACTTCAGGGATTTGATGAGACCCGGTGTATCCAACGCAATTTAGCCGCTCAGAGACAGCGTTCTTGTCCTGCTAGAGTGGGTCTCTCCCTGTGCCCTACACCGAACGGGACCTCGGTTTTGCTTCTCATCCATTGGAAGGCACCTCAATCCAGTAACGAACCTGGAACCACTGACGCAGTAATTCGAGATAGTTGTCTATTTCGCCATTAAGATGGATCTACTACTGCACGGGAAAGAACTCTTAATATATGGAACGGGGAGGGCGAAAAAATTCCCATGTGTGAGGAGCTTGCCCTACCTGGCATCGATGAAGTGTCCCAACGAACGTTAGGCAAACGCTAGATAAGCATAAGGGTTGCAGCCTATGACGCAACACGCCATTTTTTAACTGGTGTTCTAGGGCCTTCAACTATATTGGTCATTAGAGCCTCGGCCACTGCGTAGTTCTCAGAGTCCTTACAGACACTACGCTGTTCCGATGATTTGGATATTAACAGTACAGTGTTCCCAAGCGGTCATCCATGCTAGTATTAGTTTGGGGTGCGTTGCTTAACTTGTCATCAGAGGAGAACTGGTGTGTCCAACACAATACAGCGCTCTGGCTTCTTTCGGGCGCGAGAGAGCTAGGTCCCGTGTACGTCTCCTGTCGAATTAGAAGTAAAACCGAGTTCCCGGGTGACGTACGAAGTCACAGCTGCACGGAAAAGAACCCTCCCTACTATGCAACGGGTAGGGGAGGCCAAATTCTCAGGTGTAGGAGCTCAGTGCAGTGCCCCAACGAATAGTACACCGACGATGAATAATGATAGGGGCGGGGTTGTAGCTTTCGTCGGCAGCCGTCTCCGAAACGACACCGTCGAACATAGCCCATGTGTCGCAGTGGTATAAAAAGTGGGTGTGCCCCTGACCCTGCCACAGGCAGGAAAAGGTTTCGTAGTATTAGTGGTATGATAAGTTCGGGTGCAAATCAAATCCAGTGCAATCAGATCACTTCATGCCCGCACCAATTGCATAGTCAGACTCAGCCTATTTTCTTTTTTGGGGCACTTCTCTTCCACCGGTGCCAAAGGGGCGAACTGCTACACCTGGGAATTTAGAAGATTTACGTCTCCTGTAGAAAGGGTTCTTTTCTGTTGCAGTAGTGACGTTGGATACATCTATAAGACTACGCTTTTACTTCGCATCCCACGACAGGCGCACTGGGGCCTATATCGTGTTCGAAAAAGCCACCCACCTCGGTCTAGTACCGAACCTAGAACTACAGATGCAGTTACCGAGCAAGCTACCATTGTGCCACCGAGGCAAGATTTTACATAAGGAAAACTTCATTCAACAGCGCCAGGTGGCGAACCCCTGCTCCTGGGAATTTTGCCCACCTCTTTTCCGTACAGTGGTGACATAATACCACAAGGGGCCCGGAGCTCTGGAAAGGTTGTATTGCGTTGGATACACCAGTTCTCGTCTGATCATTGAAGTTAAGCAACGCAACCCTAGCTAGTACTAACATAGGGTGGCCGCTTGGTATAACTGGGTATCAAATCGTCACATTAGTGTAGTGTATGTGCAGTCTCTACATAAGAACTACACTGTGGACAGGGCTATAAATAATTGTAGTTGAAGGGCCCTAAAACACCAACAAACCAAACTGATCACTGAAGTACTTGGCCCCAGATAGTACTTGCTTTGGTGACCGCTTGGGAATACTGGGTACTGCTAATACCCAAAAATCGTCGCAACAGCTGAGTGTCTGTGCAAACTCTGAATTAGAACTGCAGTGGACTGGGCTCTAATGACCTTGTGGTTGAAGGACCCTAGAACACCACCGAACCGAGTTCGCCGCAGAAAGTCTGGTCAGTGTATCAGTGCAACCCTGAATGGTGTAAATTAAAGTGTTAGGAATGGAAGATACCTGTTCAATTCCTGTGGCATTCCAACTCTCTGAGAACTAAAAGCAAGACGCTGGACTGGAAGGCAGGATACAGAAGCTATTTCTGAAAAATACGACGCGTTATCAGTCACTGTTTGACAACATAAATACCAACACGTCACTGACGAGAAAACTAATATCAAAACATACTTCCTACGCCTACTGTCACTGACAGTACAAAAGGGGCACCGTACAAAAGTGTCTTTGTGAAAGGGGTGTCACTAATATGACAGTCCTTTACCCCGTTTTACGTCTATGAGGATTTAGAAACGATTATGTTTAATGTATTATAATAGTACTGCAATACATCACAAGAATATAAATAATGGAAGTGACTTCGCGTGGGGGGTCTACAGTGCCCTATATTCCTAGGTGTTGAGGTAAGGGCTCATATGATTTTGTCAATAGATAACCAAAGTCCTATTTCATTTTCTTCTTTACGTAATCCTTTTTTCCGCCATTGACAGGATCAAGTATTTACTAGTGCAGAAAATTAAAGCAGATACAGAGGAGTAAAGACCCCACGTTGGTGGGGCAGCGTGCTCAGTAGTCTGCGTCAGTGGTTCTAGGTTCGATACTGGACCGAGGTGGGTTGGCTTCTGTTGGACGAGAGGTCGCAGTGTGGTGTTTGTACGTGAAGGACCCTCTCTACTATGCTTAAAGTAGATGAGGCTAAATATTCAGGTGTAGGCGCTCGTTCCCTGGCGTCGGCGGAGTGCCCCAACAAACACTATTCCGGCGATAAATAAGCATAAGGGTTGCTGCTTTAATAAGCTGCCGGCTGCAGAAAGCACCATCCATTATATCACCCTTGTGTTCAATCAGAAGGACAAGATGGGTGCTCCGGCCCCTACCATTGGCGGGAATAAGGTTAGGAGTTGCTTTCTTAAGTCTACCACAACGTAGAACATTCATCGAATCCTATTTGAACTGATGCCAGTTTTGAGGCTCTCCTGCCCCAGTGTGCGTCGGTGGAATTCCCCAAGTCATAGTAGACCGGCGATAAATAAGAATAGGGGTTTCAGCTTTGGTCGGCAACCGGCTGTGGAAAAAAACTGTCCAAAATTCGCCCTTGTGTCCATCCTGATCACTGAAGTTAAGCAACGCAACCCCAGCTAGCACTGACACGGGTGGTCGCTTGGGAAAACTGGGTACAGCTAATCCCCACGAAATCCGTCGCATTAGTGTAGTGTCTATGCAGTCTCTGCATTAGAACTACCAAGTGGACGGGACTCTAATGACCTTGTAGTTGAAGGGCAGTAAAACACCAACGCAACAAGCAAAGAAAAAATGGACAGGATGGGTACCCGACCCTGCCATAGGCGGGAAATGGATTAAGAGTTGCTATGCAATGTTAATGAAAACTACCGTATATATTCTAATTAACTGCGCTCTGTTTATTAAAGGTACTGAAATCATCATCATACCCTTATCACGCCTGTGGCAGGGTCGAGTCTGTGGTCCACTGAACGTCTGGAACCCACAGGAATATTGGTTGGGTTGTCTATGTGGGTGCCTTATTAAAGGTACTGAAATATAAACAGCAAAGCAACTCCTAACCCGGGTACCCATCTTGTCCCTCTGAATGGACACAAGGGCGATATATTGGTCATAGTTTTTCTGCAGCCGGTTGCCGGCCAAAGCTGCACTCCTATGCTTTTTTATCGTCGGCCTAGTGTTGGTTGGGAATGCTACCGACGCCAGGGGGGCGAGCCCCTACACCTGGAAATTTTTGCCTCATCTACCCGTTGCTTAATAGGGACCATCGTACACCAACACGAGAGCTCAGTTTTACTTCTCAACCGAAAGAAAACACACTTGCAACCTCTCTCGCCAGGAAGAAGCCAACCCACCTCGGTCCAGTATTGAACCTAGAACTACTGGCGCAGTTGCCGAGCGTGCTAACCACTACGCCACGGGTCAGTGAAATATAAGCAGCGCCTTCCAATAAACGGCGCAGAAATGAAATACTAAAGCCTGGTTCATTGGCACACGCAAGAGCGGCAGATACCGCGTGAGCAGACGAAGCAACAAAGAAACGGATGACGTCGGCGCGTAATTATGTACGGAGGGAGTTGAGGAATGGGAGGAAAAGTGCAGTTGACTAGTAGTCAACTACTTTCAGAGCGCAGCGCTCCCGCGCGCTTATGATTGGTTGGTTGTACTGTAAGCGACGCCCATTATGCCATGACCCGTTCATGTATTATCAACCGGCGTGCGTCCTATCTGCCGCTTACCACTGAACGAGTCCTCGCGCAGTTCGTCTTGGTGACGGTGCTCTACGTCACTATTTTGTTGGTTGCGCGCGCGCTCTTTTCGCTGGTAGCGCTTGCCACTGAACCAGCCTTTATGAATAAAAGTATATATTACCTTGCAATGAGGAACAGAAATGGCGCTCTCCTTCTAATGCAGGCATCTGAAATACGCGGCCCACGATGGTCTTTTGTGCGGCCCGCAGAGAATTTTGGGAATTATAGGCAAATTGGAAATATGACAGTAAACGTGTAGGTTATCGTTTTGTTCAATTAAATTCTATATAAAACGTTACTGTCAGGGCCGGCTCTAGGGGGGGGGGGGGGTGTAACCCGGGCATTAGTCCGGGGCGCGATTTTGACTGTGTGAGAAAAACTGCTGCTTGAACTTGTATTATATTTTCAAGGGGCGGCAACTTGTCTTTTTGTCCAGGGCGACATAAGCGCTAGAGCGGACCCTGACTGTATGTATTTAATACAGTTTAAAAATGCACACAGCACTTATTATATATACTGTAGGTAGTTTACACATAACTTAGGTCATAGTGCATGTGGCCCGCAGAAAGTTTCACTGTTGTAAATATGGCTCTCCAATAAAGTGAATTTGAGACCACTATTCTAATGGGTCTGAAAATGGCGGACAAAATTTGGAAAGTTTCAAGTGAAATTAGCTTTCTGAAACAGTTCATCGTTAATTCTGTTAAGTAGAACATTGGATCCTTTTTTATTTTGCTGCTGCACCCTAAAAATAAGGGGGGAAAAGGCCATTTACAACTAAATACAAGCGAAACTGCAGTATTTTCGAACTAGCAGCTGTTTTCGACAATTACTTTTATAATATGATGCCGTGTAATGGCTGTCTTCGGAAAATGGCTGTCCAAAAAGCAGTTAAAAGTTTGATGCCGGTAAAGAGAAACTGAATCGAAAGCATATTTATCTTCCCATCATCATCGTCCCCCCTTATCCTGTGTGTGCCAAGTTTGGGTCTGCGAAGTTTAAGCCCTCCTGCCTATCACCCACCACGTTCCCATTTACCCCACACTACCAGATCTCTTGGGAGCAGTTTAATGCGTCGGGCACACCAGTTCTCGTCTGATCACTGAAGTTAAGCAATGCAGCCCCAGCTAGTACAACAATCTGGTCGGAATAGAGAGGGACCAGATGGGTACTCGACTCTGCCATAGGCGGGAAAAGGTTAGAAGTTGCAGTTGTTATTGTTCCTTGGAATGACCATAGTCGCGTGTTTTGGAGCCCACTGCTACTTCGGCTGTTAGTGCTCCACCGCAGATAGCACGGTTTACGGAAGTTTCGCCCACGACTTTTCGTCCCCGAGTACTTTTCGCCCCTGGATTTGTTGTTGTTTGTTGGTGTTTAAGGTCCCGTCAACTACAAGGTCATTAGAGACCCGTCCACTGCATAGTTCTAATGCATTGACTGCACAGACACTACATTAATGCGACGATTATTGGGTATTAGCAGTACCCAGCTTTCCCGAGCGACCACCCATGTCAGTACTAACTGGGCTTGCGTTGCTTAACTTCAGTGATCAGACAAGAACTGGTGTGTCCAACGCAATTCGCCGCTCCCTTCGCCCCTGGAGCTTTCGCCGCCGAACATTTCGCTCCTCGGATGTTTCGCCCCTGGGAGGGTAAATGACCGGTTTTTTTGTTGCTCTGTTTACTGTAATAATAATTTTAATAAAATGAAAAAAAAACACAAACATCTATAATAGACCAACGAACCAAAAAGCAGCTAGCAACGCCCCCAGACCATCAAGAATAGGGGGCTAATCTTAGATTAGAGATGTCGAAGGTATGGTAGTGTGTGAGATGGAAGGGGAGATGGGCGGCAGTGGAGGGCTCGAACCGGTTTACCGTTCGGAGGGTAGGTCGTTAAATTTTCTGTTGTGCCGCTTGGGAACACTGGGTCTTGTTAATACCCAAATCGCCGTTTGTTGGTGTTTTAGGGCCCTTCAACTAGAAGGTCATTAGAGCCCCGTCCACAGCATAATTCTTATGCAGAGACTGCACAGACACTACACTAATACGACGACTTTTGGGTATCAGCAGTACCCAATTTTCGCAAGCGGCCACCCATGTCAGTACTAGCCGGGGTTGCTCTGCTTAACTTCAGTGATCAGACGAGAACTGGTGTAAAAGCAACTCCTAACTCTTTTCCCGCCTATGGCAGGGTCGGATACCCGGTCTAGTGTTCGTTGGGGAATGCTCCTACGCCTGGAAATTTTGCTTCATCTACCCGTTGCGTAGTAGAGAGGGTTCTTTTACGGGAGCGGCGAGTTGCGTTGGACACACCAGTTCTCGTCTGATCACTGAAGTTAAGCAACGCAAGCCCAGTTAGTACTGAAATGGGTGGTCGCTCGGGAAAGCTGGGTACTGCAAATACCCAATAATCGTCGCATTAGTGTAGTGTCTGTGCAGTCTATGCATTAGAACTATGCAGTGGACGGGTCTCTAATGACCTTGTAGTTGACGGGACCTTAAACTCCAACAAACAACAACAACAAAAGGGTTCTTTTACGTGCAAGTGCCATCGTTCACCAACAACGGGACCTCGGTTTTACTTCTCATCGTAAAGAAGGCTCAGTCGGGGCTTCTTTCTCGCCCGAAAGAAGCGGACCCACCTCGGTCCAGTATCGAACCTAGAACTACTGGCGTAGTTGCCGAGCGTACTAACCACTACCCCACCGCGGCTGGTCCAGACGAGAACTGGTGTGTCCAACGCAATTGGCCTCTCCCCCCAAATCGTCGTAACAGCCTAGTGTGTGTGCAGACTCCGCATTAGTACTACGCAGTGGACTCAGCTGTAATAACCATTGCAGTTGAAGGACCCTAAAACTCCAGCAGGACAAAACCGACCCTGCCATTGGCGGAAATCGGGTTGGTAGTTGCTTAGTTGTGTGCGAATGGCATCATCGATCCTGTCATAGGGGGAGAAAAAAGGCTAGTATTGAACTTCAACCATGCTGCATCATGTTAATTAAAACCGTGCTTTATGGGTAGGATATGGCAGGAACCGAATTGAACCTTTTTCTACGTATAATGTATAGATCGGGGTAGAATTCCCAAGGTGTATAAAATACAGAATTAGTATTTAAAGGATGCACTTAAAGTAAAAAGGTGTTTGAAATTTTACGTCGGTGTGTGGCGTCATGAAAGCTGTGGAAAGAGAGATAGAAAAGCTAGGGCCTAATGTCATAATGCACTTAGGGAAGGGCTCATTCTACAGTCAATATGTTTCTGCTTACCGCAGAACACAAAAAAGGATGGCAGAAAGAAAAAGCAGATTCCAAGTCGGCTTGAACTGAAATGGATGTTAATAAAAGTGCAGTTAACAAAACGTAAAAGACGTCAAAAGGTCGACATTGATTGACATATTTTGACTATTTTCAATTTGGATATAATTCCTAGTGATTTCCTATTCACATTCAGCGGCCCTAACACTAATTAAAATTCCTCAATTCAAACATCAGACAGCAGCAGCACCGCCACCAAATCGAAAGCAAAGAAACCCACCAATTTCTTCATTGATAACATCATCCTCCTACCCTTAACCCTCCTGTAACAGGGTCGGGTCTGGGGGGTTTAACCCTCCACTCCTGCCTATCTCCCACCAGGTGCCCGTCCACCCCACACGCTACCATATCCTTACGGACAACCTGCTCCCACTACTCCAGGTGTTTCCAACCAATTGCATTCCCTTAAAGGACCTAACGAGCTCCTCACCCCCTCTTTCGCATTACGTGTCCATACCATCTGAATCTGCTCTCCCTCATTTTTTCCATGATGTTCCCCACTCCCAGGCTACCTCTTATATTCATTTGATAACAAAAGATGCAATTAATTAAATTCAAAAAGGACCTTACGAACACGTCATCACTGCTGGGGTTCAATTTTCACCAGCCTATCAGGACAAAAGAGAGACAGAGCAATGCTCATTAATACTCAAAGTGTACTCCTTTAGTCAGTGGCGTAAAACGATTCGGGCTTTCTTTGTTTCGTTAGTGTTTTAGGGCCCTTCAACTACAATGGTCATTATAGCCCCGCCCGCTGCGTAGTTCTCCTCCAGAGTCTGAACACACACAAAACGCAGTGACGACGATTTCGGTTTCAGCATTACCCAGTTTTCCCACGTCCCGTCCCCCAAGTCATTACTAGCTGCGGTTGCGTTGCTGAACTTCAGTCATCAGACGAGAACTGGTGGGTCCGACACAGTACAGCCGCTCATCTATTAGGGAGCAAACGGGCGCTTCCCCTCTTCCAGAGGGAGTGGCGAATTGCGTTGGACACACCAGTTCTCGTCTGATCACTGAAGTTAAGCAGCGCAACCCCAGCTAGTACTAGCATGGGTGGCCGCTTGGGAAAACTGGGTACTGCTAATACCCAAAAAATCGTCTCATTAGTGTAGCGTAGCGATTCTCAACCACTGTGCCGCCACTGCGAACACCCATACACAAATGACGTCATACAAGTAGTTCAATCTGTTCTGCTTTCCTAGGAGGGGCTGGCTTAACCAATGGGCATGAATATTACAGTTCTCATGTGTGCATAAGGCTAGGGTACAAGTAACTTCTAACCCTCTTCGCGCCTATGGCAGGGTCGGGTACCCATCTTGTCCCTCTTAGTGAGCACAAGGGCGATACAATGGACACGGTTTTCCCACAGCCGGTTGCCCACCAAAGCTGCAACCTATACGCCATTTATCGTCTTTCTACTGTTCGTTGCGACATTCCACCGAACCCGGGTGCGAGCTCCTACACCAGGAAATTTACTTCCTCTACCCGTTCCATAATAGAGAGGGTCCTTTCACCTGCAGATGCCATCGTACACCACACGGGACCTTGGTTTTACTTCTCATCCGAAAGAAGGTGCACTCAGGACTACTCTCTTGCCAAAAAAAAGCAAACCCACCTTGGTCCTATATCGAACCAACACTTACTGATGCAGTTACCGAGCGTTCTAAAAACTGTTCCACCGAGGCGAACTTTTGTATAGGGTTAGGTTACAACTCATATTTTCTTTGGCGTCTGTGGGCCCCAAAATGTGTCGTTGTTGGTGTGCCGCCAAATTTTTAAATTATTAAAAGTGTACCGTGACGAAAAAAAAAGGTTGAGAATCGCTGGTGTAGTGTCTGTGCAGCCTCTGCTTAAGAACTATGCTGTGGACGGGGCTCTAATGACCTTGTAGTTGAAGGGCCCTAAAACACCAACAAACAAACAAACCTCTTCCAGAGCGATGCTTATGTGGAAAACTCATACATGGCTTCCATCCTAGAATTTTGAAAACATACCAGTAAAAGTTAATCAGGAATCCAGGTGTTTGGGAGCACCCGGGGCAGGGGGAGACCAAAGCAGAGGTGGCAGCTGGTTGTTTGTAAGGATATGGTAGTGTGGAGTGGACAGGGGACCTGGTGGGAGATGGACAGGAGTGAAAGGCTGGAACCTGCAAACCCGACCCTGCGACAGGCGGGATGAGAATGACGATGATGCCAGTTGAAGTTAGTGACCCGTCAGTGGATTGAGGTGGTGTGTGTGTGTGGCTGGCTTCTAGGGGGCGAGAGAGAGGCCCCTAGTATGCGAAGTAAAACCGAGGTCTAATGTGGTGAACGACAGCAGACAACTCTAGCTAGTACTAGCATGGGTGACCGCTTGGGAACATTGGGTACTGATGCCAACTGTGTTTGGCACCCTTGTCAGCTTAACCCCTTCAGTTTTAACTCGATTTAAAAAAGTGGCAGATTGTCAGATGGCAACCGGTTGTTTTTCTATGGTTTCCATAGTTTCCAGAAGACTGCCGCATTCGTTTCGGGTTCGATCCTGGCGGGAGCAGGCTGTATTGAGTTGCAGACACACGAGTTCTCGTCTGATGGTCGAAGTTAAGCAACGCAGTAAGGCGACTGCTTTGGAACACTGGGTACCGCTACTACGCAAAGGTCGTCGGTAACAGCGTAGTGTCAGTGCAGATTCTGCATTAGAACTATTCAGTGGACGGGGCTCTAATGACCATTGTTGTTGAAGGTCCCTAAATCCAGAGCCGTAACGTGGGTAGGAAGCGCCTGTGGCAAGTGTCTTAACTTTCGCTTGCCCGTAACCCAATAATGACAAAAAACTTAAACATTTTGCGCCCCAAACCCAGTTCCGCCCGTGGCGGCCGCCTTCCTCGCCACGCCATAGTTACGGCCCTGCCTAAATCACCAATAAAGCAAACTGAAAAGGATCAGTTCTGAAAATGGGTAAAATTCCCAGGGGTAGGAGCCCAAGGTCAAGCATGTTACCTCTGAGTCAGAATTTGAACCATATATTGAATTTGACATCTTGTACGTGTATTAATAGGCTTCCTGCACCCCTTTGTGTACAGTTGTGAAGTTCTTAACTACAGCTGTCCACCCGAACCGGCACTTGAAAACTGCCCTTCTACAAATGCATTATCCAAAATTTGATTTGTTGTCTCTTTAGGACCCCATTTGAAAGGCCATCAGCATTTGGACAGAAAGCAGCATCTAATATTCAGTTGCCAATTTTCTTCTTAACGTGTTATAGACCACTAATTGGGGAGAAATAAATTATGAATGATACAAGGTCCTCCGAAATTCACGTTGGACGGTGGAATGTTTCCATTTCATAAGCCACTAAGGGCACATAAATACGTCATTGCTTTCCATTCCGTTGTTTTCTGCCGCTGTTTACGAGATCATCAAATTCGGTTGTTGTTCCCCATCCAAATCTTTCAGACTGCAGTCTAACCAACGGTTTATGGATCCCTGATTGATTTTGGTTAAATTGCCATGGCCATTTCCGGAACTGTAAAAACAGTTTCGAGAAAATAATCAACTGTAGTAAGAACCCGTGTGGGATCCAACCCAAATTATGGTTTTACTTCAAATTGTATATATATGAGCAGGGCCGGCTCGTGAGTTTCAAGCGCCCTAGACAAGTGGGTCCATCGCCGCCGCCCGCCTTTGGATTTAATACAGTTTAAAATTGTCTAAGTGTCCCTCACGCCCTTGGCATTTCTCCCAATACCAACATTTAGGCAAGGCGCAAAATGAGGCTGCAGGGTGACGCAGCGTAACGCAGCCCTGCGAAATTCTGCTAGCAGGCAATCGCCACACATTGAATCGCACTCGCAATCGCACTCGCAATTTGCGTCAACTAAAATGGCTTTCAACGTAACAGTTATTGCCTGCTAGCAGAATTTCGCAGGGCTGCGTTACGCTGCGTCACCCTGCGGCCTCATTTTGCGCCTTGCCTTAGAAAAGGCCCAGCCAATCAGAAATTTGGGAACCCCAGAACTATGAAAATTTTAAATGACCGATAGGCTGCATGGCAAGCACGAAATCAGCCGCCCCTACGAAATTTGCCGCCTAGGTTTGCCTGCCCCACGACCCGCCTGTATATATGAGTAATAATAACTCTTGCAGTTGCCAATATGGTGCCATGGGTTTTTATTTCGTTGGTGTTTTAGGGCCCTAAAGCTACAAGGTCATTAGATTAGAACCCCGTCCACTGCGTAGTTCTAATGCAGAGACTGCGCAGACACTACACTGATGCAACAATTTTTGGCTCTTAGAGTTACCCAGGTTTTCCAAACGGCCACCCATGTCAATACTAGCTGGGATTGCGGTGCTAAACTTCAGTGATCAGACGACAAATGATGTGTCCAACGCAATAAGCCGCTCCCGGTGCCAGGGGTGGCATTACCTTGTAGAGTGCCGGCCTGACAGAGAAACAGAGCCTCATGCCGGTGACCTCTATGCTTCTTTATAGTCGGCCACCTGGAAACCTTACTTCATGTAGTAAGGGTTCTTTTCAAGAGACCCGCCTCGGTGGCGCTGGAGGTAGAGTGCTCGATATTCTGCACCAGTGCTTCGAGGTTCGATACTGGATCGAGTTGGGCCCACGACAGTCAGCCCCAAGTGTGCCTTCCTTCGGATGCGAAATAAAACCGAGGTCCCGTTTGGTGTACGGTGGCAGTTGCCCGTAACAGAGCCGTCTCTACTATGCAGCGGGTAGATGAGGCCAAATTTCCAGGTGTAGGTACTCTTACCCTGGTGTCCGAAAAATCGACCGAACAGCTTGGTAACAAGATGGGTACCCGACCCTGCCATAGGCGGGAGAAGGGTTAGAAATTGCTTGCTTTGCTCATCCCGAGGGAAGGACTATACGAAATAATTACAGCACCGGGCCACTGAAAAATAATAAGGAATTGCCATTTTTGTTTTGTTGGTGTTATAAAACCTTTCAACTATAAGGTCATAAGAGCTCCGACCACTGGATAGTTCTAATGCAGAGACCCCACAGACCCTACGCTAATGTTTGGGTTTTAGTGTTCCCAAGTGGTCACTCCAGCTAGAACTATCTGGGGTAGCGTTACTTTAGTGATGAGACGAGAACTGATATCCAACGCAATGCAGCCGCTCATAAAATCCGTGGTGTGATGAGGACAACTCATAAAATATGGCATTCTGGGTTTTGTCATCGTTTTCCAGCTTCCAATGAAATATTCCTGTCTGACTGTATGCATTATTTATAATTGGTTAGGGTAAGACTTCTATTTGTTATGAAGTTTCTCCGCCGTTTTCCACTTTTATTCGTCATCGAGTTTCTAGCATTTTTGCGTTGCACCAGGCCCGCCTCGGTGGTGTAGCGGGAAGCACGCTCGTTAACTGCGTCAGAGAGGGAAGCCCCGAGTGAGCCCCGGGTAGATGAGGCAACATTTCCATGTGTGGGAGCTCGCCCCGTGGCGTTCGTGGAAAGCTTCAAACGAACTGTAGATAAACAATAAATAAACATATGGGTGGCAGCTTCGGTCGGCAACCGCCTGCGGAAAAACACCGTCCAAAAGATCGACCTTGTTTCCATTCAGAGAGCCAACATGGGTACCCGACCCTGCCATAGGCGTGAAAAGGGTTAGTTGTTTTGATGGTAGGGAGACCAAAGTGCACCTTCCTCTTTCTTCCTGTCTGAAAACCGAAGTCCTGCCATGTTGCTGGGCGAGCATGTGCCCCAATTCCCTTCTACTACAGGGAGCGGCGAATTGCGTTGGACACCCCAGTTCTCGTCTGATCACTGAAGTTAAGCAGCGCAACCCCAGCTAGTACTGACATGGGTGACTGCTTGGGAAAACTGGGTACTGCTAATACCCAAAAATCGTCGCATTAGTGTGGTGTCTGTGCAGTTTCTGCATAAGAACTACACTGTAGACGGGGCTCTAATGACCTTTGTAGTTGAAGGGCCCTAAAACACCAACAAACAAAAAAAAAACACCCTTCTACTACTACCAATCCTCCATAGATTCGAGGACATCTTTTGGGTAACAGCCGTCTTTTTTTCAAGGCGAAAACCCCAGCGTTCCAGTTGACGGTAGGGCCGTCGGTGTAGGTGGCATTTTCAGCGGGTGGGGAACGTGTTGCGAGGTTGGGCGGTTTAAGCTTAACCTCGCAATATCTTTTGCCGATCCCGTCGTGCCTCAGCGTAGCATGCGTCGTCTTTACTGTCAGTGACCACGCTGCGTTTGGGGCCGGGTATCACCCCCCCCCAACCATAAGTTACTCTGCTTTCTAATGTGCTAGTTTGTTAGTGGTTATTTTGTTTTGTGTTCTGTGTTTTTATTTTGTTCTGTATAGTGTACTGCCAGGTGAGTGAGACCTCCACTCACTTGGCAATGATAATGCCTTTAATGAGTGTCTCCTGTGGGGTAGGACGGCACCCCCAAATGGGGTGCCCCCCAGTCAGATTTATCGCACAAAGTAAAGGAGTCAGGCTCAGATTCGGCATTTGGAATGTGGGGACCCTTACAGGGAAAACTGGGGAATTAGTGGACACCCTCAGGCACAGACGAAAAAATCACTGATGGGAATAGGAGGATGGGTCGGCTACCCATCTTGTCCCACTGAGTGGACACACGGGCGATATATTGCAGTTCTTTCCCACAGTTGCCGACCAAAGCTGGAACCCCTATGCTATGTATCGTCTTTCTACTGTTCGTTGGGGCATTCCACCGCAGCCAGGGGTCGAGCTCCTACACCTGGAAATTCTCCTTCCTCTACCCGTTCCATAATAGAGAGGGTTCTTTTACGTGCAGGTGCCGTCGGGCACCACACGAGACCTCGGTTTTACTTCTCATCCGAAAGAAGGCGCCTACAAGACATGAAAACAGCAATGGAAGGTGGGAGCCTTATGGTGAACATGAAGAAGACTGAATACCTAGGGGATTCCAGTGGTGCAAGAGTTTCGCCAGCTAAGATCAGTTTTCCAAGGATCAGTGACATGACCCGTAGAGGAAGACCAAAGCGGCCGTGGGAGCAGGTGGTGCAGAAGAACATGGAGGCGTGCGGGGTGGAGGGGAACTTGGCGGGAGACAGGCGGGAGTGGAGGATTAGAACCCGCAGACCCGACCCTGCCTCAGGCGGAAGAAGCGTGAGATGATATGATGATGATACCAATCCTCCATAGCTGATGTCGCATATCCTATCAAATACTTAAAATGATTTGACAGATACTTAGAGAATTGAAACGAATCGAGTGGAGTAAATAATATAAGCCATTTAAAGAAATAACCTTTCGATGAAAGGACCGTTAGAACTAACGTGCTTTCTAGTTTTTTGTGATGATATACCGGAAGCGATCATGTGCTGTGATTGTCAAGATGGTGGGGTTGTGTAATAGTCATTTCATGTCTCTCTTTCTCCATAACTTTTAATAACTATAATCAAAATCAAAGTGAACGTAGTGAAGGCGATGATAATCATATTATTAAAGTAACTTAAATCATATTTCTATTTTTAAAACTTTTGCTGATATGCATTTGTTCTTAAGCTGTGAAAGACCAAGGAGAAAAAAATCGATATCGACTTCCCTTCTTGCCTACCCCCTTCCGCCAAGGTTTTGAAGATAATATTTTGTTAGATTATTCTTTGTACAAACTGTTTTAAACTTGATGATGATGAGACTGATAAAGATGTTACGGCTGATGGTGATTAACAAGAATTTCAGAGATGATAACAACATGTTATTTTGACTGCAACGAACGGACATTTTTCTTCCAAAGGAAGAAGAACATTACGACGCTAGCGCTTACGGCGGTTATCGATGTAATTGCGTCTTTTATCGATAGTGGAGTTAAAGTCGAAAAGAACGTCTTAAAAAATGGCTGCTTTCGGTATCTTTCATTTCATTGTTTTTTTTTTCTCTTTCGGTTAATGAAACTAAAAATAATATCGTGTCTCGAGAAGCACGGTTAATAAAAAGGAGATTTGTTAGGTAGATAAATGATAATGACACTGAAATAGTCGAGAAATTATGTAATGAGCGGTGAAGAAAAAAATAGTAAGTATTCAGCTCATTGTGAAATGCCACTATTTATGGATTTTGTTAAAACTTTAACGAGTTGTTTGCCGTCTGTATTCTGTTGATGGTAATTTAAACCTGATCTTCAGGACCGAAATATTTTAAGGATAGAGGTGTACCTTTGCTCAAAGTATACCTTTCAACCACCCACCCCAAACCCGTTTTTATTTATCCTAAATAGAATAGCAAATGGCCCCAATAGCAGACGACGTCCATCCCGTTACAAAACGCAAGATGAAACATAATCGTAGTCTCAATTTATTTAATAATTCTTTTCATATTATGAGCTCGTATATATTCGGTTTTGTAGTTTCATCTTTCTTACCAACTCATTTGATTCTAATATTTGTAATGAAATTGTAAACACTAGCGAATATTGTTGGTTTTTTTCTAGAATAGCTGAATTTGAAACGACTGCTGTTTCAAATGGCATCATCATTTGAAATGGATCTCACTGCGAACTGAAAATTTTTCTTACTTACTATATGAAAACGATTTTAAAGGTTGACTTTTTACATTTATTTAAGTACCTAAAGTAGAAATTTCACGACTACCTACCGTAATTCCCTGCACACTTTCAAGTGTAGCTGAAATGGGACCGGTTCACTTGTCCTACCCGATATAGGGTCGAGTCTCTGCGGTTTCTGGCCCTTCACTTCCGCCTATCTCGCTGACTTATCTTGGGAAATTGAAATTATCCAAAGGAGAGCAGGAAGAATTGTGTTACATCGCTTCGCTCAGGGAGACGAAACCAAAAACCGGTAAAACCGTTGTTTTTACCCAACTGAACCGAAAACGCGTGTAAACGCGTGTTGTTCACTATTAATGTGTCAGTTGGTGTTCAATCGCCTTCTGTGCAATGCGTCTCTACATTTTATATCTTGAGTCACTATTTACTCTAATGGAGTTTCCACTGGCGAACAAGCACAAACATGGGGTCCGAAATCACTCTAAACGGCAGAAACACGCTGTATATACAGAAAATGTGCATGTACAGCTTGTGTTCTAACGTTTAGAATGATTTTGGATTCCATGTTGTCCGCAGTGGACGGGTTTTTACATATTGCACCGCCTTTATTAAACTGCTCTTTGCAACTTTTTTTTCCTTTTAGAATTCGGTTATATAAGACAAAAAAAAAACATTTTTTTTTTTGAAATTTCATAATATTTGGAAAATATATTTTTAAATAGCTAGTTGTGTTGGACATCAGCTCTAGTTACATCACTGAAGTTAAGCAACTCAAACCCAAGCTAGTACCAACATCATGCAACATGGGTGGTGGTTGGCAGTGAACGTTGGGTGCTGCTAATTTCCCCTCTCCTACATCCCAGACACCTACCTCCTCTCACCCGCAAGCAGCCTTTCTTAGGGTTCAACCTGTTACTCCCTAACCCATTAGCATAACATACTAAATAAGCAATTAAAGATAATTTCCGTGGCTCTTCCCCAATACCCAAAACTCTGATCCATATAATATAGCTGTAAAACTTCCCTTTCAACTTGATTGAGACTATTGGAACTTCCCTTGACTCCGCTTGTGCGTTGGTGCAGCCAAGTTGCGTTGGACACACCAGTTCCCGTGAGATCACTGAAGTTAAGCAGCGCAAGCCCACGTCAATGCCAACATGGGTGGTTGGTAAAGAACGTTGGGTGCTCCAAATTAACCCTCTCCTTCTTCCTTTCATAGTACGAGCGGGGTATCAAGAACAGATACAATTAGGAATGAATATATTAGAGGTAGCTTCGGGGTGGGGGACATCACGGTAAAAGTTAGGGAGAGTAGATTGAGGTGGTATGGACACGTGATGGGGAGGAGGAGATAGTTAGGTCAGTTACAGGAATGCACCCGGGGCAGGGGGAGACCAAAGCAGATATGGGACCAGGTTATCCATACGGGTGGACGGGGACCTGGTGGATGATAGGCGACAATGGAGGACTGTGGAGGCCCACCCTGCCATAAGCGGGATAAAGGTATGATGATGAAGCAATTATAGATAATATTATACGGCAAGTTTTCAAAATAATATATATGCATATTTTAAGTAAAATGTATTTTAAAATACTGTATATTTAATACAAAATAATTTTTCTAATTAATATTGGGATCAAAACCGGAAAAACCGTTATTTTTTTACCGGAACGAAAACCGTAAAAACTCCAAGTTGAGTAGGACGGCTGCCAACTTTGATCAAAAGTTAGAAGTCGGCAGACAGAAAAAGCATGCGATACGCCTCCACTGAGACGGGTTGTTTTTGATACATTCAAGTATCTTTTTTTATCAGAAAAATTCGAGTGATCTAAAGAATATAAAGAAACATCAAAAAATGCTCTCTTCAATTAGTTTCTGATCACGTGGTGTCTCTATTCAACATCCATTCTTGTTGACGAATTGACTGAAGCCGAATTCAAATAATCGAGCAGCAAATGCTTTTTTTGCTCCTCTTAATGCCTCAAGATGGGTAATGATACTGACATGGCAGACTTATATCATTCAGGGTGCAGAAAACGGAACCCCCAACACACACACACACCCATTATGCCACCCTCAAGATCTGTATCATCATCAATCTTCTCTTAACCTGTTGTCCTGTAGCACAGCTGGTCAAATAGAGATGTTGGATATCACATCAAAGCCGTATTCGAATTAAAGACGTTGTCTGCGTGACCCTCGTAGGGTACTGGACTATCGTATTAGTGTGTCTTGGTTCGATACCGGGCCGGACCAGCTGTATTGCGTTGGACGCACCAGTTTTCGTCTGATCACTGAAGTTAAGCAGCGCAGCCCCAGCTAGCAATGACATGGGCGGCCGCTTGGGAGAACTGGGTACTGGTAATACACCACAATCGTCCCATTAGTGTACTGTGTGCGCAGTCTCTGCATTGGAACTACGTGGGATGGGGCTCTAATGACCTTGTATTTGAAGGACCCTAAGACTCCAACGAAACAAAACGCTGCACGGGGCCGCGGGTTTCCTCCAGTATCTAACCTGGAGCCACTGACACAGCAGTCGACACTTAATACGTCGGAGATAAATTAGCACAAGGATTGCAGCTTTTTTTGTTTTTTTTTTTTTTTGGTGATTTAGGGCCCTTAAACTACAAGGTCGTTAGATCCCCGTCAACTGCATAGTTCTAGTGCAGAGACTGCACTAATGCGATGATTTTTTGGTATTAGCGGTGCGCAGTTTTCCAAAGCGGCCACCCATGTTGGTACTGTCGGGGGTTGCGTTCCTTAGAGTCAGTGATCAGAGGGGAACTGGTGTGCCCAGCGCAATAAACCACTCCCACAGTTTGGCAAAGCTTCCGGGTGAGGGAGGTGGGGTGCCCCATCGAACAGTTGGTAGACAATAAGTAAGGAGAGGGATTG
The DNA here is from genome assembly GCA_013389805.1 of Trigoniulus corallinus. Taxonomy (NCBI): domain Eukaryota; kingdom Metazoa; phylum Arthropoda; class Diplopoda; order Spirobolida; family Trigoniulidae; genus Trigoniulus; species Trigoniulus corallinus. The sequence goes on from JAAFCE010005724.1 coordinate 5,013,510, forward strand.
GAGCCAGCTGCGTAAAATATCATCCAACGCATCGCTTATTTGTCCAATTTGGACAGAACTGGACCCAATCCTGTCGTAAGTGGAGAAAAGGGTTGAATCGGTTGTAATGCTTGAAAATTTAATGCTGTGTGATAGAGGGTCGTTTGGCTTCCTCCTCACTGTTACTCTGGAGTGCTTTTTGTTTTTGAAGACGCATTACCTCGTTTGCTTTTGGTGGATAATAGTTGTTGAGGTGACTTAGTGTTGCTTCGAAAAAAGCAGAAGTTTAAACGACTGGGACAGGGAATTAGAGGTTTGTGTATCAAAAGTGACATTAAACAAACCTCGATGCAAATGAAGGGAAACCGTGCGGAAGAATTCAACTCTCAATACCAATATTCTCGTGAGAGTTTCCAATCTTTTTTTGTCTTAAACCACGAAGATATAAATAGAAACATTTATTTTGCTCTCCAAACCAACAATTCCTAACCCTTTTCCCGCCTATGGCAGGGTCGGGTACCCATCTTGTCCTTCTGAATGCACACAAGGGCGATCTATTGAACAGTGTTTTTTCACATGTAGTTGCCGATCAAAGCTGCAGTCCCCGGGATTCGGAACGTTTGCCTTTCGGATGTTTCGTCCCTGGGAGGGCAAATGGCCGTTTTTTTTTTTTGTTATTTTTTTTTTATTTTTTTGTTATTCTGTTTTAGGTAAGGTAAAAATCAAGGGTCAGTGCCAACTCAATGTCAGCCCTAATTTTTTACCTTATTTTGGCCGTTTTTTTTTGTTATTCTGTTTTTACCTAGAAAAACAGCATTGTTCGTTCGGTCCTTTTTCTGAGTGTTTCAAGGAATTGGTAAGGTAAATTCAGCAATTTTGGCAAGAATTCTACGCGTTGAGGAGGAGGACATCAACGATAGAAATTTAATAGACTTTCTGAAAGGCATAGCCTACAATTTCGAATTTTAGTTTGTTTGCATTTTTTTGTGACAGTCTTGCTTAATGTTTATGTTTTTTTATTTTATTAAAATTATTATTGCAGTAAACAGCGCAACAAAATAACCGACCATTTACCCTCCCGGAAGCGAAACATCCCAGGGGCAAAATTTTCGGGGGCGAAACGTCCGAGGGGCGAAAGCTCCGAGGTCGGGGGCCAAATTTCCGTAAGCCGCAGTCCCCATACTTCTTTATAGTCGGTCTTCTGTTTGTTGGAGCGCTCCACCTCCACCAGACGCCATGAGGGAGTTGGGGCAATCGACTGCGGAAAACCCCAAGCAATAGATGACCGTTGTGTCCATTCAGAGGGACAAGATGGGTACCCAATCCTGTCATAGGCTGGAAAAGGAATTGGGAGTTGCTAAACGAACCCACCTTGGCGGCGTTAGATGTAGCGTGCTCATTAGCTTCGTCAGTGGTTCCATGCTCGGTACTGGATCGAGGTGGGTTGGCTTCTCCCTGGCGACGGAAAAGAGGACCCCAAGTGCACCTTCACTCGGATGGGAAGTAAACCACTGTACGGAAAAGAACCCTCTCTACTATACAACCGTTAGGTGAGGCAACATTCACAGATGTAGTAGCTCGGTGGAGCGCCCTAGGCTGACGGTAAATCGGTAGAGGAGTTGCAGCTTTGGTCGGGAGCTGGCTGCGGAAAGCACCGTCTAATAGATTACCCTTGTGTCCATTCAGAGGGACAAGATGGATACCCTATCCTACCTAAAGCGGAAAAGGGTTAAAAGTTTGCTTCTCTTATATTAACATTGACGTCATTGCCGAAAGTTCGCTTTTCTATTTTGTGCCCGTGTGAATAGTTTAAGAGGTTCCTTACTCCTTTAAGACGTGATCTCTCTATGTGAGGAATTTCCTGGTTTTCCCCCCAAAAAATTGTTCCTAATGTGTCCCAAGCGCATCAACACTGCGCATTTGCCTGGATGTGCAAAATTTCTCACGGCGCTCCATTAAAATTTCAGAATCGATTTTTTATCATCCAAAAATTTACGCTTAAAAATTTCACTTACTAAACATCAGTTGAGCTATTCGGGCTTGAATTTTTGTGTTTGGTATCTCCTCTCCCCAGGGAACCATGCTAGTCACTCACCCTTCTCTCTTTTTCTCTCTAAGGAAATGTCCTAGTCACTCCTCTCCTTAGCATCCTTCTGGCTGCTTACTTACTTGCATCCGAAAGATCATCTTTCTAAATCAACTGGGATGCACTGTGGATATGAAGACTAGAAAGACATGTGGATCAATCTCATTACTAGAATAGCATTTCTTAACCTGTCTCCGGCGGAATCCTAAAATTCTTGGAAGCCTTTTCCTTCCTGAGCCCTCAATTTCTGTTCAGTGAAGTTTAGATTTCTAGGAGAAAAAGAAATTAATTTCCAGACCACCACCCCCACCTAAGTGGTGGAGAAGCATGGTGTTGTACTACTACGTCAGTTCCAGGTTCGAACCCGGGTGAGTGGTTGTATTGCGTTGGACACAGCAGTTCTCGCCTGATCACTGAAGTTAAGCAACGAGCAACGCAACCCCAGCTATTACTGGCGTTGGTGGCCCCCTTGGGAACACTTGTAATTGAAGGGCCGTAAAACACCAACAAACCAAAATTGGGAACACTGGGTACTGCTGATGCCCAAATCGTTTTAATAGCGTAGTGTCTGTGCGGACTAAGCGTTAGAACTACGAAGTGGGCGGGGCTCTAATAATCATTGTTGGTGAAGGGCCCTGAAGCACCAACAAAGCAAACAAATTAATCCTGGCTCTCTGTGGTTGGGGTTTGTTGTTCCAGATTCCATCCTGGTACGTAGTTGTTTGGGTCTATTGTTCCAGATTCCATCCTGGTACGTAGTTGTTTGGGTCTATTGTTCCAGATTCCATCCTGGGCCCCAATGGTTGTTCTCAGTTCCAGGTTCGATCCGGGCCTCAGCGATGTGCAAGTTGTTCCAGGTGGTATTTATGATGTCACCGTTGCACGGCATAGATCTCGTAATCAGCTGAATTTCCTCCATATGTAAGGGGTCGCCCTCTGGTGTTGGATCAAACCAATAACCAGTTTAGGATTTCTACACCTATTTCCGACGGAACCGTCGAATTCCACGAGATAGCATTTGGGGGCCTCGTAGAACATGTTATTAACGCCAGAATCCCTTTTGCAGAGGCGCAGCGTTCTGACTGAACTACTCATTAGTGGGTCCTGGTTCGATCCTGAACGAAAGAATCCCGTGTACGACGGAACCATCGAATTTCATTCGCTCCTCAACCCTGCTTCGGTGAAGCAGAAGTCAGTAGTTCCAAGTTCGATTCTGAACCCAGGGTCAAACTAATCCCAAGATTAGCCTTTCTAAACCTGTGTCCGACGGAACCCTCAAGTTCCACGAGATAAATTCAGTGTTCCAGGATAAGAAAATGTCACTAGCGGCTTAACCCCGCTTCAATGACGCAGAGGCAGCATACTGGACTGTTGCGTCAGTGTTCCCAGGTTCGATCTTGAACCGTGGTAGTTGTTTCGTTTCTTTCCGGCAACAGAGAGGTAACCGAGAAGTAGATCCGTGGTCCCATGTGGTGTGTACCAAATCACCACTGCACGTAAAAGAAACTTTACTACTCAGGCACGTAGAAGCTCGTCCCCTGGTGTCGGTGGAGGAAGAGTGTCCCATGCCCCATGCCCCAAAGAATCAAAATAAGCTTTGGAGGTGCAGCATTAGGTCGGCCTTTCTTAACCTGCGTCCGACGGAACCCTCAAGTTCCATAAGATACAATTTAGGGTTCCGGGAGAAATAAAATGTAATTAGCAACTGGCTTGATCCCTGGCATCGATGGTGGAAAAGTAGGCTACCCCAAAGAATCAAATTACGCATTGGTGTTGTAGCAGTACGTCGGCAGCCGGCTTCTAACTTAAGCACGGCTACCCTGCCAGAGGCGGAGAAGTGTTAGTGATTAGGATGCTACGGCACTCGCGTTGATTCCACAGGCGGTTGGTTCTTCCTCTCCCTCTTCCACTTTATTCCAAGGCCTTAAGCCCGCTGTGAAAGTACGTCTTCGTGAGGTAGCAACCCCGTTATTCGTTTGTCTCTTCCAAAGGTCAGCTTCTAACCTCGGCACCCTACCCTGCTAGAGACTGAAAAGTGTTAGTGATTTAGGATAATAAGGCTGCTCGCAGTTAGGGCGCTTGCGTGGAAACGACAGGCGGTTGTTCCTTCCCCCACTTCCACTTTATTCCAGCGCCGTAAGCCTGTGCAACTTCTTTCTTCAAGGTCAACTTTTAACTTAGGCACCCCTACTCTGCCAGAGGCGGAAATGTTAGCGATTAGGATGCTACTGCACTCGCGTTGAAACGACAGGCGGTTGGTCCTTCCCCCACTTTCACTTTATTCCAGCGCCGTAAGCCTGTGGTGAAAGTACTTTATCAGGTAGCAACCCCGTTATACGTTTTTTTCTCTCCAAGGTCAGCTTCTGACTTTGTACGAAGATTAAGAAGACCCCGAAGAGATAGAGAAGCTGAACTGTGCCACTGTGAGATGTAGTTGATGACTGATGACGTCACAATCGCTTGGCAACTCTGCAGTTCATCATCCACGACGTTGTTGACGTCATCATTCTTTTTCGGTGATTAATGGCCTGATGGCATAGGTTTCTGACATCTATTCTTGGGACATATCTCTCGAGTTTGTGGCTTCTTGATTGTTCTGGTTCCCCAAAGGCGTCATCTTCTTTGCATGCGTCATTTTTTATGCTTGCCTCGCCGTGTAGAGAGTACATTTGATACTTTTTTGCGCCTGCAATTCAGGTCGGTTCGTCGTTGATGTAGTGTAAGAATTGACGGTGTCCTGAACGAAGGAAAGTCAGGAAAGACCACTACGGTTCTATTACATCTGCCACACCAAAGCACCTACTAACCCCGTTCCCGCCTATGGCAGGATCCGTTACCCATCTTGCATTGGACACACCATTCCTCGTCTGATCACTGAAGTTAAGTAACGCAACCCCAGCTAGTACTAACATGGGTGGCCGCTTGGGAACACTGGGAACTGCTAAGACCCGCAATCGTCCTAGCAATCTAGTGTTTGTGCAGACTCTGCATTAGAATTAAGCAGTGGACGGGGCTCTAATGACCATTATAGTTGTTGCCAGGGCCGACCCTAGAGTTTGCGGGGCCAAAGGCAGCAGACGATAGAGGGACCCAATGCAGCAGGCGATAGCTGGGCCCCAGTACCAAGTGTTTTTTAATTCACCAGCGCGGGGCCCAACCGGTCGCCTTGCCCTAAGGCCGACCCTGGTTGTTGGACCCTAAGACGCCAACGAATTAAAACTATGCGGTGGATCGCGTTCCAATGACTGTTGTAGTTTAAAGGCTCTAGAGCGCAAACGAATTAAATTAATGGAGTGGACATTGGTGGAAGTGGTGCTCCAAAACGACAACGAATTAAGACTATGCAGTGGATGGAGCTCTAATGACCGTTGTAGGTGAAGGACCCTAAGTACAGCTGAGACTACTAAGCCTATCGTTGAATGGACAGGAAAGTAGGTCAGAGAAGACCTGAAACAAGAGGTCCTAGGCCCTGGGACAACAATGGGCCATCTGGGACAGACCGGTATCTCAGCAAGAGCCATTCCAATATGGGCTAAAATTTGGTGTTTGAGGTTGCCCTCATTGGCGTCGGTAATTTGTTTACGACAGTGGAATGGCCGGCGTTAAATTGCCAAATATAATAAACCAATCAGTGAGGCCCTCCCAAATGTTCCCCATGGTCCTCTCTAACATTATCCTATTAAATATTTAATTTTAATAATTTCGCCGTTATATGGAGCTAATGGCCCTATTCTAACTGAGCGCGACAGACTGACGCTCTTCACGGCGTCATTAGAAAGGGGAGAACCCAAGGGCATCTCTTTGGAGCAGTAAATAAATCAATGGTCCCTTGTGGTGTGTAACTATAATTTGTCACTGTTGCACGGAAAAGAACCTGTTCCATATCATTATCATTTAGTCCTTCACCCGCCGATCCCTTTTCAGATTAGGGCTTCCTAGGGCGAGGATATTTCACGGCCATAGGATCGATCCTAGAGGAGGTAGATAACTGGTTTAGGTCCTGACGGACCCCCCCCCCCCCCCCCCGAAGTGAACCGTTATTTGGATGGGAAGTAAACCGGGGACCCATGTTGTTTGCATTGTCACGATTGCACGTCTGCGTCAGTGGTTCCAGGTTCAATACTGGATCGAGGTGGGGGTAGCTTCTTTTCGGGGCAAGAGAGATAGGGAGAGACCCCAAGTGCACCTTTCGTCGGATGGGAAGTAAATCCGGTACCCTTACCGTGTGCCTACGCCGTGTCACCATTGCATTGTACCCAACTCTGCAACGATAGATCAGTACAGAACTCCCAAGTGTAGGAGCTCGCCCCGATGGTCAGTAGACCGACGATAAACAAGCATGGGGGGGTTGCAACTTTGGTCGGCAGCCGGCTGCGGAAAAAGATTGGCTATGTGTCCATCCATCCAGAGGGACAGAGATGGGTACCCAACCCTGCCATTGGAGGAAAAAGTAGTGGCTGTTGCTTTGCTGTGTTTCATTGAAATGTGCCTACTCACGATGCCCCAAGTAAGGATACTTCCTAGTCACCGTAGAGCTTTGATGTTTTGAAAAGGGCATTTGTCCTTTGTTGGTTTTAGAGGCCCTTTCATCAAAATCCTCTTAGAGGGTTGAAAATTTCAAAGAAACTTTTAAGCTTACAAATGAGCTTTCGCTGGACTGGACCTTTGTGCTGCGTTTTTAATCAGCAGTTGTTCGGATTAGGGGCGGGGTTTTTCCGCTCTGGGGATGGTCTTGGATTCTCGTCTTACCCTGGGTGTGAAATTTAATATCCTTTCACAGCAAAGATGTCTTTCTACGCAGAATTTCAAAATTTGGATTCCTTTCTGTCGGGTCCAACATTCCTCTTGTAATGAGAGTGAACTTTTTTCGATGTTTTTGAAAAGGCGGAGACGTTAGGGCGCGGTGCTGGATTTTAATTACGTCATATGTGACATTCCATAGGTTCCAGCAGAATTTCATTTTGATGCTTGTCTCAACGCAGAAGGCAAATTTGGGGCCGCCGACTTAGAACTAGTCTCATTTTGATATTTAAATAACTTTCATTGATCTTCGTCTTTTTTGAATTGTGTAGGAATATCGTGCTCTACTACTGCGTCAGTGGTTCCATGTTCCATACTGGATCAAGGAAGGTTGGCTCCTTTCTCACGAGGGAAACACCCCGAGTGCACCTTTCATCAATTGTGAAGTAAAACCCGTGTCCTAAAAACTGGTACACGTAAAAGAACCCCGTCCTACTATGCAACCAGTAGCAACTAGCTCCTACTACTCTTTTTCCGCCTATGGCAGGATCGGGTCCCCATCTTTGTCCATCCAGATGCACGCTTTGGTGATCTATCGGACGATATTTTTCTGCAGCTGACTGCCGACCAAAGCTGCAACCCCCAATGCTTATTCATCGTCGGCCTACTGTTAGGTCACTTCACTGAGCTCCTACACCTCTGAATTTTATCCTCACCTGCCCTTTTCATAGTAGAGAGGGTTCTTTTCCGCATTTCGCGCACCTATGATACAGAGTTCACAAATCTTCAAATCTTGTTTATCGTGTCTTAAGTAACAACAACATATCTCGTGGACCGAGTTCTTTTCGAGAATCCATGGTTGAAGGGTCGATCCTGGTCGAGGCAGGCGGCTTCTTTCGGGTGACACAGGAAGGGAAAATTCCAAATGCGCATTCTGTCCGGTGGAAGTAAAGCTGGTGAGCCCCAGTGCTGACGGCCGTCAGGGGTGAGCGAGCGGGCCCCGGGCCGTCGTTGCGTCCGTAATGTCATGGGGGGGCAGACCTTGGCTCTCATGGCAGATAATGCATCGAGTGCCTTCTGTGAGGTAGTCTGGCATACACTCACGGAAAAGATGGAAAAGATGGCATCCTTAGTAATAACCAGCATGGGTTTAGGAAAGGGAGGTCATGTGACACCCAAATGTCTTGCTTGATTGATTATATTCAAAAGGCTTTAGATAACAGAAAGCAGGTTGATGTTGTATTCTTGGACTTTGAACAGTCTTTTGTCATGGTATCCCATTATAAGCTGGTTTCAAAAATGTCCAGCTTAGGGATACATTGTAAGGTTACTCAATGGGTAAGGTCCTATCAGGGCCCGCTCTAAGGGGAGGAGGGCAATGTGAGCATTTGTCTGGGCCGCCATTTTGCCTGTGAGTGTGAGAACAGAGCACGCGAACAGCGAGCTGCTTCAAGGGGCGGCAATTTGTCTTTTTGCCTGGGGCGGCATAAGTGCTAGAGCGGGAGCTGGTCCTATCTAATTGATAGACATCAGAGGGTCCTGTTCAAGGGTTGTGCATCTAAATGGAAACTAGCCACGTCAGGGGTCCCTCAGGGAAGTGTATTGGGCCATTTGTTGTACATTCTCTATGTGAATGATATAGGACTCGATATTAATTCCTTGAACTATTTGCAGATGACACATGTACTGTTCGGGGTGTTAGATGATGGGTTATCATCCTATGCACAATTACAACAGGATCTAGATAATTGGTGTCACGATATCCAGATCCAGGAAGCTACTTGATTTTGATTACTACATAGGTGGAGTGAGGGTCGAGAAGATTGTGACCCATAAGCACCTTGGAATTATTTTAAATAGTCAAGGTAGCTGGAAGCATCATGTTGGTAAATTGATTGCAGGGCTGGTAAATTCCTTGGGTGATTAGTAGGGTCCTTGGGGACAGCACAAAGGAGGTAAAAGAAACAGCATATATTTCAATGGTAGGACCAATTTTGGAGTATGGTAGTCCAATTTGGTTTCCCTTCAGGCAGAACTTAGCTTGGGAGATTGAAAGGATCCAAAGGAAGGCAGCAAGAATTGTACTCCACAGGTTTTCTTGCAGGGAGAGGTATCATAATTAGGAATGAGAGTCAGTCTCTCCACTGCCATATTGGCCAAATAAGGCTGCTTGCAGTGTGGGGAATTAGAACATTTCTCAGGTTCCAGACGATTGGCTGGGGTACCCCCAGTCAGTAATCTCATCCAGAAAAGGGGCTACTCTTAGATTAGGGACGTGGACTGTGGGGACCCTTACAGAAAAGTTAGGATCCTAAAGCGTAGGGGGATTCGTGTACCTTTCTTGTGGTTGGAAGCACCCGGGCAGGGGGTGACCGAAGGAAACGTGGGAGCAGGTTGGCCGTAAGGATATGGTAGTGTGAGGTGGACGGGGACCTGGTGGGAGATAGGCGAGAGTGGAGGGCTAAAACCCGCAGACCCGACTTTGCCACAGATGGTATAAGCGTAGGATGATGATGATGATGATAATGGTGTTCTATGGGAGCATTTTAGGCCTGTCAGAACCCCAGGTTTGCAAGGGTTGCCTTATGGTAGTTCTTGAGCTGAACAAGGCTAAATTGCGTTCCAGTAGGCATCGTTTGAGGGCGCCCAATAGTTGCCTAGCAACAGCATGAAATGGTTTAGCGGCAGAATGCTCTTACAAACATTTGTTAAGATATTAATACAATCGTTCTTGTTTATTTGGGTTTGTCGAGCGTAAATATGATTGTTTGAACTACGGAACAAAGAATTCACGAATGAGCGTTTCTACGTTATGTTCGTTTGCGAGCATTATTGTTCAATAAGAGAATTTATGTTTCCATTCAGATTCCATTGTTAATTTCCGCTAATATAGATCTGTTTAATTATTTACTTTACGTCGAATTCGTGAACTTATTGCTTAGCGCCATAGCTTGATACAATTCGATTCGCTTAATTCCACTGATTCCGGCTGGATTCCCCGTATCGACGCTAGCTCCAGCCCGCACGGTCGCTCCCAGGGCGAAGGCCACCAAAATTACCTTCACTGCCGAAATAGAATCGATGACCAAACTACTAAGCGTTTCCGAAGTTAGGCCGGATGTGCAAACCTGACTTGGGATTCTAAGCCCGTGTTCCCTGTTCTAGCGAAAAAGTGAATAGGTGTACCCTAGCTCCAACTGTAGGACCCCGTCCTTTAACGTTGGTGACCGAAACTGCAACTACAATAGCAGTAAGCTGCCCGTCATAATATCCAATTGGTTGCGTTATAGGGTAGGCAGCCGGCTGCAAAACTGGCTTCTCATTCGAAGTCCGCGTTTCCTGATCCAGCGGGAAAAGTGAGCATTTCTGTCCACTCTAGCTCCAAGTGTAGGAGTGCGCCCCTTGGCATCGGTGGCCGAAATTGCCACCGTTGTACCAATAGGCTGCCTGTCAAGATACTCAATCGGTTGCGTTATTGGGTCGGCAGCCGGCTATGCAAAACTAGTTTCCCATTCTAAGTCCGTGTTCCCTGTTCCAGTGGGAAAACTGTATTGGTCCACTCTAGCTCCAGGAGTAGGAGCGCGTCCCGTGACGTCGGTGGCCGAAATTGCCACCGTTGTAGCCATTAAGTCGACAGCCAGCGGGGCAAAGCTGGCTTCCGATTCTAAGACCGTGTTTACTGATCCAGCGGGAAAGGTGAATAGGTCTACCCTAGATCCAAGTTAGGACCCCGTCCTCTGACGTCGGTGGCCAAAATTGCCACTACAATAGCAATAAGCTGCCTGTCAAATCATCCAATCGGTTGCATTATTGGGTCAGCAGCCAGCTGTGCAAATCTGGCTTCCGGCTCTAAGCCCGTGTTCCCTGTTCCAGCGGGAAAAGTGGATAGGTCCGCGTTAACTCCAGGTGTAGGAGTGCGCCCCATGACGTCGGTGGCCGAAATTGCCACTACAATGGCAATAGGCTGCAGGTCAAATACCCAATCGGTTGCGTCATTAGGTCGGCAGCTGGGTGTCCAAACCCGACTTCCAACCCTAACAGTGGCGTACCAAGGGTATTCTGCGCCCGGGGACAAAGACCGAAATCTGCGCCCTCTGGCACCCGATAAGCGCATTTTTGTTGTACATTTTTGCGCCCCTTGTCTTCTGCGCCCGGGGACATCTGTCCCCCCTCGCTTCCCCCTAGTTACGCTACTGAATCCTAAGCCCGTGTTCCGTGCTGCAGGTGTAGGAGCACGCCCTTTACTAGGGAGATATCCCGACGGCCAAACGTCCAAACGGTTACGGCAGTAGGTTGGTCCATTAGTTCCACGTGTGTTCAACTGTTCCATAGGAAGTAATGGGTGGCTGACCCTAGTGTAGGCGGCAAGCGGTTTGGAGTGATAATGATGAGGACCCCTTAGCGGAAATTGGTGATTATCTGCTAGTTGCCGTTGCAAAGTGGCGCTGCTGTCGTGTTGTGATGGAATCGTTTGAGGGTAAATATTCTATTCCGTCTTTTAAGGGTAAATATAATTGAGTAACCTTTCCGAGGCAACCATTATTCGGATTTGAAGGTGACGTCACGTTCCGCTTCCATCAGGCTACCTTGGAAACCATAAGTGCTTTTCGCGGGATTTTGGTAAACAAGTTTTGATACGTAGTGCTGTTGTTTCTGCCATTAAGGCTCCGAAAGGACCTTGTCGACTTTACTCGGCCCTTTGACCTCAACTTGTTTATTTAACCCCGGCCTCTATCCTGCTGGAAGTAATTACCGGCTTTTTGGAGGAGGTCACGACTGGCGCTTTGCAGGATCAATCCCGGCTAAGGCAGGGGACGTTATTTGAATGCGAGGGAAAGCCTTTAGTACCATAGTGCAATAACAGTTGGCTGCCGGTCATTATGTTGCCAGCCGGCTGTGCAAAACGGACTTGCAATTTAAGCCTGTGTTCCCTGATTCAGCGAGAAAAGTGAATAGGTCCACCCTAACTCTAGGTGTAGGAGCGCGCCTTGTCCCGTCAAGATAGTACCAGAGAGTACCTTCCCCTTCCTTCCGCTTAGCATTTTTTCTTGTTTTTTTATGACTGGAACGTACGTAGACGAACGTTTTCAGAACGCTTTCAGTTCGTCACCTCTTCGCCTACTGGAACATCGACACACGTTCTTTGAACGCTCCTAGTTCGTGGTGTTCGCGATGTTCGTGATGTTCGCGATAGCAACACCTTCAAACGTTCTTTGACGTTCGTGTGCAAATAACTCTATACTTATGTGCTCTCCGAACGTCCTCTCCACCACCCGTGCTTGTTGTTTAATACGATTGAAACAAAGACAAACATTATTTGAACGCTTGTAGTTCGTGCGCACTTGACGAATCCTCTTAAAGAGCAGGGCACTTTCGAGTGTTCTTTGATATTTGGGAATTCATAGTCCACCACAAAATGTACTTTATGGTGAATTATGAATGTACTGTTTAATACCGACTGGAACACAGCAAACGCTTTTAATTCGTGCGTTCGTTCAACACTTTGGAATGTTCTTTGACGTTCGCGAACATTTTGCTCAGGCGGTAAAGATGTGACTTAACAGCGTCATATGGCCTTTGGGTTTCCATAACATTGTATGAGGTTTTCACATTGGTTTGCCCTGTAATTCGATCTAGTGGAATGTCGAATTTCAGTTCTGCTTCAGGGCTGGAAAAAGAGAGGTTGGGGTGAGGCAGATGATCCCGTGAGAGGGGTGTGGGGGACGTGTCTCCATGGGGAAGGGAAGAAGAGATGTGTGTCTAGATTTACTTTACGGAATTCTGGATACTTCTGCTTCACTGCTTTCACTCACATTGTGTTATTGGCAGCCTAAAGACTTGTATCCAGTTCCAGAAGTTGGAGAATGTATGGGGGTGTAAGGGCATAAAAGAAAGGGGAGACTTTGTTGTGATTTTAGGCTAAATATCGACTTTTCAGGCAGTTCGTTTGACTGCACATCGTTACTAGTTTCTCCCTGGGAATCGAGGATTTGTTTTAGGACTTTGGGGCGTTTGGAGTGTCACGTGATGGAGTTGTCGTGTTCTTGGCGACCACCTACCAACACCAGGCTGCTATGTCGACTTCCTGTCGCCCATGTAGCACAAATCAACCAGAACAACGCCTTCACCACCGGATGTGTGGTTGGTGGAATCGTACAATTCCACTTCTGTTTCTCTCGTTCGTGGCATTGTATGTTTTAGGTTCGACGAGCACAAAAAATGTTATTGTGGTTCTATGGCTCGCGGTAGTTCAACGGCTAGCATACGTCAAATCCTGAGCCCATGATTGCAGGATCGATCCTGGCTGAGACAGGCAACTGCTTTTGAACGACAAGAGCAGGAAGTGATTAGCTGTACCCTCTGTCGGATGGGAAATACGGGAACTTGAAGCCACGCTGTGTACCCGATGTCCCCACTGCACGGAAAAGAACCCTTTCTGATAGGGGTACTCCCTGTGTAAGGGCTCGCCAACCTGGCATCGGTGGAGGAATAAGTGTCCCAACCAAGAAAATACGCTGATGTTTGCAGAGCAAAAGATTGCAGCATTAGTTCGTTGTCAACTCCACCCCCTTCCCCCGCAGTTTCAGATTTTTATGGAGGTAGCCTGCTCGATTTACTGCATCAGTGGTTCCAGGTTCCACACTTAAGATGGTTTGGCTTCTTTAGGGCGAGATAGAGGCCCTGAGGGCGCCTTCGGATGACAAAATCTAGGTCCCGTGTGGTGTACGATGGCATTTGGACCTGGAAATACCCTCTCTACTATACAACGGGTAAGGCAACGGATGATGCAAAGGGGTTGGAGTGCCCCAATGAACTGTACACCGACTATAATAAGCATATGGGTTTCAGCTTTGGTCCGACTGCGGAAATACACCGTTCAGTATAACACCCTTGTGTCCATTCAAGGGGACAAGATGGGTACCCAACCCTTGCCATAGGCGGGAAGAGGGTTAGGAGCTGCTTTGCTTGCATTCGGATGCGAAAAACGTCGCCTCAGTGGCTGCAGGCTCCGATCCGGCGCCGAGGTGGTTTAGAGTTTTTTTGGGTGAGAGAGAAGCTCCCAGTGCATCTGTCGTCTGATAGGAAGCAAACCGGCAGCTTTGTGTGGTGTCTATGATGTCACTACTGCACGGATGCAGCCCTTTCTCCATACAAAATGTGCAGCTCAGCATAATCCCTAAGTGTAGAAGCTCACCCTATGGCGTGGGTGGAGGAAGAATTGCCGCAATGAATAAAAATACGAGGATAATCGATACTGGATGAAGTGGGGTTGGCAAATTTCAATGGGACGGCCAATTTCAGAAGTACTTCCCTGCCATGATGTCTAGCCGTCATTTGAGATGTTCATAGTCCTGGGGTTCCAAAACTTCTCTGATTGGGGGGGGGGGGGGCTTTTCCAAATGTTGACTTTCTTGAGGCACCCTGTTTCAGAGCCATAGCAATACATTGGTAATGGGACAAATGCCAAGGGCGTGAGCGGCGCTCGGATAATTTGCGACTACATTAAATTTAATGGGGGGGCGGCAATGGACCCATTTGCCTAGGGCGCCGGAAACTCTCGAGCCAGGCCTGGCCGTTAATACCCAAAATTCGCCGCATTAGTGTAGTGTCTGTGCAGTCTCTGCATTCGAACTACGCAGTGGACGGGGCTCTAATGACCTTGTAGTTGAAGGGTCCTAAAATACCAACGAACCAAATGACCTTTGAGCTACTTCAATAGATCCGTCATGGATTTGATGAACTTGACAGCTACTGTCCGCCATTTTCATATAAATATCTTGACAGCAGTCCTATAGGAATTTTTTCTTATCTAAAGGACGTTAAAATATTGAAGGTTTTATTGTTGAGACATTTTTGTGTACGTTGTCAGAATAACCATTTATGCCGTCCTCTTGACAGGCCCCAACGTCACCCAAAACCGTTTTGTGTGTGGAATCCACCCTGTGTGCTTCTTGTACAAGGTCCATTTATTATTGTTTTCTTGGATAACATATGTTGTTGAGTCTTTCTTCCAAAAAAAGATAAAAGTAGAAAGAAATTCTTTCCTGCAGTTGATTTTTTGTGACATTTCAATAAACTACGTCTGGTGCAGTTTATTTATTGAAATGGTCATTTCTACGAGCATTTTTTGTGAGGGTGTACTGAACTACCTTGCAGTTCAATTTCATTCGTTAGGGGCAGCACGATCATTTACATGCATGGGAGGCAGTGGCGTCACTAGGGGTGCGGAGTTGCGGGTCGCACCGGGTGACACCAAAGCAGAAGAAGCGGCTTTTTCGGGAGAGGCGGGGTGACACCATGGTGTCACCGCACCGGGTGACGCCAACCCTATTGACGTCACTGGTGGGAGGTTCGTAGAAAACGCAGTTTTTCGGATGAGATGTAAAGCCGAGATCCTGTGTGGTATACGATGGCATTTGGGCGGGAAAAGAACCCTCCCTACTATGCAACGGGTGTAGGAGCTCGCCTCCCCCTGGCGTCGGTGAAGTGCCCCAACCAACTGTAGACGAACGGTAAATAAGCAGTTAGTTATGCCAACGACTGGGGAAGTCGGCCAAGCAGCCGTAAAGGGCCTGACCCTGTGGAGGCTGCTCACGGGTGAGGGGAAGGTCGAAGTGGGGGAATTAGCAGTACCCAGTATTCCCAACAACCCATGTTGATACTAAGTTGGGCTGCGTTGCTTAACTTCAGTGATCTGACGAGAACTGGGGTGCCCAAAATAACAGGGATTGCATTTTTCGCTTTGTCGCTGTTTAGGGCCCTTCAACTACAAAGTCGTTAGACCCCGTCCACTGCATAGTTCTAATGTGGAGGCCGCACAAACATTACGCTAATGCTACGATTGTTGGGCACTAGCGGTACCCATTGTTCCCAAGCGGTCGCCCATGTTAATACTAGTTGGGGTTGCGTTGCTTAACTTCAGTGATCAGACGACGACTGGTGTGTCCAATACAACTTGGCTGCACTATGGAGTATATGCAATGCCAACACTGCACGGAAAAGAACCCTTACTACATGGAATGTGTGGTTCACTAGGGATCACGTCAATTTGGCACATGACAATTTGGCGTAGTCAATTTGGCGTACGACAATTTGGCGTACATACACATTCGGCGTATGACAATTTGGCGTACATACAAATTTGGCGTACGACAATTTGGCGTACATACCGATCTCTTGGGTGCACACATTTGTTCAAAATTGCAACTATCATAACCAGTGGCAGATCCAGGGGTGCATGGGAGGGGGTTGCAACCCCAAAAACCCCATCCCAGATCCACGCGTGGGCATAACAGTCATTGCAACGGTCCCGTATAACACAGTTGGGTTTGTGTTTTAGGGCCCATCGACTTCAAAGGTCATTAGGGCCCTATAACACAGTTATGGTAGGCATTCATTGTTCTATTACCTTGCAATGACTGTTGAAATATTTTGTTATGACCGTTGCAATTTTGAACAAATTTGGGCACTCAAGAGATCGGTATGTACGCCAAATTGACGTACGCCAAATTTGTATGTACGCCAAATTGTCATACGCCAAATTATATATGCGCCAAATTGTCATACGCCAAATTTGTATGTACGCCAAATTGACTACGCCAAATTGCCATACGCCAAATTGTCATGCGCCAAATTGACGTAGACCCGGTTCACTAGCATCTTCCAGGTGAACCCTGGCGTCGGTAAAGTGCACAGGCGATCACCTGCCATCCCCATGTTAGGATGACGTAAAGTAATTGATCATTCAATGACCAATTCATTTTGATAGACGTGATACTCATATGTGCTTCAGATGGGCCATTCTTTCTGTTTCCTGTCTTCCTTTTTTTTGGTGACTTTTTTGTCTGAATGATGACCCAGATTTCATCTTGTCACACTGCGATGAGGTCCTAGAAATGCACTTAATGTGATTAAATTCCATAAAAATGAAATGATGGGGGAAGGAGTTATTAGGGCTGGAAATTGTTTGGGGTGCCGATGATGAAATCCCCAGGGTATGATTTGATTGGGTGTGGTATTAGGGCGGAGAGAACCAATTGCATTTATTGATTATCCATATGACAGTTGTAGCCTCGCTCGGCGTCTCTTCCCATTTAGGGCCCATTTGGTACAGTTATGATTTCCTCTCGAAATTAGGACAGGAACTCATCTGCCCATATGTGGTCCTTCCGGACCCTCTTTCAAATCGAAATTTCGTTTTGAATCGTGTTCTGGCGACTAGTAATCCCACCTGGGTGACACAGAGGTAGCATGCCTACTTGCCCTGAGTCTATGGTTTGCAGGTTCAATCCGGACCTAGGCTGATGGCATCTTTTCCTTGAGAGAAGTAAAGTCGTAGCTCCGTGTGGTGTGTACGATGCCACCACTTCACAGACAAGAACCCTTTCTACCTGGAATATGGCGTGCGGAGTGGCCCAATTATCAGATGTACAAGATCGCCCCGTGGCGTCTTTGTTAAATTACCGTCAGTAAGGGGGAGAACAACGTAAAACGGGGAGTCCGCAGGGAATGAGGGAACGGGAAGTCAGGGTGTCAAATTGGTGTCCCGCGGGCCGCATGCTGCCTTTGCAGCAAGACGAGAGGGGGACAGTAGCCCCCAGGCATAGTTGAAAGCCATCCTCATGGCAACGCGTATGTAACAATGCGGCCCTTGGGGTACCCCCAGTCTGGCGCACCTGATCTAAGTAAAATCTTAGTGTAGTGTCACCACTACACGGCAAAGAACTTTTTCTGCATTGCTATCCTCGTTTTTAGCCTTTTTCCGTCATGGAGAGGTTTGGGACTAGGGTTTGTCGGTTTTCGAAACTGGTTTTCAACACCCATTTGTTAACGAAGACTCTAAAACCGGAAAAACGGTTTTTTTAATAAAATGTAGGTTTTTGTATAAACCCTATTTGGGACCCTTGTTACTTAAATTCTTAAGGAGAACTTCATTCAACATCGTCAGGTGGCGAACTCCTGGACCTGGGAATTTTGCCCATCTTTTTCCATGCTTTGGAGGCCAAGTTCTGCGGCCAAGTTACGTTGGACACACCAGTTCTCGTGAGATCACTGAAGTTAAGCAACGCCAACCCAAGTTAGTACCAACATGAGTGGTTGATTGCGAACGTTGGATGCTGCAAGTTTCCCCTCTCCTTATCCCCTACACCCCCTCCTCCTCACCCACGAGCAGCCTCTTAAGGGTTCAGCCTGTTATGGCTGCTCGGCTTACTCCCCAACCCATTAGCTTAACCTAGAACATCATACACTCCGCAAGGAACCACTACCACACGGGGCCAGTAACGGCTGTATTGCGTTGGACAAACCAGTTCTCGTCTGATCACTGAAGTACTGCCCCCCCCCCCCCCCAGTACTGACTCCACTTTGATCACTTGTGAACACGTTACTGCGTAGTGTCTGTGCAGACTGAATTAGAACTGCAGTGGACAGGGCTCTAATGACCTTGTAGCTGAAGGGCCCTAAAACACCAGCTTTACTTCCACTGGACAGAATGCGCATTTGGAATTTTCCCTTCCTGTGTCACCCGAAAGAAGCCGCCTGCCTCGACCAGGATCGACCCCTCATGTCGTTACTTAAGCCACGATAAACAACTGACCAGAGGGCAACATCTAAATTTAGGACTCTCGGTAGCCAATACTTTCAGTTTCCTAATCCTTTGAATCCCTTTAAGTGTGCCTAATTCTGTTTTCGGCCCTAAGGAATCTCTAGCAGCAATACAGAGATAAACAACATGGCGTGTCAGCAAGCCAATAATAGAGCGTCCTGATTCCTATGCCTAAGAAATGCCGGTGCGCCATTAGAGCGACAGGGGTGCTTGCATCATAATCACTGACTATTTTCCGCCTATGGTAGGGTAAGCTACTACTATTTTGACCCTTTAGGATACATACGCGAACTGTTGGACAGTATTATATACAGCCGGCTACCAAACTAATGCTGTAACCCCGATGCCTGTATATAATCGGCGTGTGTGGAGTGTAGATGGTAGTGGGGACTAGAACTCGCAGACCCGACCCTGCCACAGGCGGGAGGGCATGATAACATATTCTTAATATTACTCTCCGTTTGATAAGGGCTCTTCTCCGGGCAGTGGTAGACTTGTGCACACTTCACATGATAGGGCGCCGGCTTGAGCTCCATCTGTGATCTGTCTCTCTCTTTTGCTCTAAAGTCGGGGATCGAACCTGGAACCACTAGTGCTATAGACAAGCACCAGTCTCTTACTCAAAGGTAACCTTAGTATCTTACTCAAAGGTAACCTTATTATCTTACTCAAAGGTAACCTTATTATCTTACTCAAAGGTAACCTTATTATTTTACTCAAAGGTAACCTTATTATTTTACTCAAAGGTAACCTTATTATCTTACTCAAAGGTAACCTTAGTCTCTTACTCAAAGGGCCAACACTCCTGTGTCTAGGATCGAGTTTTGGAACATCACACCGAAGCAGGCCCCATTCAGGTTCCCCATTCAGGCTTAAGGCGCACTAAAGTCTCTCTTACCCAAAAGAACCCCACTCCTGTGTCTAGGATCGAGCCTGGTACCGCGCACTGAGGCAGGCCTGCGAGTGACACGCTGTCCTAACAATCCGTGGGGTAAACGAGGCGCCTGCTCTAGCACTTATGCCGCCCCGGATAAAAAGACAAATTTCCGCCCCGGACAAAGGACAAATTGCCGCCCCTTGAAGCAGCGATCTGTTAGTGTGCTCTGTTCTCACGCTTACAGCCAAAATGGCGCCCCGGACAAATGTCTGGGTTGCTCCTCCGCGTAGAGCGGGCCCTGGGAGTGGTAAGATGACGGGACACTTGTGTTACGAATAGAATGATGGTCGCTGTACGTAAGATTCGATCCTGCAGTCATCTAAATCGTTAAATAGGTTCCTTAATTGGGACCTGCCATTTGAAATACTGGCCGTTTGGAGGTTGGTTCATTTCTAAAAATAGAAAATTAGTATTAGGCTGGTAGCTGAAACTAATTAACGGGATTTAGTAGTTTAAAACTACTTACCGCTCTAATTAGCTCATATAATCACTATTGTGAGATTATTATACGCTTAAGCATGTCTAATTGGCGCCAGCGCTGTCGGTTACGAAGCGCCGCAGTGTTAAAGTATTAAAAAGTGACTGTCTTTGCCTATTGTGACATTGCGCTTGCGCATGGCGAATTTTTTGCGCGCTTTCGATGAAAGTTCTACTCCCACGAACCCCTTTTCTGCATACGGCAGGGTGTGATACCCATCTTATTCCTCCGAATGGTCACATGGGCGATATTTCGGCGTAGCCGGCTGCCGACCAAAGCTGCAACCCCAAGCGTCGATCTACTGTTGGTTAAGGCGCTCTACCTAGCTCCTACATCTGGGAATTTACCCTATGTCTGCAGTGGGACGTCGTACACCGACCCGGGCTATGGCTTCGCGTATTCGAAGGGTGGGGTACCTGTCTTGTCTCTCTGACTGGACACATGGGCTATCCGTTGGACTGTATTTCATCGCTGCTGGTTGCCGACCATAGCTGCAACCCCTATGTTTATTTAGAGTCGTTCTACTCTTCGTTGGGTCGCTGTCGGGCTCCTGCACCTGGAAATTTACCCTAGCTGTTCGTTACATAGTAGTGAGGGTTCCTTACTGCGCAGTGGTGACATCCTACACCGCCCTCATCGAGTACCAAATTCGGAGGTTTGTTTGTTAGACGCTATAGCTATCCGACAGTTCCAGTTGGGCTGTCGGGGATCTGACATTGGCATAAGCGCGAAACGGGTTACGGAATGTTGGTGTGTAGTTAGGATCCGGCTTCTGGTAGCTGCAATCATAGAGGGCGCTCGCCTCGAACTCAAAGCTCGAGTCTTTAGGAAACAGGGTGTTTTTGACGTTGCTCGTGGGACAGTTAGGTACCCTGGACCTGTTAATGGCGGAAATCAGGTCTTGGGTTCAGGCCCCATTCGTGCGCATGTTGTGCGGTTAAAATCCGGCTCCTGGTAGCCCAATTCATAGAGGGCGCTCTCCTTAAGCACAGAATACGCAGGTTTGTCGTTGTTAGACGGTATGAGCGCGACAGTAGGTTACCTGATCCTGCCATAGGCGCGAACTGGCTTAAGAATGTCGCTGGTTAATTAACCGTGTTAATGCGCACCATTTCTTTAAGTAGGAGTCAATTGATGGAAGAATTGACTTGGTACTCGTATGGGGAGCGGCTTATTGCGTTGGACACATCAGTTCTCGTCTGATCACTGAAGTTAAGTGACACAACCCCTGCTAATAACGACATCGGTGGCCGCTTGGGAGAACTGAGTACCACTAGCACCCCAAATCGTCACATTAATGTAGTGCTTGTGCAGTCTCAGCATTAAAACTACGCAATGGACGGGGGTTCTAATGACCTTGTAGTTGAAGGGTCCTAAAACACCAACGAAGGAAGGTACTCGAAAGAAGGTACTCGTATGATATGAGAGTGAACCGATTTCAAATCCCACCTGTGGTGTTAAAGCCCCCTTTCTGTTTATCATTGACCCCTTGAAGGGCTGATGTGCTCCGTCATCACGGGGGTCATTGTCACCTGTCCACCCACGAAATCTGAGCTCTTGCCAAGAATATAATCAGAGTTTGAAGGGAATTGTGGGATGGGCAAATAAATTGATTTTTTTTGGGAGGGGGGGAATAATTTCCGGAAATGTTGAATTACAAACTACGTCTTTTGGATGAAGCGTAATTGGAAACTGGGCCAACCTGACCTCCTCGTTATCCCCCTTTTGTTCTTTTTCCAGGCTCCTGTATCAAAGGGCTTTTTGTCCTTCCATGGCTCAGTGAAACTGTAATTGAAAACGGAAGCCACCTACCGGAAGATGGACAAAGACATGAGATTTTCGGCCTCTGTCATTTTAATCCTTTGAAAAAATCATCAGATGTTTCTGTAGGTCATTTATCTCGGCTCATATTCGATTTCATGAATCTGCGGTTGCAGGATTATCCTGGCCGAGGCAAATGACTTCCTTCAGTGCCCTTTTGGTCCAATAGGAAATAAATCGGTGCCCCCGTGTGGTGTGTATGACGTCAGTACTACAGGTAGGTAAATATTGCACTGTTAAGGTGCTAGCTGGCTGTCAAAAAATGCCCTGCCATAGGCGGAGAAACTTTGATGAGAACCTAGCAATTGTCCTATGCGTTGATATTTTCGGTAAGTAAATGGTGGCCCTCGGGAGGCAGATTACCTTACTTTGCCCCGCTTTTGACGCTGATATTTTCTAAGGAGGACTCCACCCATAGGGGCGAACTAGGCGGAAAACTGGGTCCAAAGGCTTGTGTTCCTTTAAAACCTAGCAAAAATAGACGTCATTCATTGGTTTATGGCTGCTGTTTGAGGGAATCCTTGGGAGCGGTGAGTTGCGTTGGACACACCAGTTCTCGTCTGATCACTGAAGTTAAGCAACGCAAGCCCAGTTAGTACTGACATGGGTGGTCGCTCGGGAAAGCTGGGTACTGCTAATACCCAATAATCGTCGCATTAGTGTAGTGTCTGTGCAGTATATGCATTAGAACTATACAGTGGACGGGTCTCTAATGACCTTGTAGTTGACGGGACCTTAAACTCCAACAAACAACAAAATTGAGGGAATCCTTGGTACTCCGGTGGTCCAGTCCAAACCCTGGATAACCTTGATGTGCCAAATGTGACTGATGGAAATTTTGCGTGACTTTGTGGGTCGTGACGTCATCATTAATAACGGACTATTTTGAATTGATACTGTACTTAGCAATGAAGCGCCGTAGGGTGATTTGTCGCCCCCCCATACCCCGTTTCACTAACCCTAACACGCATTGCTATATGTCATCTAATTAAAGACAATGCATCTATTAAAATCAATAACTAAAATTCTTTTATAGGAGCCCCAACGGCGCTCCATCAAAATAGAATTCGAGACGCAGAATTTTCTGCAACTATTAGTGAAATATTGTGTACCTTGGCCTTCATTGTGAGCTCCTTCCGGCCCCTTTTCACCATATCCATGGCGTATTGCTTCGTAAAGAGGAAGCTACATTATACTTGCTCTGCATCCCGTTATCACTTTCCGCCTATTGCGGGGTTAAATACCAATTTGCCGTCACCACTGACAGGGTTGGGAACCGATTTGTCATCACCTTTGATAGGCTTGGGTATCAATTTGCCATATTTATTTATTTTATTTATTTATTTAATTAACGTACGTACTGTACAAAATGAGACTCCAAAACGATATGATGAACAGATCCAGGACTCGCAGTCCATTAGCAGGTTTTTTGTAAATAAACATGCAATGCACGCTTGAAATGATAACAGTTCAGTTTACATTTATGCGCTGAACAGGAGAAAACTGAGGACCTAAGAGAATACGGGAGAGAGTTCCAGGAGCCTAGAACGACACTGGGAAAGAGGCGGCTACGAAAGTCATGGAACAGTACTGCAGGCTGGAACAAGTAACGCCTAGTATGGCAGACCTCAATAGAGGCAAGGAAGGAATGAGTGATGAAGTGACAGGGATGCATAGGGTTCCTGAGAGCTGCTACTATGATACATAGATGACGGAAACGTAGGAAGTCCTGAAAAGGCAGGATAGCAAACCGTTTACAAGTTCGGGAAACACTACGAGTGTAAGGAATAGAAAAAATTATGCGAATAATATGGTTATAAGCCACTATCAAGGGCTGTTTCTGGGCACTCATAAGGCTAGCAAGATAAGGGGAGGCAAAGCTAATAATAGAGCTAATAATATATCCATTGACAGCGTTGGGTACCAATTTGCTGTCATATTTGACAGGGTTGAGTGCAAATTTACTGTCACATTCGACAGGGTTGGGTACTGATTTACCGTTGCCATTGACAGGGTTGGGTACCGATTTACCAACGCAATGACAGGGTTGGGTACAAATTTGCAGTCACTTTTGACAGGGTTGGGTACCAATTTTTCAGCACCTTTGACAGGGTTGGGTACCAATTTACTGCCACCTTTGACAGGGTTGGGTACAAATTTGCTGCCACCTTTGACAGGGTTGGGTGCTGTATTACCATCGCCATTGACAGGGTTGGGTACCGATTTACCGCCACTATTGACAGGTTTGGGTATCGATTTACCGTCGCTTTTGACAGGGTTGGGTACCAATTTGCTAGCACCTTTGATAGAGTTGGGTGCCATATAGCCGTCACCTTTGACAGAGTTGTGTACCAACTAACCATCACCATTGAAGGGGTTGGGTAACAATTTGTCCTTACCTTTCACAGGGAGCGGCGAGTTGCGTTGGACACACCAGTTCTCGTCTGATCACTGAAGTTAAGCAACGTAAGCCCAGTTAGTACTGACATGGGTGGTCGCTCGGGAAAGCTGGGTACTGCTAATACCCAATAATCGTCGCATTAGTGTAGTGTCTGTGCAGTCTATGCATTAGAACTATGCAGTGGACGGGTCTCTAATGACCTTGTAGTTGACGGGACCTTAAACACCAACAAAAAACAACAACAACAACTACCTTTGACAGGGTTGGGTACTAATTTGTCATAACCTTTGACGGGGTTGGGTACTAATTTGCCATATCCATTGACAGGGTTGGGTAACAATTTGCCACCACCTTCTACTAGGTTGGGTACCAAATTGCCGTCACCTTTGACAGTTGGGTACAAATTTGCCATAATCGTTGGGGGGGGAGGGTTGAGTACCAAATTTCCAAACCCATTGACAAGTTTGGGTGCCCCATTCACCTTTTTCCACCTTTGATATGGTGAGGTACTAACTAGCCACTGTCATTGGGTGCCAATTTGCCATCACTTTCCATCACCTTTGACAGGGTTGAGTGCAGATTTGGACTATCATGGCACATTTCCTTTCACCTTGCCATCTAATTTTGCCTCAATCGATCCTGCAGTCGTTGTATCAGGGTAACCATGGTTCAACATTGGATGGCAGACTGCCCCAGCCGGCTGCCGACTTAATCCAACAGAAGCAAATAAAGCAACCACTAACTCCATTTCCTGCCTAACGCAGGGTCGGGTGCCCATCTTTGTCCCCCTAAATGGACACATGGGCGATCTATTGGATGGTATTTCGACACAGCCGGCTACGGATCAAAGCTGCAAGCCCTATGCTGACTTGCCGTCCCTGGGGCACTCCACTTTGGCTCCCACTGGGGGTTTCACTTTGGGAGCTAGGGTCGGAGTATCTCTTCTTTCCTTTAAATCAAAGAGCGCCCGGGTGAGCTTTGGGACGGTAGTTTTACGCAGCCGGCTGCCGACCAAAGCTGCAAGCCCAATGCTTATTTATATACTTGCTGGGGCACTCCACCGAAGCTAAGGGGCTAGCTCCCACATTGGGAGCTGGGGTCGAGTATCTCTGCTTTCCTTTGAATCCAGAAACACACGAGCGAACTTTGGGACGGCAGTCTTTACTCAGTCGGCTGCCGACTTAATGTCGTTTCTCTGGGTATTTGTCCATCTATCAGTTTCCTTTCTTGGGGTAATTGCGGTTACCGACACCAGGGGGTCGGACGTATATGTTATACTCCGGGGAGAAGGCGAGAGACATCTTTATATTTGTACTCAAGTCTATACATTGGAAGCACCCGGGGCAGGGGAAGACCGAAGCAGACGTGGGAACTGGTTGTCGGTAAGGATGTAGGTTGTAGGATATAGATGCGAGTGGAGGGCTAGAACCCGCAGACCCGACCCTGCCATTAGCGGGATAAGGGGATGATGATGATAATGTATTCCAGTCTATACATTACATTCCAGAAATGTATTGCACCCGGATATGGTTGGAATTCTTAATAAGTAGAAAAGAAGTATGGAATTCTATGGAACAAATGTTTGCAGAAATGAAGTGAACTCCCCAGTGTGCCCTTATTCATTTAGGCTGTCATTTCATTTTTTCTCCTCTTCAACGTGGAATGTGAGTTCTCTGTCTTACATCCATTATGGATTTGAATCCAGTTCGTTCCAGAAGTGTCAATTGTCCGCCTTCGTCGTATGCCCTTGATGAACATTGTGGTGGAAACAATCCGCAGAATTTCGACCAATGGAATATTTTCGACTTCTCTTCATGGATGTCATAATGATAATTTAATCCAGTTCCAAATTCTGCAGTGGTCGAATGGTATGTAAAGAATTCGACGTATGGAATGGCGTTCCAACTACTGGCTTTCCCCTCTTAGTGTTTTGATTCATTTACATATAAATATTGGAATTTTTTACATCTTGAATCTCATTTCCGGTGGGGTAGGGGCAGGAGATAGCGTGCTCGATTACTGCGTCAGTGGTTCCAGGTTCGATGCTGGATCGAGGTGGATTGGCTTCTTCCGGGCAAGAGGAAGGCCTTGAGTGCGCCTTCCGCCGGATGAGAAGTAAAACCGTGGTCCCGTGTGGTGTACAATGTCATGCCCACGTAACAGAACCCTCTCCACTATGCAACGGGCCAGATGAGGCGCAATTCCCAGGTGTAAGAGCTCGGTGAAGTGCCCCAACGAACAGTGGATCGACGATAAATTAGCATAGGGGTTAAACCTTGGCCGGCCGCCGGCTGCAGATAAATGCTGTCCAATCTTTCCAAATGCTTTCCCCGCCATAGGCAGGAAAAGGATTAGTAGTTGCTTTTGTTTTAAGTCCATTACTACTCTAGGTGAGGTGGGACAGGATCAAAGGACCCTTGTCCCCTGGAAGCAGTTTATCCAGTTATGGGAGTGTCCGCATAGGGTGAAGGCAGTTTGGGGTACTTACCCTACCTTGTCGGCTGGGGCACAAGCCCTATGTTGTCCGCTGGGGCGCCCGCCCTACGTTGTTCACAGGAGGCAGTTCCTACTCATCCATTTTTTGTTGCACCATGGGCGTCCACAGAGGGGGAGGAGGGGCTAAAGAGGAACTTGTCCTAATATGTCCACTGAAGCACTTGCCCTGCTTTGTCCACTGTGCCAGCCGTTTCTCATCTATTTTCGGAGTGTCAAGGGCATCTTCAGAGAGCTTTTCCGGGCGAAGTGATGGGAGGACCTAGGTACCCTTTGCATCTAATTGCAAATGTCTCCACTGCACGGAAAAGAACCTTTTCTACGTGGGGAAAAGGGGTCGAAATTTTGGACCCTCCTGACTTTTTCGGGTGAGAGGAAGTTACCCCAAAGGGCCCCTTCCGTCAGACCAGAAAGTCAAGCAGAGCTTTTGGGGCGGTTTTCATGGTGTCACCACTGCATGGAATACAGCCCATTTCGCAAATATTTTACTGCCAATTTAGTAATGGTTCTTTTCCGTGCGTTGGTGACATCGTACACACCGCAATGGGCCGATTGGGTATCGGAATCCTGCCACAGGCCAGCGGGTGAGAAAAGGGGCCTTTCCAGTCTCAATTAATGTAGATTGTTAATGGTGTGTTTATAACCCCCCTTGCGTTGCTTGCCCTATCTGAAAATGTTCTTTACACGAGTATCGTTGTGGGGATCGGGTTCTGTGAAGGAAAGGGCGTTTACTGACCTTCTAGCCCGTTAATTCTTCCAGCTGTTTTGTTTCTTAGATTACAAAGGGCTCTAGAGACGGATAGAAAAGCCCTGACTGATACAAATGAAAATTTTTAAGATGGATGATGAACGGTAACGGCAGGAAGTGGATACAGCAGCGATGTAATGCGGTATTTCCTCACGTAATGGTTAAGGTCATAAAAAGGAAGGGGCCGTTTGGGGTGGAAATTAAAATTTGAATGGTCTTCTAAAGGGCCTTTGTGTTGGGAGGTTCATCAATTATGTAAAAGCTCCATTCTAATTAAACAAGAAATGATTTTAGAGGCCTGCATATGTTGGGGTTTGTAAGGGGCCCTTTCTGACGCGGGAGGACCCTATTGGAACTCTTTCTCCCCTCCCTTTCCTACTGCGCACTTCTTCCCTTCAAAATTTTTTGGGGCCTTAACCCCTTCTTCCTTTCGGCATACCCCCAACCATTATCTTCTGTAAGCCATTCAGAAACTTGTAAATTCTTCAAGGGCTTCTTAGTGACAAGCCCTAAGACCAGGACTCGCTCTCTCTTTTACCGCTCTTCTGTTTTTCATTTTATTGCCGCCATTATCGTTAAAAATGATTATAAGAATTCCGAACTTCGTGACGATTAACGAATTTGTAATGGCCCTTCAACTGCTTGGGGTTTCCTTTGGGGGAAAATGTCTGCCCGCAAGGGACGTTCATAAAAGAAAAGTCTGCCCTTATCATCATCAGGTCTCCACGTTCCGCATACGCAGTGAAGTAATTGGGCTGATTAACTGGTTCAGCCTGGTTTGCTTTATGATTATTTGCTTATTTAACCACGAATTAGGTCACCTGTGACGTCATTTTATACCTCGGTGGCGCAGAGGTAGAGTGCTGGAGTACTGCATCAATGGTTCAGGTTCGATACTGGATCGAGGTGGGCTGGCCTCTTTCGGACGAGATAGAGAGGACCCGAGTCCCCTATTCTTGATTAGATTGCCCTGAGTGGGGGTATCCACGGTCCTGGAGCCACTGGCCTGCCACCGGCGGAAACGGCATTAGTCGAGGCTCTTTTCCTCCGCAGTGGTGCTATGCTCCAGTCCACACGGGGTCCAGGCTTTACTATCCATCAAGAGCCGAATGCATCTTAGGAGCCTCTCCGTGGAAAGAAACCAACCACCAGCGGATCCGTCGTGGATCGAACCTTGAACCACTGACCTGCCATTGGCGGAAAATGGGTTACTAGAGGTGTTAGTAGGCTTTTCTTTTCCTCACAGTGGTGATATCTTCCACTCCACACGGGGTTCAGGCATTACTATCCATCCAGAGCGGAATGCTCACTGTGAGCTTTTCGCTCTTGCCGGAAAGAAGGCAAACTATTGCAGTCCTGGATCGAACCGGGAGCGGCGAATTGCGTTGGACACACCAGTTCTCGTCTGATCACTGAAGTTAAGCAGCGCAATCCCAGCTAGTACTGACATGGGTGGCCGCTTGGGAAAACTGGGTACCGCTAATAATTCCCAAAAATCGTCGCATTAGCGTGGTGTCGATGCAGACTGCATTAAAACTACGCAGTGGACGGGGCTCTAATGACCTTGTAGTTGAAGGGCCCTAAAACTCCAACAAACAACAACAACAATGGATCGACCCTGGAGCCACTGACCTGTCACCGGCGGAAAAGGGATTGGTAGAGGCTTTACTAAGGGATCTTTTCCGCATGGTAACGACATCCTGCACTACCCGGTTCTGTTATCCATTCAGATAGAAATGCGCACTGGGAGCCCCTCTCGTGGGAAAGAAGCCAAGCTGCCGCAGCCCTGGTTCGTACCTGGAGCTACTAGCCTGCCTTTGGCGGAAAAAGAGGACTTAGATTCCTTTTTAGTTAGTTCTTTCCATTCCACTACGGCCCTGGAGCCACTGACGCATGATACGTTTGTGTTACCGAGGCACGATGGTGATGATGACAAAAATCCCCTGCGGTGGGTTTGGGAATTGGCTTATTATAATAGGAGAGTGCAACGGCGCTGTAGCTTAATCCGTGGTTTCTTATCTAATTTCGCACTGCACCTCATATCGCGACCGATTTAATTATTCGCTAATTAATAAAACAAATGCTAATCAATGTGAAAATTAATTAAGCGAACTATGCGAAAAATGCGGCGAATTTATTCAACAACGGCGTTCTACTTACGCAAATAAAGCGACTATCTGCCCTTCTGACGTCAGCTGTCAATCTCATCACATTCTGCTCGCTTGAATCCAGAATCCATGGAGAGCAGGCAGTTCATTCATTGGGGCACATTCCCTCCACCGATGACGGAGGGGGGCGGTGAGTGATTTCCAACACTTGGAAATGTTGCCGACCTACACTTATATGCCATTGCATTTAGTAGTTGTTGTTTGTTGGTGTTTTAGGACCCTTAAACTACAAAGGTCATTAGAGCCCTGTCCACAGTATAGTTCTGATGCAGAGACTGCACAGACACTATACTAATGCGACGATTATTGGGTATTAGCAGTACCCAGTTTTCCCAAGCGGCCACCCATGTCAGTACTATCTGGGGTTGCATTGCTTAACTTCAGTGATCGGACGAGAACTGGTGTGTCCGACGCAATTCGCCTCTCCCTTTGTTTGTTGGTGTTTTAGGACCCTTAAACTACAAAGGTCATTGGAGCCCTGTCCACAGCATAGTTCTTATGCAGAGACTGCGCAGACACTACACTAATGCTACGATTTTTGGGTATTAGCAGTGCCCAGTTTTCCCAAGCGGCCACCCATGTCAGTACTAGCTGGGGTTGCGTTGCTTAACTTCAGTGATCGGACGAGAACTGGTGTGTCCAACGCAACTCATCGCTCCCGTAAGGGTTCTGTTCCGTGCAGTGGTGACGGGGTACACATCACAAGGAGAGGAGGCAACTCATTCCTTTGAGCACATTCCCTGCACCGACCCCGGAGGGGGGGGCGATCCCCAACACTTGGAAATGTCGCCGATCTAAACTTATATTCCATTCCGTCTCGGAAGGGTTGTTTTCCGTGCATAGGTGACATTGTACATGCCACATGGGACCACGGGTTTACTTCTCATCCCTGGTCTCACGTTCGATCCGATATTAAACCTGGGACCTCTGACATAGTAGTCAAGCAGAAGGCGCATTGTGCTTTCTACGAAATGTTCGCGATCTACATCGCGAACGTTTTGGCTCAGACGACGCTCGCGAGACGATGATAACGATGGTTCGAAAGCGTTTGCTAGTGTTTCTGCCTTTTTAAGGAGGTTTTGAGCGCGTTTCGTGGAGACGCTCGTGCGCACTAGCGGTCGAATATTTTGCCCACAAGCCAAAGAATGAAGTCTCAGGTGAAGGTTGTGCAGGTTCGCCGCGTTTCAAAAACAATCGCGAGCATGTGATCAAGCGTTGAGCAAGGCCATTCAAGTGTTAGGCAGATTCTTGCTGCATTTTGAACTATTGATCGAAACTAATTGCTCACGAACCGAAATTGGAATTCGAGCCTGTTCCGATGGCCCTAATACGTAATCTTATCGTTCAGTAATGATGTAATGGATTCGCTCAAAAACTGAAAATGGAGTCTGTGAACGTTTGTAAAATGGATAATTTTCAGGCTCGTGATGTTACAAATCAGCAACGAGCATTTAAAAAGGCGTTTGCCAAGGCGGCCCATTTGTCATAAATGCTTAAGAAATATTGTTGATGCACAGCATTAATGGAGAGAATTTGCTCACAAGCCCAAATTCGAGTCTGAACGTTTGTCAAGTGGAGGTGGAGCAGCCTCGAACGTTTCAAAAACGTTGAGGAACATTCGAAAATAAAAATGCTTGTTGAAAATATTTTTCCTTGCTTTAATTAGTGAATATCAGGCTGCAGTGCGGAATTCGCGTCGTATATTCACGAGCATAATGCGTCATGGGTACTGAGATAATAGTAAGGGCTTTAAGAACATCGGCCCCTACCCCCCCTTGCCCTGTCGACGAACAAATTGTGGCCTTGGGCACGAAACTGTTACTGTGCTGCCATTTAATTTAATAGCCAATTTGCAAAGTGCAGAACATAAGCAAATGTTCGACTCCTCCTTCTAACGACCATCGTTAACAAGGTGCTCAGGCCCCACCCGGTGTTCCAGAACCAAATTATGAGCCTATTTAATACCCGGATCCATTTACAGGCCACAAAATTAATGTTCTTACAGAAAAGATTGTGCCCATGAGATAAACGTTTCAAGCGAGCTTATTAACAAATTGTTCCTCGTAGTTGTAATGCCAAGCATTTTAATTGTTTGAAAAGGCAACCTCGTAAAAACGCACGCGAACATGGCACGAACGTGTGTTGAAATTGCTCGAGAAACAGCAATAGCGAGTTAGGACTTCAAACCAATTCGAGAGGTCACATCATTGTCATCATCATACGCTTATCCCGCCTGTGGCCGGGTTGGGTCCGCCGGTTCTTGTCCTCCCCCTCAATCTCCCACCAAGTTCTAGTTCAGGTCCCTTACAGTTTCCTGTAAGGGTCCCCACATTCCGTCTCCCTAATCTAAGATTAACCCCTATTCTTGATGAGATAGCTTTGAATGGGGGTCCCGGGCGGTTGCCCGTATTGCCCACCCCGAAGACCGGCCTTGCCTGCAGCCTGCTTAAGAAGACTAGGATCGATCCTGCAACGATGAATTCCTGATGTCAATTCCTGTGGTACCACCTGTCAGTATCAATTTCAACTCTAGTGCACCTTAACAAGATTACGTCAAAATTGAATCTTTTTTGGGGGTTGAGGGGGTCAGAAGGAGACGGGGTTGCTGAAGGTGCCCCTCCTCCCAGGGATGTGGTAACATTTTACCGGATGTCATGGTTACAGGAATAAAATCACTTAACGGGATAACATCGTTTATTACCTACTAAAAGCTATTTTGATCCAAGAGCTATCCGCGACATCCTTTGTTCCAGGTTCGATCCTGGCCACCTCTTCCGGGCGAAAGAAACATACCCCTGTGGTATGCAGGGTCGCCAATGCATATGCTGCACAGACACTAAACAAATGCGACGATTATTGGGTATTAGCAGTACCCAGCTTTCCCAAGCGACCACCCATGTCATTACTAACTGGGCTTACGTTGCTTAACTTCAGTGATCAGACGAGAACTGGTGTGTCCAACGCAACTCGCCGCTCCCTTGCAGTGGTGACGTCATACGCACCATATGGTAGGACATCGACAGTACTTCCCATCCCACGGTACGCGCACTCGGAGACTCACTCCCTCTCGCCGGAAAGGCAGCCAACCCACCTCGATCCAGGAACCACTGTCGCATCAGCCACGCATGCCACCTACCGGGAGAATATGACTACTCGCCTGGATATGTTGGGGTACTCCACCGAGTTCCTACACCTGGGAATATTTGAGTCATGTCGTTGCATCTTAGGGTTCTTTTCCGTGCAGTGGTGACTTCCTGCGCACCACACGGTAGGGCACCGGCAGTACTTTCCATCCGACGGAACGCCCTCTCAGATCCTCTCTCATGCGAGAAAGCAGCCAACCCACCTCGATCCAGTATCGATAATGGAATCTGCGCCAGTCGCGCATGCCACCAATCGGGAGAATATCTGGAGGCATTCCACCGAGCTCCTACACCTGAGAGTTTAGCGTGTTCTCGCTGCATTTTAGGGTTCTTTTCTGTGCAGTGGTGGGGCACCAGAAGTACTTCCAATTTGGTTGGTTCGTTGGTGTTTTAGGGCCCTTCAACTACAAGGCCATTCTCTAGAGCCCCGTCCACTGCGTAGTTGTAATGAAGAGATTGCACAGACACTAAACTAATACTAGATTTTTGGGTATTAGCGGTACTCACTGTTCCCAAGCGGCCACCCATGTCAGTACTAGCTGGGGTTGCGTTGCTTAACTTCAGTGATCAGACGAGAACTGGTGTGTCCAACGCAGTCAGCTGCTCCCGACCAAAACTGCAACCCCTATGGGGATTCATCACTGGTCTACTGTTCATTGGGGAATTCCACTGACGCCAGGGGGGGGGGACGAGCTCCTCCACCTGGGATTGTAGAGTGGGTTCTTTTACGTACGCCATACGGGATACATCGCCCTTGCGTCCATTCAGTGGGGCAAGATGGATCCCTGACTCTGCCTTTTTTTGTTTCGTTGGTGTTTTAGGGCCCTTCAACTGCCAGGTCATTAGAGCCCCGTCCACTGCGTAGTTCTAATACAGAGTCAGCACGAGCACTACACTAATGCAATGACTTGCCTAAGCGGCTACCCATGTTAGTACTAGCTGGGGTTGCGTTGCTTAACTTCAGTGATCAGATGAGAACTGATGTGTCCAACGAAATACCCCGCCCCTCCCCGACCCTGCCATAGGCGGGAAAAGGGTTAGAAAGTGCTGCGGAAAAACACTGTCCAATATATCATCCTTGTGCCCATTCGGAGGGCCACGGTTTTACTTCTCATCCGACAGTAGGCGCACTTGGGGCATCACTCTCGCCCAAAGGAAGCCAACCCCCTCGATCCAGTATCGAACCTGGAACCACGGATGCAGTATTCACGCCCGCCACCTGTCGAGGGAATATGTAAAATTGGGTGTGTTCGTAACCTTATCCTGGTTTGGTTTTATTTGTTTAGTAAGCGAATTTCAAATTTTCACTGTGGCGTTTGGTTGGTCATCCATTTTTAATTTCTTTTTTGGTAAAAACCGGGGGCGGTGACGCCATTTTAGGGATTACTTGTCAGTTTTTTTGCCCAAAATGTCTATCGGATCCGCCATTTAATCTCGTTTCCAACTGTGCTCCTTTTTTGTTATCTTGATGAAGTTAATTTAATATTCGGGTATCATGTGATTATTGTATATTTAGACGAGGTGGCAAAGGTTCATGGAACAAGGCCCTTTTGAGTATTCCCAGGTGAGCTGAACGTTTTAACATAGCTGCTTAATATTCATTAAAATTGATACGCGTGCCTCACTCATCCGCCTGACTACCTCACCCTAATTAATTCTCCATTTTCAATGGACTTTTGTTGACAGAAATCACGCCGAAAGGAATTTATGATGAAGCCTCATATGTACTTAGTAATATTAGCTCTTTATGATGTGGCCTCGTTTCGCCCCCCCACCCGTCCCCTGTGGTTTTGGATCCATTACAGTCGTCATTGTTGTCAATTTGTTGCCCCAGTGGTCAGCGCGTACCTATGAGATTATGGCGGCAAGGTCGATCCCCTGACCGAGACAGGTAACTTCTAGATACTATAAGAAGAAAGTCCTGAGTGTACCTACAGTCCAGATTAGGAAGTTAGGCCCCCCAAGTGACCCTTTCGGTTGAAACGATAAGTAAAGCCCTTCACTGCGCCGTTAGGTGAGGGTGGGAATTGAAGCCCTTAGTGTGATTTTCGTCCTGGTTACTGAGTAAAGTACTAAGGTGGCGTTCAGAAGAAACGTGAAGTCCTAGATGCTCCTCGGGCTTTAGACCCAGGGCCCAGGATGGAAAGCAGGGAGGTCGTCTTGTCTGTTTTGTTGAATGCCACTGCACCTAGAAGAACCCTATTCGCGCCTGTGGCAGGTCGTGGGTAATCCATTTATCGGCGCCAGGTAGGGAGTGGCTGCATTGCAGAGCGGCGAGTTGTGTTGGACACACCAGTTCTCGTCTGATCACTGAAGTTAAGCAACGCAAGCCCAGTTAGTACTGGCATGGGTGGTCGCTCGGGAAAGCTGGGTACTGCTAATACACAATAATCGTCTCATTAGTGTAGTGTCTGTGCAGTATATGCATTAGAACTATGCAGTGGACGGGTCACTAATGACCTTGTAGTTGACGGGACCTTAAACTCCAACAAACAAGCTGCGTTGCGTTGGACGCACCAGTTCTCGCCTGATTGCTGCAGTTGAGCAACGCAACGCCAGTTAATACTAGCATGGGTGACCGCTTGGGAACCCTGGGTACTGCTAATACCCAATTCGCAGTTGGAGGCGCTATAATGACCATTGTAGTTGAAGGACCCTAAACTCCAAAAATGCAAAACAAATGCCAGGCAGAGAAGGCTCTACTACACCTGTGGGAGGGGGAGTTTCCAATCTCCGCTAGTATTTTGCGCATGTTCCATCGCGACAGTGGTGTTGCTAGGGTTTGCGTCACCCGTTGCAGTGACACCATGGTGTCACCCCCTTTCCCGAAAAAAAGCCGCTTTTTCTGTTTTGGTGTCACCCCATTTCTCATGGTGCGAGTGGTGTCACCCGGTGAGGCCCGCACCCCCGTAGTGACGCCACTGCATCGCGAGCACCACCTTCGGCCTCTTCCTTTGTTAAAGTTAGTTGAGGGACGAGCCCCTATACCGCGGAATTTATTGATCTGAACACGTACGAAGGTTTTTGGTTTGCACAGTGTTGACGTCGTCCACACCATCCGAAGTCACTGGCTTTACTTTCTATCCATGAGATACCCCACTTAAGTTTCTCTCCTCTCTCTCAGTCGCTCTCTGACGCTTTCTCTCGTTTTTCCTGCTCTTACTTTCTCTCTGTGCTTGGTCTCTCTTTCTTTCTATTTCTCTATCTCTATCTCTCCGGTCACTCTCACCTATCACTTGCTCGCCTCCCTGTCTTTTCCCCGCTCTCTCATCCCTCTGTCTTTCTCTCCAATTGCTGTCATCTATCGCTTTCTCTCGTCCGTGTCTTCTCCGCTCTCATTCCTCACTCTGTCTTTCTCTCTGCTCGATCTCTCCTCTCTCTTTCTTTCCTCTCGTTCTTTTTCTTCCCCTACCCGTCTTTTTCTCCACTCTCTCTATCCTCCCTCTGCCTTTCTCCGCGCGGTCTTTTCACCATCTTTCTCTGCCCTTCCCCCCCCCCCCGTCTTTTTCTTCACTGTCTTTCACTCTGCTCGCGTTCTCCTCATTCTACCATTCTCCACGCGCTCTCACTCTCCTTTTTCTGCTCGCTGTCTTTCTTTCTCTCCACTCGGTCTCTCCTCTCCCTTTCTCTGCCCCCCCCCCCCCCGTCTTTTTCTCTCTGCTCGCGCTCTGATTCTACTATTCCCCGCTCTCTCTTTTTCTTTGTCTCTTTCTCTCTCTCCCTCTCTCTCTTTCTGTTTCTCTCTCTCCCTCTCTCTTTCTCTTTTTTTTCTCCCTCTCTCTCTCTTTTTCTCCCTCTCTCTCACTCTTTCTCTTTTTCTCTCTCACTCTCTCTTTCTCTCTCTCTCTTTTTCTCTCTATTTTTCTCTCTCTGTCTCTCTCTTCTGTCTCTTTCTCTCCGCGCGTATGTCTCTGCCATTACTAAGGTCCAACTAGCTGAAATCAAACGCCATTTGCGTTCCCGAACGAGGCGAGCAGAAGAACCCTTTCTACTTGGTGTAAAATATACGGTGTCGATCAGCAGAGAAGATACCAGTAACTTGAGAAGTAGAATGGCCCTTTTGCACCATTTCATTTCCCCTCTCTTTCCCACTCATTGTCTCTTCGGATTGTGCCCTTCCGAATCGAATGCTTAAAATGGTGCTTCTGCCTTTTCCACACCCCCGCTACTTTCAGACTCGGCATTCTTTATGTTTTTTTCTGGTGTCATTGAAGTCTGCTGCCTCAGCATTTGTCGTTGATGGATAACAATGGCTACTGCATAATGTTACTGGCTTTTCTGGTCGTCCCCTTTCTCAATCGATATATAAGTACTGTGTTTCGCCCCTACTCCCCTCAAACAATCGTCCCCCATGACCCTTCATAACCTCTGCCACCCCCTGTATTCTATTAATTCCGTCCGTGGATTCACTGTCTGCTGCCGTTGTCGTTGATGAATGGCTGCTGTTAGGGAATGTTAGCAATGTGTTAGGGATATTGTCCGTGTCAGCAGTGGCAACACTAAGATTGCATTTAAAATGTGTTAATTATCATAAGGGAGTGGTTTAAGGTTCGCTACTCGATCGATGTGTGTTGTCTTCTTTCGGGCGAGAGTGAGGTCCCAAGTGTGCCGTCCGTCGGATAGGACGTAAAGCAGGTGCCCTACATTATGTCGCGCACGACGCACGCAAATTTGCCCTCTCTACTATGCCAGGGGTAGGTGCGGCCAAATTTCCAGGTGTAGGAGCTCGCCCTTGGCGCCTCCCAGGTGTAAAGTGCCCCAACGAACAGTAGACCAACGATAAAGAAGCATAGGGGTTGCAGCTAGGGCGGCAGCCCGCTGCGTTAATATACCATCCAACAATTCGCCGTTATGTTCATGAGGGACATAGAAGGGATCCCCAACCGTATCATAGGCGGGAAAAGGATTAATGGTTGCTTTAGTTGCAAAGGCACCAGGGCCGGACTTCAGCACCCCGTAGGACCCTAGCCTGGCCAAGTGGCTAGGGCAGTGGCGTACCGAGGCAGGCCGAGGGTATTCTGCGCCCGGGGACAAAGACCGAAATCTGCGCCCTCTGGCACCCGCTAAGCGCATTTTTGCTGTACATGTTTGCGCCCCCTACCTTCTGCGCCCGGGGACATCTGTCCTTCCTTGCCCCCCTAGTTACGCCTATGGGCTAGGGTACTGTTGCTTTTACAGTGAAACCTCTCTAATTGGTACACTCGGGGGACCAAGCCAAAGTGTACCCATCAAAGGGGTGTATCCATAAGAGGGGTAGTAATAGCCTATGGATGAAAAATCGGCGCCTGAAGAATTTGGGGTGTACCCATAGAGAGGTTTTACTGTATATCTAACCATAATCACACCCTTATCCGGCCTTTGGCAGGGTCGGGTCTGCGGGTTCTAGTCTTCTACTCCTGCCCATCTCCCACCAGGTTCCCGTACACTCCTCACACTACCATATCCTAACGGACAACATGTTCCCACGTACTAATTCCTCTTTCCTGTAAGGGTCCTCACAACCCACGTCTCTAATCTAAGATTAGCCCCTATTCTTGATGTGATTTCTGTGACTGGGGCACCCCAGCCAGACGCCTGGAACCCGCAGGAATATTGGACTGGTTGTCTGTGGTAGGATGCCGATCTACCCCACGTTTTATAAATTTCAATGACCTCAGAATTCCCAAGGTGCTCTGAGACGGCCGTGATGGCGACAGCGATTTGGGACCTTGAAAACTTTCAAAAAGTAAGCTTTAGTTGAAATGTTGATACAAAGGGCCTTTTTCTGAAAAGGGGCACTTACCTTTTTTTGATCGCTTGCTAAAATCAAATGGACTCGGTGTTGATATAAGGCGACAACGGTCACTTTAACGATGTAATATCCACGATAACAAGAAAAAGGAATTCTGGGTCCTTTCCTCTTCTTTTTTGGTCTTTTACTACCATGTGCCCCAGATAAAGGGCCAATTTGAGTTCTGATTCTGGTGAAGTGTGTTTTCTTTCTACCTCTCAATCAGATTTTTACGGAGAAGTAAACAAAACTAAATGTTTACTCAGAAAATGGTTTCCCTTTGTCCTCCTCCTCCTGCAAGACTTCCGGCCCCTGCCCTTTCATTTTTTGAGGGTTCATTCCGGATCTTTTCCACATAACGTGTGCCCCTTTTGCCCTTTAGACAGTTGATAGGGTTCCTGGCTTTTGTTGATAAGAAGTTTTTATTTTTTTGCTGAAATTGTAGAAAATTGGCAGAAAATGTGCTATTTTTTACTGGATTTTACTGATTAGGGCTCATAATAAATAAATATCGGATTTTTTATTGGATCCATGAATTTTTTCTCGTTCCATAAAAAAATTTGATCAGTCGAACTAATAGATTCGAAACGCGCAAGGCTTTGATCCTGTGGAGCAGAAAAACTAATCGATTTTTGGTAAAATTACTGGAATTGCAGTAAACTTTGAGAAAACCCATCTGGGTGTCGTAGTGGTTAGCACGCTCGGTAACTGCGTCAGTAGTTCTAGGTTCGATACTGGCCCGAGGTGGGTTGACTTCTTTCTGGCCAGAGAGAGGCCCCCAATGGGCCATCTTTCGGATGAGAAGTAAAACCGATGTCCCGTGTGGTGTACGACTGCATTTGCACGTAAAACAACCCTCCTTACTACGCAGCGGCCAGAATTCCACCGACGATAAGAAAAGCATAGGGGGTTGTAGCTTTGGTCGGCAGCCGGCTGTGGATAAAACAATGACCAATATATCGCCTTTGTGTCCATTCAGAGGGACAAGATGGGTACTCGACCCTGCCATAGGCGGGAAAAGGGTTAGGGATTGCTGTGCAGCAGATTTTGAGTTGGACGCAATATGGTCGACACAGGTCCTGCGCAAGGCGAGTTCAGGGCACTCGCCGAACCCAGCCCCTCGTTTACTAAGGCCCCGCGCGCCGAGTTATTATATTAAAGGTTTTTTCCTATAAAAATTAAACAACTCCTAACCCATTTCCTTCCTATGGCAGGGTCGGGTACCCATGTTGTCTATCGGAATAGACACCACGGTGCAGGCCCATTTCGTGGTTTTCAGACGCCCTAGGCAAATGGGTCCATCGCCTTCCCCCATTAAATTTAGTGCAGTTCGAAATTGTCCGAGCGCCCCAGACTGCATGGCAGGGAAGTAGCTCTGAAATTTGCCGCCCGAGGCAGACGCCTAGGTTTGTTTGCCTTATAAGCCGCCTGTGCCTTATAACCGGTTGCCGACCAAAGCTGCAACCCCTATACTTATTTATCGTCGGTCTATTGATCGTTGGGGCATTCCACCGACACCAGAGGGCGAGCTCCTACAGCTAGAAATGTTGCCTCATCTACGCGTTGCATATTACAGAGGGTTCTTTTAGGTCCAAATGCAATCGTCCACTACATCCAATGCCATCGCCCACAGAACCCGGCCTCGCGTTTACTAAGGCCCCGTGGGTGGGCGTCTAAGCTACATGTCAAATGATTTTTCCTAAAAAAGGCCCCGTAAAATATTTTTGAACTCGGCAGTGGCGTCACTAGGGGGTACGGGCCGCACCGGGTGACTCCACTGGCACCATGAGAAAACGGGTGACACCGAAGCAGAAGAAGCGGCTTTTTTCGGGAGAGGGGGTGACACCATGGTGTCATGGTGTCACCGCACCGGGTGACGCCAACCCTAACGACGCCACTGGAACCCGGCCCCGCAAAATTGTCGCATTAGCGTAGTGTCGATGAAGACTGCCTTAGAACTACGCAGTAGACGGGGCTCTAATGACCTTGTAACTGAAGGGCCCTAAAACACCAACGAAATTAAATATCGAGGGGTTGGCTTCTTTTGGACCACAGGAGTGCGCCTGATGTTGACTGAAGTGGAAGCCTTCTTTGAGTTCAAGAGGTGAGCTGAACTTCACTGGAACAACAGAAAGCAGGTTTGCTGCCAGTGTAGAAACTGGGGCTCCAAAGCATGGCATACTTAGGGTTCCCAAACATGGCTCACTTAGGGCCTGGAGCACCGCAACATGATTTTCACTAGTAGATTGACTGAAATGGAAGCTTGTATTGAGTTCAAGAGGTGAGTTGAACGTCACTTTAACAACGGAAGCCAGGGTTGTCATCATTGTGGTATTTTCTAGAATGTCACTGACGGGTGTCATTCAACTGCCAAGCACCTTACTCTGTTCCAGTTCCTTCCAGTGGAAGTAATGGAAGATGCACCTATGCGTACACATTGTAATCTCATCGTTCCACTTGAAAGGAACCAACTTTGCAAGCTGTTGTTTAAAATGTCGCCATCGTTGACACGTTGACAAATGCTTTTCCGCCGAAATTTATTATGCATTAGCAGTTCAACTGTGATGGACAAGTTGACGTAAGGGCAGAGATCTTAACTGAACTCACCCAGGAGAACTTTAAGGGCCCTTTGACCCCTCTTGGGTCCCTATCATCTTGACTTGAACGACCTTCCCCACTACCAACCGCAGTCGTTCTGTCTCCATATCCACTTACCTTTCTGAGTCCGCGGTTAAAGGATAGACGTTGGTCGAGGCAGATGAATTCTTGTCCGGACGAGAGGACTTATCCATGGGCGTCGCTTCTATAACGCAGAAGTAGCGTG
Organism: Trigoniulus corallinus; assembly: GCA_013389805.1. Classification (NCBI taxonomy): domain Eukaryota; kingdom Metazoa; phylum Arthropoda; class Diplopoda; order Spirobolida; family Trigoniulidae; genus Trigoniulus; species Trigoniulus corallinus. Next base: position 5,054,703 of record JAAFCE010005724.1, read on the forward strand.
GCCGAGTACTGCTTCAGTAGTTCAAGGTTCGATCCTGGACAGAGGTGATTTGACCTCCACCAAATGTGAGGGAGAAAACCGCCTAATGCTCCATCCTTCGGATGAGAAGTAAAGCTGGCGCCCTAACGTATGACGTATACGATGTCAGCACTGCACGAAAAAGACCCCTTTCTACATGGAACTTGTAAGGAGCGGCAAATTGCGTTGGACACACCAGTTCTCGTTTGATCACGGAAGTTAAGCAGCGCAACCCCAGCTAGTACTGACATGGGTGGCCGCTTGGGGAAACTGGGTACTGCTAAGACCCAAATATCGTCGCATTCGTGTAGTGTCTGTGCAGTCTCTGCATAAGAACTATGCTGTGGACGGGGCTCTAATGACCTTGTAGTTGAAGGGCCCTAAAACACCAACAAACAAACAATGGAACTTGTAGATCGTCAACATTTCCGTGTGTTAGAGGCTCGCTCCTCCCCTGGCGGCTGTATAGAGGAAAAAGGGCCCCAAAGAATCAAAATAGGCCGACGAGGTACCATTTTGAGTTCTTGGGTCTAAATGGGCTTCCGACCCTGCAATTGGCGGAAAGTGTTGATGTTTCTTGCGGCTTTTCGATTCGGTGAAGGACAAATTTCGTCTTTGACTGCCCCTCTGCGGAAGCTCAGGGCCGAAAGATTTCCGACAGCCTAATTTCTTCATGGGTGCAGTTTCTTCCACGGATGCCAGAGAGCGAGCTTCTACACCTGGGAATTTTGCCGATCTCCGCGAATAGTTTATTCCATGTAGGAAGGGTTCCTTTTCCGGTAGTGACCACATGGTGTATAACCCGCAGGTTAAGGCACACAGGCTTTCCTTCCCAGTCTCACCGGGAGCGGCGAGTTGCGTTGGACACGCCAGTTCTCGTCTGATCACTGAAATTAAGCAACGCAACCCCAGCTAGTACTAACATGGGTGGTCGCTCGGGAAAGCTGGGTACTGCTAATACCCAATAATCGTCGCATTAGTGTAGTGTCTGTGCAGTCTATGCATTAGAACTATGCAGTGCAGATATCGCCAGGATCGAACCTGCAACCATGGATGCACCTTCCCAACACGTCTGCCCTACTACAGCGCCAACCTACGCGCGGTTTGAGAGATACACTGCGGTCCAAAGTTTGAAATATGTTGAAACTTTAAGGGGTTTTTGGGAGGGTGGAGGGGTGATGATTAATGGCATGGAATGTTGGGTGACGACGGTTCCAGCCTGGGGGCGGGTTACATTTCTATTTAATAGCAGAATCGTGTAATTATCAAGTGCCTATTCAAGTTTCCATTAAGACCTAAAATATCCACCCTCTTTATTTGCAAAACGTCCTTTGCTATTTGTCTTCAGGGTCTCACGCCACCGTGCGTTACCCTCACACCCCCTCGCCCAGCACTAATGAGTTCAACCCCCTCCACCTGCATGCCCTAATTTTTTATTCACATCAGAGCCCATGTTCGCAATAGAGACTAAAGTCTATTGACTAGTCTATAATCGTATTCATCCAGCCTCGGTGGGTAGTGGTAAGCACGCTTGATACCTGTGTCAATGGTTTGAGGTTCGGTGCAGGACCGAGGTGGGTTGGCTTCTTTCTGGCGAGAGGGAGACCCCGAGTGCCCCATCTTTCGGATAGAAGTAAAACCGAGGTCGCATGTGGTGTACGATATCATTTGCACGTCAAAGAACCCTCTCTACTATGCAACGGGTAGATGAGGCAAATTTTCCAGGTGTAGGAGCTGGCCCCCTGGCGTCGGTGGACTACCCCAACGAACAGTAGACCGACAATAAATAAGCATAGGGGTTTCAGCTTTGGCCGGCAACCGACTGTGGCAAATGCACAGTCCAATAGATCGCCCTTGTGTCCATTCAGAGTTCCAAAATAGGTACCCGACCCTGCCATAGTCGGGAAAAGGGTTAGGAGTTGCTTTTGTCCGAAAGTAGCCATCTGCATTGCCAGGGTCGATCCTGCAACCAGGAAGTTCTGAGGTCAAGTACGCGTTTACCACTGAGTACTCTTGAGCAACGTGTTTGCCTTTCTGATTGCGTCAGATGTTGGGCGAGGCCCGGTGAGCGACTGAGAGTCACAAGCCAGGGTAGGCACCGGTAAACGTCTGAGAGTCACAAACAAGGACGAGCGCCGGTGAACGTCTAAGAGTCAGAAGCAAGGACGAGCGCCGGTGAACGTCTTACCACAAGCAAGAGCGAGCGCCTGTGAACGTCTGGGAATAACAAGCCGGTGAACGTGTGCTGGAACGTTGTGGGGAACGTGTCCTGTACGCCACATAGTGGACATTTTGAAAATCATTTGGCACGTGTCCTAGTTGCACCTACAGCTGGGTTTACACTGCGCACACCATACTCGCGCAACTGTTTCATGAGGCAAGACTGGCACAGTGCAGAGTAAACGGGGACTCGCCCCAGCCTCATGGTGAGCCACCGCACTGTCGGTTTTTGGACGCGTATCAAAGGGTTTCGCCACTCCCACTTCCTGTAGTGTTACTATAGATACGTTTTGCTTGCTTGCTTCGCGCAATGTTTCACTCAATGTAAATAGGGAGGGTGAGACGGGCGAGATGGGCGACATTGCCGCAAGCCTGGCGAAACAGTTATGGCGAGTATGTTGCGCACAGTGTAAACCCATCTTAATAGTGAGTTTTCTTGTAGCGTTTTTGGCTGACGCACGCTACGTTAAGCAGATGACAATTCAACTGCGCAAGTGCAAACACTACGCGCAGTAACGTTAAGGTGCGTTTCAATAGAGAGTTTTCTGGCTGCGGTTCTATCCGACGTCCACTATGCAATGCAGACGAATTGTCAACTGTGAAAACTCAGATATGGCGTGAGTCTGTGCAGTTCACGATTCGTCTGCATTGCATAACGTACGTCAGATAGAACCGCAGTCAGAAAACTCTCTAGTGCACCCATTGCCAAATTCTACGTTGGACGCACGCTAAACTGCTAACGAAAATCAAATGGCTGACGTCATCAGTCAATAGGTGGCGCTCGTCTATCGGCCGTTACGTTTTAAGTTTTACTAAACGTTACAAGAAAACTGACGCATCTGTCAGTCACGTGGTCTGCTAACGTCTTTGCGTGCGTCTGTTGACGCTGCAAGAAAACTCCCTAATACCTAGTTCCGTATCACCACACTTTAACGCTAATCACGTCGACATTGACGTTTTGTGCTAGTGCGTTATTACGGAGCGCAAGCGCAATTCCTTAAGTGCAGCGCTTTATTTGAAGTCACGTCACGCCCCGTCATGTCTCAGCTTACCCTCCACCATTTTTCAAGCAGACAGCTCAACCACCAGCCAATCAAAACGCAGCGTGACTTGTGGGACGCTATGTGAGTTGATCATCTGTGAACTCAACTACCGTCACGCATAGCTGCTCTGCGGCGCCCCAAGTAGCAGTGTGACGTCACCATTTTTTGTGCTGTGTCGTCTGATTCAACGGTAATGGCGTTAGCGCGTGGGTATACGGAACCAGGCATTACACTGAACAAGTACAGGCGCTATTGGTGACTGTGTTTGACGTCACTATCTTGGTGGTTGCGCGTGCACTATTTTTGCTTGTAGCGCGCATGGCACTGAACCAGGCTTAACTCCAAAGAAAGCCTTCATCATTCTGGAACTGGAATAGCATCTATGAGATTCCATAGATTAATCATGTCGTCGAAGACTATCATCGTCGTCGTCGTGGGTGTTGGTGAAATTTTCTTTTCAACCTTTAGTTATTTGTAAGTTAAATACAAAATATTCTACACTTTCATTTAAGTTCGAAATGTTTTCTCTTTAGGGACCTAAAAAAGAATCTAGGTCTTAAAAGTGTTTGTTAATTATATGACTCGAAAGAATGTGGAGGCAAGGACCCATCCGCTGAGAGCCAAACAAATTAATTATAAATTCTTTAGGGACACTGTTATCTTGATCCGAGAAGATGTCGAGTAATCTTTGAAGAGCTGTTTACTTGTCTTTGGAGTCGTTTCGGTGATGTCCTTGAAAATGAAATTATTGGTACGTTAGGGCCCCATCCACCCTCCACCGAATCTTCCGATCGATTGGTTAGTACCAACTTGGTGAGGCTTAACGTGATCTATGGGACGTTTTTCCCTCCACTCCGAAGACACAATTTGACGTCTGGTCAGTGAATGCCGGATAGGTCCTTAATCGTTAGTGCCAAATTATTGCTCGTTAAGGGCCTCTAAAAATGATGCTATAACGTGATTACATCCAGATGGGACCCTTTCCAAATTTTTGTAATGTTAATCGAGGCTCGGTGGCGCAGTAGGTAGCGTGCTCGACTACTGCGTTAGTGATTTCGGGTTCGATACTCGATCGAGTTGGCTTTCTGGCCTTGAAAATGAAATTATTGTTACGTAAAGCCTAGTTCCGTGGCACGCGACACCGACGCAAATCGCCTTCGAGCAGACGAAATGCCACAGAAACTGATGACGTAGGAACTCAACTTTTTTGTCACGGTAGCACGAAATCAACAGAAAAGTGGAGTTGAGAGGCAGTCAACTGCATTTCTTGCTTACAACTGTCGCGCGCATTTCATTGGCTATTACTTTTCGAACAGCGTTTGCCATTTAAATTTCATTGGCTGTTGGATTTTTGTGCTGTGGGCGCCACCTCACCGGCATTTTCGGAAACATTTACACTACTTATGATTTCTCGCCTGCCACGGAACTACAACACGCTCAATTTCGCCTAGCGCCTGTGATTGACGTCATAATTTTGTTGTCTGCTCAGGCGCTATTCTCTTTCATGTCGCGTGCCACGGAACTAGGCTTTAGAGCCCCGTTCCACCCTCCTCCGAATCTCTTTAGTCCCAACTACGTTAGTTTTCGCCTGATCTCAAGCAGGTATGTCCTACTGGGGGAGCGGCGAATTGCGTTGGACACACCAGTTCTCGTCTGATCACTGAAGTTAAGCAGCGCATCCCCACCCAATACTGACATGGGTGGCCGCTTGGTCGCATTAGTGTAGTGTCTGTGCAGTCTCCGCATAAGAACTATGCTGTGGACAGACCTCTAATGACCTTTGTAGTATAAGGGCCCTAAAACACCAACAAATCCAACTGGGGGTACCCAGGGTGCCTTTTGGCGTCATTACTAAGCCACGTAGAGCGGCAAATTGCGTTGAACACACCAGTTCCCGGCTGATCACTGAAGTTAAGCAACGCAACCCCAGTTAGTACTAACATAGGTGGCCGCTTGGGAAAACTGAGTACCGCTAGTATCCAAAAATCGTCGCATTATTGTAGTGTCTGTGCAGTTTCTGCATAAGAACTATGCTGTGGGCGGGTCTCTAACGACGTTGTAGTTGAAGGGCCCTAAAACAACAACTAAGGCACATATCCACCTCCCGAAGAACAGTGAGAAAGGGCAAAGCTCGGTATATTTCAAAGGCAGGTATCCACCAGGATAAAAACAGTGAGTTGGGGCAGAGTTCGGTAACGGTTATGGTTTTACGGCTTTTGCCCCAGGTCACTGTTTTTTCGGTAGGTGGATACGTGCCTTAGTAATACCCACGTTGGTAGCATATGCGTTGTCACGAGGACCATAGTGGCCATGGTGTCCCCTCGCATTTGTACCCGGAGGCTTCTGTCCCCCTCGCGCTACGCCGCTGAGTGGCACACCGCATATGTATACTACGCAGTGGCGTCACTAGGGGTGCGGGCCGCACCAGGTGACACCACTCGCACCATGAGAAATGGGGGTAACACCAAAACAGAAGAAGCGACTTTTTCGGGAGAGGGGGGTTGACACCACTGATACTACGTGGTAGCGATTGTCCGGGCCGCCGCTCTGGATTTCAAGGGCCGCGGCCGCCATTCTGATACCCTTGATCTAAAGGGCCTTTTTTCCCCCTGCATTCCAAACACTCAATTTGATGTCTGGTCAATGAAAACCGAATGGATAGATCGTTAATCGATAGTGCCAAATTAATGATCGTTAAGGACCTTTAGAAATGATGACAAACGTGATTAGTTCCAGATGGATCCTTTGTCAAGTGCCGCTACTGTCAATACATGTCCGGTGGCGCAGTAGGTAGCGTGCTTTACTACGGCGTCAGATGGATCGAGGTGGGTTGGCTTTTTCGGGCGAGAGCGAAAGGTTCCGAGTGTGCCTTTCATCGGGGAGGAAGTGAAGCCGGTGCCCTACCGTGTGGAGGGTACGATGTCATTTGCGTGTAAAGGAACCCTCTCTACTATGTAATGGGTAGATGAACCAAATTCTCAGGTATAGGAACTCGGTGGAGTGTGGGTTGGCTTCTTTCGGGGGAGATGTAAGGTGTCCGACGTCACCACTGCACGGAAAGGAACCCTGTTTACACGTAACGAGTGGAGTGCCCCAATAACAGCAGACCTACGATAAATAAGTACACGTGTTGCAGCCGGCTGCGTCAAAATGCCGTCCAACAGATCTCTCATGTGTCCATCAAGAGGGGCGCAGATTGGTACCCGACCCTCCCCGTAGGCCTTAGTAGTTGCTTTTGACACTGTAGTTGTTTTCTTCGTCCGCAGTCCTGGGTGGCCCAATTGTAACGTACTGGATTAGTGAGTGCGCTGTGGGTTCCCGGTTCGATACTTGCCGTTTCTGTCCTCGCGGCATCGCGATCATGTATTTGCTGATATTCTAGCAGTATTTCAGCATTCACGACTGCTCGCAAACATTTTGCTCTGTTCCCTCCTACAATATGTTCACGAATCTTCCGTTTTCTATCTGTAAGCCGGGGCGTTTTGCGAATGATGCGTCCGCCTACCATGCGCCTCGTTGTTCCTGCGAACGAAGAACATTCTCGGATGTTTTTGGCCGCTCTTGGCATCTCCATTAAGAATCTACTGAATATGATAACAATATTCTCGCTTCCTGGAATGCTCACAAACATTTTGCGCTGTCGATAGAGACTTTCCCTTCCCCTAAGCAGCGCCCATCAGTGTTTCCGAGGGGCGGTCTATTGTTTGTCAATTGAATATTGGACGTGACCTCTGACCTTAATCGTTAAGTAAGCGTTTTTGTTTGTTTATTCAGTTATTGAATGCTCGCGCGCGGAGAAGAAACAAGCAAAAATCGATTGACGGGGAAGGAGGTAGTGAAATTGAGTACGAGTAATCGATCGGGAAGAACGAAACCGGCGCCGTTTTAAAAGGGGTTCGTGGTGCTCATGCGCGTTGCAATGTCTCCGCTTGTGCTCCATGTTGAGGTGTTCGTTTGTTGCAGGAGGGGCGAGCATTTGTTGAGTTGGATGTCTAATTTAGTTGAAAGAAAAGGATGTGAAGGCTAATTTATGAAAGTAATTAATTTTTATGACAGCTAAATTTGTGCCTATGGCATGGCAATTCATGAGAACATCCTCTCATTTTTTGTTCTCCGATCAAAATATTGCTCGCTTTGTGCCACTTCCGCTTGTTACTGACGCTCCAGAACTATTCAGAGGTTTTAATCTTAATTTATATCCGTCAAGAACAGTAATTTAACGAAACCGGCAATATAACTACTATTGATCTGTTGATGTTGGAGCCCGTTGTTCGCGATCAAGGGTACAACATTTCAGGCCCTAGGTGTCATTGACTTCAGGCCCTAGGTGTCATTGACTTCAGGCCCTAGGTATCATTGACTTCAGGCCCTAGGTGTCATTGACTTCAGGCCCTAGGTGTCAGTGGTGGCGAACCTGTGACCCACCATGCAATTATAAGTGACCTGAACGAGAATCATATCTAGTTTATCGTCTCATAGTGTGAGAGGTGGAAGGGGACCTGACGGGCTAGATCCTGCAGACCCGACCCTACCACAGGCGGGATAAGGGTATTATGATGACGGACAGCTTGTTGGTTTTTTTTTTTCGTCTTACTGTGACCCGTCTTTAAAAAAAGGTTCGCCACCACTGGTCTAGGTGGTCCTACGATAGAAAACTGACTCCCCCACACGCTGCCCAAACTGTCTGGCGAACGCCGAAAAATATCCGTTGGTAAACCAGTGACGTCACGTGCGCTGGAACCAGAACAATTCGAACGCACTTTTGTTTGTTTATCACCATAAAAATGTTTGCAGGGTTTTTGAGAGCACGCTTGCTGGAATCGTCCGTAGTACACCCAACAAAGTTTTGTCCTGGCGGAGATGATAAAGACGAGTGCTCGACCTTCCACAAACATTTAAATACGTTTGATCGTGTTCTTTTCTTTTTTGTGGGGTAATGAACGAATGGTTCAGACCCGCCTCGGTCGCGCAGGAAGTAGCGTGCTCGATTACTCTGTAAGTGGTCCAGGTTCGATACTGGATGAGAGAGAGAGAGCGCCCATGTGGTGTATGATGTCACCACTACACGGAAAGGAACCCTCTCTACTAAGCAACGGATAGACGAAGCACAATTCCCGGTGAAGGAATTCGGTGGAGTGCCCCAACGAACAGTAGGCCGACGGTATAGGAGTTATAGCTTAGGTCGGCAGCCGGCTGCGAAAAAATGCCGTCCAACAGATCGCCCATGTGTCCATGCGTATTAGCGGTACCCAGTGTTCCCAAGTGGCCACCCATGTTAGTACTAACTGGGGTTGCGTTGCTTAACTTCCTTGATCAGACGAGAATGGTGTGTCTCACGCCGCTCTCGACCCGGGCCGAGACATGTTCCCGAAGGAGACACTAGGGAGGGGAGGCTCGGTTTGGTGTGTACGATGTCTTAATTGCATGGAGAGAAGAACCTGCTCTATTTTGCAAAGGGTAGATGAGGCGCTCCCCCTGGCGTCGGTGGAGTGCCCCAGTGAACATTGCACACGACGATATATAAGTTTAGGGGTTGACACTGCGGTCGGCAGCAGGCTGTGTAAAATTACCGTCCAATAGATCTCCCACTCAGAGTTACAAAGATGGGTAACCGACCCTGCCCTAGGCAGAAATTTGGCTAGCAGTTGTTGTGGGACGTTGAATGAATATTTCCTTGTTTCACCTTTTAAGAGCGTTCGTGGGCAGTAACATGCAGCCAAGTTGCGTTGGACACACCAGTTCTCGTGAGATCACTGAAGTTAAGCAGCGCGAGCCCACGTTAGTACCAAGTTGGGTGGTTGGTAAAGAACGTTGGGTGCTGCAAATTTCCCCTCTCCTTCTTCCTCTATACTTTCCTCCTCTTCTCCCGCGAGCAGCGTGAGCGGCGAGTTGCGTTGGACACACCAGTTCTCGTCTGATCACTGAAGTTAAGCAACGCAAGCCCAGTTAGTACTGACATGGGTGGTCGCTCGGGAAAGCTGGGTACTGCTAATACCCAATAATCGTCTCATTAGTGTAGTGTCTGTACAGTCTATGCACTAGAACTATGCAGTGGACGGGTCTCTAATGACCTCGTAGTTGACGGGACCTTAAACTCCAACGAACAACAACAACAACAACCCGCGAGCAGCCTCATAAGGGTTCAGCCTGTTATGGCCGCTTGGCTTAATCCCCAACCCTTCAATCTAATCCAATATATCCAATCCAATATCCAATATTCGAAAATGAAAGCAAATGCTCGCAAATTTGACGAACATGAGTAGTAGCGAATTCTGATGGAGTGTCGCCATCCACTTTGACCCGCCTGCGTGGCGTGCTTGGATAACTGCGCCAGTGGTTCCAGGTTCGGGACCACCAGCGCGCCATCCGTTGAAACGAAAGCCGAGTCTCCTTGTTATGGACATTAAGCCAGTACTGCTGGGAAATTAACCTTTACTGCCAAAAGAAAAAAACAGTCTCAGAGACAAGATGGGTCGGGTACCCTGCCGACGGAAGGCGCACTCGGGGCTTATTTCTCTGTCTCTCGCCCAAAAGAAGCCAAGCTACCTGGCTCCAGTACCCGACCCCCTGTGACGGGCGGAAAAATGTCAAGTAGTAGTAATGACTGGCTGACCACCAAGATTCTAGAGCGACTGTAGTGTTGGACGCACCAGTTCCCGTCTGATCGCTGATCAGCATCGCAACACCAGCTAGTACTGGCATGGGTATTACTTGGCCAAACTGGGTACCGTTAATACCCAAAAATCGTCGCATTAGTGTAGTGTCTGGGCAGTCTCTGCATTCGAACAACGCAGTGGACGGGGCTATAATGGTACTGTAGTTCAAGGGCCCTAAAACACCAACGAAACCTAGCTAGTACTGGCATGGGTGACCGCTTAGGAACACTAGAACTACGCAGTGGACGGTGCTCTAACTATTGTAGTTGATGGGCCCAAAAGCACAAAGAAAACAAACCCCCAAGAGTGACAAACCCAAACATGACCGCAATGTTTTTTCGTCTCACCCTGTAAGTTTCGTATCAGATTTGTGACGTAAATCGTCTTTTAAGTTGGATGGACATGGCGATGGCTATCGACTCCACAATGTCCAGTTGTGTCCAAGAATATTGGTGACGTCTCTAGGGGATATTTCCAATTGAATGCGCATTCCACGCACATCTTCGTGGAGTGGTCATTGTCGTTGTTTTGACCTTAGAAGAATGGCTTGCAATTGGTGCTACATTTCATTTTGCACGAATAAATCAACCACTGACCACGTGACTTGTGTCCACTTTCACTCTGTTGGTCACAACGATAAATAGATTTGAACAATTTGGTCAAGAAACTACCACAAACCCTTTTCCTGCCTATGACAGGATCGGGTACCCAGATGCTTCTCCCGCCCCGGGTTGTTACCGGCCGGTTGTTGTCGGCCATGATTCACTGCACCTCAAATGTCTACTGGCCCGACATCGGGTAAATACCCCGGGTTCTGGTAACCCAGAACGTGGCGTTTAAAGATTCTGACTAGGGGAGAGTTGCACAGTCCTCTCGCCAGATGCATTGTCTCGAATCGTGGCGAACGGCTTCTCCGCACGTTGTGGCCCTCTTGGCCCGTCATCGGGTAAAACCCGATCCGATTCGTAATTGTAATGCAGGGTCTGCATAGACCCTACACTATTAGGACGATGTTTGGTATTAGCAGTTTCCAAACGGTCACCCATGCTAGTACTAGCTGGGGTTGCGTTGCTTTATTTCAGTGATCAGCCCCTCCCAAAATGCCTCCAGGTTTACTGCCGCGAAAAACGGGGTTTAAATTAGAAGCTGACTAGCAGAGAAGTTGCCTGTAGTTCTTTCTAGATTTGGTTTGTTGTTTGTTTTTGTTTTAGGGCCCATCGACTACAATGGTCATTAGGGCCCTTGGTTTATTGGTGTTTAAGGTCCCGTCAACTACAAGGTCATTAGAGACCCGTCCACTGCATAGTTCTAGTGCATAGTCTGCACAGACACTGTGCTAATGCGACGATTATTGGGTATTAGCAGTACCCAGCTTTCCCGAGCGACCACCCATGTCAGTACTAACTGAGCTTGCGTTGCTTAACTTCGGTGATCAGACGAGAACTGGTGTGTCCAACGCAACTCGCCGCTCCCCTTCTCTCTAGATGGTGTCGTCTCTTCTGGGGAATTGCTGTCGTCAGCTTGTCCTGCCCCGGTATGGGGTAAAAACTTTCGGGTTCTTTTTTACCGCCGAAAACAGGGTATTAGCAGTGCCCAGTGTTCCCAAGCGGCTACCCATGCTAGCGCCAACCGGGGTTGCGTTGCCTAACTGCAGTGATCAGACGAAAACTGGTGTGTCCAACTAAATACAACCGCTCCCAAGAATTCCGCGGGTTTTTTTACCGCGGAAAACGGGTTTTAAAGAGGCTTACTAGGGGCGAGGGTTACGACGTTGACTACGGTGTCGTCTCTGCCGGGGGATTAAAGTCATCAACTTGTCCTGACCCGGTATGCGGTAAAATCCTCCACATTTATTACCGCGGAGAATGGGTTATTAACAGTGCCCAGTGTTGCGTTGGACACACCAGTTCACGTCTGATCACTGAAGTTAGGCAACGCAACTCGAGCTAGTACTAGCATTGGTACCGCTAATACCCTAAAATCGTCGCCTTAGTTTGGTGTCTTTGCAGTCTCTGCTTTAGAACTAGGCAGTGGACAGGGCTCTAATGACCTGGTAGTTGAAGGGCCCTAAGCACCAACAAAACAAACAAAAAAACCGCCGGGGGATTGAAGTCGTCAACTTGTCGTGACCCGGTATGGAGTAAACACTTCCGGGTTTGTTATCGCGGAAAACGGGTTATTAGCAGCGCCCAGTTTTCCCAACCGGCCACCGATGTCAGTACTACCTGGGGTTTCGTTGCTTTATCCATCCAACCAACGGAAGGCGCACTCCGGGCCTCTCCCACCCGATAGAAGACAATCTGCCTCCATCCATTATTGAACCTAAAGCCACTGACGAAGTAATCGAGTACACTACTGCCGAGTACAGTAGTGCACCGGCTTCAGGTCCCAACCAACAGAAGGTGCGGAAGCTGCCTGGACAGACAGTTCTCGTCTGATAACTGAAGTTAAGCAATGCATCCCAGCTAGTACTGACATGGGGGGGCTGCTTGTGAAAACTGGGTACTAATAATACCCAAACATCGTCGCATTAGCTTGGACATTGCTTGACTCCAGTTGTTGTTGTTTTTTTGCTGTGGTCAATAGAGCCCCGTCCACTGTGCAGTTCCGATGCAGAGACTGCACAGACACGACACTAATGCGACTATTTGTGGATATTAGAGGTACCTAGTTTCCCCAAGCGGCCATCCATATCAGTACTAACTTCGGTTGCGTTGCTTAACTTCAGTGATCTGACGAGAACTAGTGTGTCCAACGCAGTACGCCGCTCCCAAGAAACCTCCGGGCAGTGGCGTCACTAGGGGGGTGCAGGCTGCACCGGGTAACACCACTCACACTACGACAAATGGGGTGACACCACAGCAGAAGCGACTAGGAGAGGGGGGG
>JAAFCE010005724.1:5067535-5124883 GCA_013389805.1 Trigoniulus corallinus
GGGGGGGTAACACCATGGTGCCACCGCACCGGGTGACGCCACTGCCGGGAGCGGCAAATTGCGTTGCGCACACGTTGTCGTCTGATCACTGAAGTTAAGCAATGCAGTCCCAGTTAGTACTGACATAGATGGCCGCTTGGGAAAAACTGGGTACTACTATTATCCAAAAATCGTTGCATTATTGTAGTGTCTGTGCAGTTCCTGTATCAGAACTACACAGTGGACGGGGCTCTAGTGATTTTGTAGTTGAAGGGCACTAAAACACCAACAAACAAACAACGACGCCACTGCCTCCGGTTGGTGTTTTAAGGCCCTTCAACTGCAAAGGTCATTAGAGCCCCGTCCACAGCATAGTTCTGACGCAGAGACTGCACAGACACTACACTACTGCGACGATTTTTGAGTATTAGCAGTACCCAGTTTTCCTAAGCAGCCACCCATGTCAGTACTAGCTGGGGTTGCGCTGCTTAACTTCAGTGATCAGACGAGAACTGGTGTGTCCAACGCAACACCGCTCCCACTGCCTCCGGGTTTGTTTCCGGGGAAAACGGGGTTTCAAGAAGCGAGAGTTCCGTGCAGTCCTCTCACTAGATGGAGTCGTCTCCAATCGTCTCTGCCGAGGGATTGAAGCCGTCAATTTGCATCTGTCTTTTCAAATAGGTATTCAGTTGGAGTGTTTAAAGGATTTAAATGAACGACTAGGAATTTAAGTTGAATCTTTGGAATTCGTTCATTTTTTTGTCATTTTCGACTCTGTGGAGGAGGGGCCTCGAAATCCATCCTTTGCCGCCTGTTTTGATGAAATTTCTAGTGACCTATATTTGGTTATTGCTTGCCATCCGTTTTTTTGCTGTCTACACGACGCGCTATTGATTTCTAACTGTCAGCCATCTTTTTCCCTTTCCTATTTACTTCTAATGACACGACTTTAATAGGAGCGCCGTAGTTTTTCTCAATTGAGTTTTTTATTGGTGCTATGAGGTCTATTTGGTCGCGTTACCAACTGATTGCGGTTCAACTTTTGTGACATGTGTGAGGGGTCTAATTTATGGGGGTCCCCTCCCGCCCCACCAACCAGAAAGGAACCCCCAGGCTATGCGCTTCTCAGTCCCCCTTCCCACAATGTGATAATGGATCATTAGAATTTCAAAATACTTATTAACGACGCAAATGACGTCAAACGAATCGGTTTTTTATTCACGTTGGCAAACTAGGCTAATAGCTTACTGAGTGCTTGGTTACCGGATCGATCCCCGGTCGAGGTAACTGGCTGGCAGATAAGATGGGAAGTGTGACATGCGCATTGGTTTCGGGTCGGAAACGAAGCTCACTGCTCTACGAAATTGAAACCCCTTACACGTGGAATAGGTAGACAGGATTTCCAGGTGGGGGACTTGTCTTACTCTTCCTCATATGCCCGTGATGTTGGTAGGTGGAAAGTGCCCCAAGGAAGAGAATAGGTCAACGGAAAAGGGGAAAGGGCGAAAAACGGGCAAGCCATTTCCGGATGTGAGAGTTCGCCTCCTCCTCCGCCTGGTGTTGGTAGGGGGAAAGTGCCCCAAGGGAGAGAATAGATTGGTCGACGGAAAAGAGGAAAGGGCTAAAATGGGAATAAATTTCCAGGTGTGGGGGTTCGCCTCCTCCTCCTACGCCTGGTGTTGGTAAGGGGAAAGTGCCTCAAGGAAGAGAATAGGTCGATGGAAAACAGGAAAGGGCTAGAACATTGACTGTCGGTGCCCGTAGGAAGGTTAGTGATGTTGATAGCAGGCACCCTTCACTTAGAAATCAAATCAACAATCTTGGGGATTTGAACTCGGGATCAACCAGATGAATGCTTGGCAACGGTTATTTCCTGGAGGTAGAGGTCAAATGTGAGAAGGTCATTTGCCCTAGAGTGCGTTTGATTAACGTCGTTACCTCTCCTGCTCGCTTTCCAGGCTGCGTTGTTGACCTACCCTAGCGAAACTGTTGTTCCACTTCAGCCTAGTTTGCGTTTGCTATTCTACCCTAGCTAGTTTGTCTTGTTGTCCTACCCTAACCTAGCTCACAGTGTTGTCCTGTCATACCCTACGCTGCTGTCCTACCTAACTCTAGTCTGCGTTGTTGTCCTAACTAACCCTCGCCTGCCTTGTTGTACTGCCCTACCATAGTTTATGTTTTTATCCTACCTCACCCTGGGCTGCGTTGTTGTTCTACCTAAGCCTAGCGTGCGCTATTGCCCTATCCTAGATTGCGTTGTTGTCCTACCCTACCGTAGCCTACGTTTCTATCCTACCTAACCTAGCATAGGGTGTTGTCCTACCCTACTGTAAAAGGCAGCTCTTAACCCTTTTCTCGCCTATGGCATGGTTGGATACCCATCTTGTCCCTCTGAATGGATGCAAGGGTGATTTATTGAACGTTGTTTTTCCGCAGCCGGCTGCCGACCAAAGCTGCAAACCCCTATGCTTATTTATCAGTGATTTATTTGCCCTACCCTACTTCATGTACGTTATCGTCCGAACTAACCCTAGGCTGCGTTGCTGTCCTACCTAACCCTAGCCTATGTTGTTGTACCTTATAACCGTACATCGTTGTCCTACCCTGCTTTCTTATTCCCTGCTTTCTTATTCTAACCGAGCCTTCATTGTTATTCTTCCCGAGCCTGAGTTATTGCCCTACCCTTTTCGTAGGCGGAAAGTGGGGGGGACCCTACTTCACCTATGTTGTTGGCCTGACTAGCCCTAACCTGCGTTGTTGTCCTATGATGGTTGTACCTTATAACCGTACATCGTTGTCCTACCGTTCCCTGCGTTGCTATTCTGACCGAACCTTCATTGTTATCTTTCCCGAGCCTTTGTTGTCGCCCCTTTCGTAGGCGGAAAGTGGCGGGGAACCCTACTTCGTTTTGCGTTGTTGTCCTAACTACCCCTAGGCTGCATTGTTGTCCTATGTTGTTGTACTTTATAACCCTACATCGTTGTCCTACCATTCCCTGAGTTGTTATTCTACCCAAGTTTTCATTGTTATCCTTCCTGACACTGGGGTTGTTTTCCTGCCCAATCTTTTTCGTAGGCGGAAAGTGAGGGAAGAGGCTTGAAATCATAATGTGGCTCATCTTATTGGGAAGCAAACATCTGCAGTGTGGCGTATGTGACGAGCTGTTCTTTTCTTATCATTTTTTTCTGCCCTAAGGCGCAGCAGGATAAGGGCCCTTTTCTCTGAACGTCTTTTGAAAGAAACTATTATTTTTCGTAAGTGGCTCTTGACGACGAAGGAGAGACTTGTATCAGGTATCAATGTATGGGATAGAGCCTTAGATGCATTAGGGTCCATAACTTGCCGAAAGGGCCTCTTTTTTTCTTGTTCCAGAAGTAAATATGGCTACCAATCGAGTGTAAAATCATTGCTTTGGGAGTTGCTTTTTGTGTGTGCATCAGGCATACAAATGCAACTAAGATGCTGAGCGTGTTTCTTAGTTGTGATCCAACACAAAAGGCAATAAGATTTGGATTCCCTTGGGGCCAAAATCTCAGTCTTGAGATGCCAGGCTGCCCCCCCTCCACCGGTTCCACATTTCTGTGATACGGTTAAAGAAGCACTTTCTTAAGTATGCGAAGCATGCAGAAAACAGCTCTGACTTGTGGTTAAGACAGGAGAAAAATTCTAATGCCCTCGAGACACGACTACTGACGTCGTTTTGCCCGGAAAACTTTCCGCCACCAGGCGGCGGGCGACCTCCTACACGTAGGAAAGTTGCGAATCTGTACTTTTTGGTCACGCCAAGAGCACCTGGATTCTCTTCCGCCCAGTGCTTGCTTGCTTGACTCATCAGTGCATTCAGAGGATGATGGTCCTAATAGCGCCCTTATTCCGAATTCATACGGGTCCCGGGCGTCATTCTAAATATCTTACCCTCTAAATAGCAAGAGATTTCTTCCCTCACTCCTGTCCTGCAAGTTCAGTCCTGACGGTAGCATCTTCCGTCCGAGAAAGAGGCCTAAGGTGAGCCTTTCTTGCTAGGGGCAGAGGTCTGAGGTGCGCTTTTTTGGACGAGATGTAGATGCCTGATGAGAGGCAGAGGCCTGAGGTGCGTCTTTCGCACGAAAGTTGTCTGAAGTGCGCCTTTCTGACAAGAGGCAGAAGTCTGAGGTGCGCCGTTAAGCCCGCTTCACAATAACATCGGGAACGAGAACGGCAACGGCCGGGAAAGTTGAAAAAAATTCAACTTTCCCGTTAAACGTAAGCCGTTTGACCAATAGGAGCGAACCTCCACCACATGACGTACCCGTCGCCCATCCCCTCTGCACAAAATACGTTTTACGTTCCCGTTGCTGTTGGGAAGCCCGCTTTAGGTCGAGAGACAGATGTCTGCGATGCACCTTTCCGGCGAGAGACAGAGGCCTGAGGTGCGCCGTTAGGGCGAGAGACAGATGTCTGCGGTGCACCTTTCCGGCGAGAGACAGAGGCCTGAGGTGCGCCTTTCGGGCAAGAGACAGAGGCCTGGCGTGCGCCTTTCGGACGAGAGACAGAGGCCAGAGTTGCGCCGTTTCGACAAGAGAAAGAGGCCTGGGGTGTGTTTTTCGGACGAGTGACAGAGAGGTCCAAGATGCGCCTTTTTGAGGACCGACAGAGGTCTGAGGAGCGCCTTTCCTAGATTCTGAAGCTCCTATATTCCTAGGTTCTCTTTGCTTCCGCTGGCGCCAGCGGGGCGACCTTCCAACACCTGGATAATGTGCACTTTTTTTCCACGCCAGGAGCACCTGGGTTCTCTGCCGCGTAGGGGAACGGTGAGCCAAAAGTCTCCTGGTTCCAGATTCACACGGACCTGAGCGTCATTCCAAATGCCTTACACACTAAATAACAATAGAAAGAATTCTTCTCCTATCCCTGACCTGGAGTCGGTTACGTCACTTAATGCCCCTTGTGGACTTATACATTCCATGTATTCAATAGAAAGGGTTCTTTCAACATTTTCTTTTAATTCGACGGAAGGCACACTTGGGGCTTCTTCCTTAACCGGATGAAAGTGGCACTTCCCGACCAGGATCGAGCCTGTAGTCACTTGGCTGCATATGCCGTCCCAGTTTCAAAGAGACAGTCGGGTACCCTGCCCTTCTGTAGGTGAAATTATGCCAGGGATGCTGCATGTAATTTATTGTGCTGTCCCAGTCGAATCTTCCAGTTTAGGGCTCTTCGAAAACACACCGTTATAAATTGTATGTGAATGGGTCCTTATTCTTGACGTGACATCTTTAATGACCCAATCGAGAACGTGCAGTTCCAGGCCCCTGACTAGCCACCCCAGTACCCTAGCCCCGTTTCTCCCCTTTGTGTAATTGAATATCATTTTTCATTTTGTGAAAGGCCCTGTGAAGAATCTCTTGTAGATGCATTGAAGCACATCATTGATTGCATCTGTTGGGAAAGCGGAAGTGGATACCGGGTACCTTTCCTTCCTCCCACCTTTCGTAATTAGGGTTGGAATTGGAAGAGGAGACCGGAAGTCCATGAGTGAATCAGGAGAAGAAAAAATTATGATTTGTCTATCATGGTCCTTTGAAGATTACAAATTTCTAATCGAAATGTGAAGTGGCTTCTTCAAAACGCCCCTTGATATGTCACGCATCACTAAACGACTTTTTCAAAAAAAAAGACCTTTTAATTAGGTCCTTCTATCCATTTACGTTCCAAAGCAGCCGCCATTATTATGCATCATTTCATTATATGGCCAAAATCCGCGTTGGCGGCTCAGGAGGTAGCGTGCTTGATTACTGCGTCAGTGGTTCTAGGTCCGCTACTGGATCGAGGTGGGTTGGCTTCTAACGGGCGGAAGATGCCCCGAGTGCACCTTGTCTTTTGTTTTGTTGGTGTTTTAGGGCCCTTCAACTACAAGGTCATTAGAACCCCGTCCACTGTGTAGGTCTAATGCAGAGACTGCATAGACACTACACTAATACAACAATTTTTTGGTAATAGCAGTACCCAGTGTTCCCAAGCAGCCGCCCATGTTAGTGCTAGCTGGGGTTCAGTGGCGTAGCCGGGGGGGGGTTTGGAGGGGATAAACCCCCCCCTTGGGCCTCGAATATAACGAAGAGGTATAGACCCTATCGAGTCATATCCCCTTCCCTCAGAAAATCCTGGTTCATGCTATCGACAGTCATATCCCCCTCCTTCAGAAAATCCTGGCTACGCCACTGCTGGGGCTGCATTGCGTAACTTCAGTGATCAGACGAAAACTGGTGTTTCCAACGCAATTGGCCGCTCCCGCGCCTTCTGTCGGATGGGACCTGAAGCCGGTGCCCTACAGTACTCGGCAGTAGCGTGCTCGATTACTGCGTCAGCGGTTCTCGGTTCGATTCTGGATGGCGGCAGATTCTCTTCTATAGGGCGGGGGAGGCCCCGAGTGCGCCTTCTGTTGGATGGATTTTGTTTCGTTGGTTGTTTTAGGGCCCTTGAACTACAAGGTCATTAGAGCCCCGTCCGCTGTGTAGTCTTAATGCAGAGACACTACACTAATGCGACGATTTTTGGGTAGTAGCGGCCCGTTGCTTAACTTCAGTGATCACACTAGAACTGGTTTGTCCAACGCAATAAGTAGCTCCCCTGTTGGGGCGCAAAGCCCGTGCCCTACTTATGCAACGGGTAGATGAGGCGAAATTCCCAGGTGTAGAAGCTCGGTAAAGTGCCCCAACGAACAGTAAACCGACGATGAATAAGCATAGGGGTTGCAGCTTTTGTTGACAGCCGCCTGCGTCAAAATACTGTCCAATGAGAGGGACAAAGGCGGGTACTCTACTGTGCCATAGGCGGGTGAAGGGTTGATAGTTGCTTTGGGTTTGTTCCACTGAAACGAAGCTGTGTGGTGCTCACAGTGCTCCGTGTGTCGAAATGGATTTCTAGCTTGTATTGAGTCGTTCCTCGCTCCGTGACTGACACCTGGAATGTCAAAATGTTAGCCGTACTTAATTCCACTTGCTGATATCCAACGGCGGAAGATATTACCGTGGAATTAAGAGCTTAACATCCGGTTTTGAACTTGAAATGTGGAAACGCTTGTCAAGCATTTGATCTCGCGCTGCTCTACGTTGGTTCGTTTGCTTAGTTTGAATTATTTATCCTTGACTTGTCTCAGTGGTTAGTGCACTTGACTTCATGAGTGCAAGGCTGAAGAGTCCCGAGCGAGACTGATGACTCTTTTCCTCTTACCAAACGGGTGGAATCTTTAGGGCACCTTCAGTATCGAGTTGGGGAAGGAAAGCTATTAACTTTTAGGATGTCACCTCTGCACGGAAAAGAACCTATGAGGTAAAGTAGACATTAGAATGACTCGCTTCCCGCCTGGCGTCGGTGAAGGATAATGTGACCCAACCCCCCCCCCCCCAAAAAAAAATAGGGCCAGCTTGGGTCTTTCTATCTCTCTGTATATCTCCGTCACTTTTGTTTATCTTTCTCGCTCTTGCTCTTTCTCACGCACTCCAATCGGCTCTTTTGCGCGCACTCTCCCCTGCTCTCTCTCTCACTCTCCCCCTTTTAAACTCGAGCTATCGCTCCTCCCTTCCCTCTTTTGAGCCCCGTCTTCTTGTGCTCTCGTTGGCTTCCCTCTCCCCTGGTTTCTTTTGAGCTCCAGCTATCCCCACCCCCTCTCTCTTTTGAGCGCGCTCTTTCTCCATGCTCTCTCTTTCTCTCTCCCTGCCCTCTTTTGAGCTGTCTCTCTCCCCTGGTCTCTTTTGGGCTCGAGCTCCCTCTCTGCTCGCCAAGGAGCGGCTTACTGCGTTGGACACACCTTTTCTCGTCTAATCACTGAAGTTAAGCAATGCAACCCCAGCTAGTACTAACATGGGTGGCCGCTTAAGAATACTGGGTACTGCTGAAACTCAAAATTCGTCGCATTAGTGTAGCGTCTGTGCAGTCTCTAGATTGGAACTGCGCCGTGGACGGCGCTCTAATGACCTTGTAGTTGAATGGCCCTAAAACACCAACGAAACCGGAAACCCCTGGTCTCTTTTGAGCTTTCTCTCCCTGCACTCTTTTTCAGAGCGTTCTTTTCCGCTGCTCTCTTTTTAGCTCTCTCTCCCTCCTCTTTTTTTGAGCTTTGTCTCTCTCCCTGCTGTCTTTGGAGCGCTCTCTCTCACTCTTTTGCGCTCTATTGCTCTCTGAATCTCTTGCTTTGTCCTCTGTCTCTGGCTTTACTGATTCCCGTCTTGACATGCTGGCACCGTCCTTTTGTGGGTAGATACGCTTGTGTCGGTAACTGAGTCAATGGTTCAAGGTTCGACAGTGGACCGAAGTGGGTTGGCGTTTTTCAGGCGAGACCCCGATTGCGCCTTCTTTCGGACGAGAAGTGAAACCGAGGTCCCGTGTGGTGGACGATGGCATTGGCATATAAAAAAAAACCCCTCTCTACTATGCAACGGATAGAGGAGGCAACATTTCCAGATGTAGAAGCTCGCCCATACTCCTGGCGTCTGGTGGAGTACCCCAACGAACTGTAGACCCGACGATAAATAAGCATAGGGGGTTGCAGCTTTGGTCTGAAATCGGCTGTAGAAAATCACTGGGGTACCCGACCCTGCCATAGGTGGGGAATAGGTTTAGGAGCTGCTTTATGTAGTGGGATCCAAATAGAATTATCTGTCTGTTCCATTGAGTAGGAATATCTCTTTTTCAGCGTTTTTTCTACTCGGTAGTAACAAGGTCACGTGGATTACTTGAAGCATTAGGACTTTATGGATCAGAAGTAAAGGTTCTTAAGAGGAGCGAAGATGTGTTTGTCTGCCTTAACGTCTGTTTTCGGATTATTTTCGTATATGAAGACATGTTAGAGAAGCACTTAATTAAGGCCTTTGACTCAGTGTCGTCGTCAGATTCCTTGTAAGCGGATTTGGGAATTTCATTTGGGGTGTAGCGCTCGCACCCCTTTTCCTACACATCACGTTGTCGTCTTAGCGACTAATGCCTTTTGTCTTGTTGATAGAGTTGCAGCAGCAATACTCTAAACTGCAGAGGTAGCGTGCTCGACTTCTGCATCAGTGGTTCCAGGTTCGATACTGGATCAAGGTGGGTTGGCTTCTTTCTGGCGAAGGAGAGGCCCCCATTGACCCATCCGTGAGATTGCAAGTCGGTGCCCTACCGTGTGGTGTGTATGCCACGTAACTACTACACGCAAAACCATCGTCCCTACTATGCCATTCAGCAAAATTCCCAGGTGTAGAAGCTCTCTCCCTGGCGCCTGCCAGGTGTAGAGTCCAACGAACAGTAGACCGACGATAAATAAGAATAGGAGTTGAAGCTTAGGTCGGCACCCGGCTGCGTTGGGTGCGGGGGAGCGGCTTACTGCGATGGACACACCAGTTCTTGGAAAACTGGGTAAACTGGGAAAACTGGCTGCTTGGAAAACTGGGTACTGCTAATACACAAAAATTATCGCATCAGCGTAGTATCTGTGCAGTCTCTGCATTAGAACTACGCAGTGGACGGGGCTCTAATAACCTTTGCAGGTGAAGGGCCCTGAAACACCAACAGGACAGGAGGGGGACAGAAATTCCGGGATCCCAGAAATCGTGAGGTTATGTAAAACCGCAAGATGTATTAGCCACAGGCGGGCAACGGGATTGTTTCAGTTGGGAAAACCAAAGTAGAGGAGGCGGAAGTCTGTTTTGGACCGTTGAGACAGTCCCGGAAGAGTGCCCTTACTTGGTTAACCATGTCCAGGCAGAATTTTTTGTGGCCTTGTAGAAAGATCGTAAAATGCGTTTCTGCGTCAATGCCTGAAAAAGATTTATTTCATATGAGAGTTGTTATTAAAGGTTTATTCCCACTTCCTGTCATTAGTCCGCCATCAGGGCCCTTTGTGGTTTCCAAGTGCCCCAAATCGATTTTTAATTACCTTCATAAATCTGTTTTCTCATCTTACAACGTTGACCAAGAAGCCACTAATTACTTATGGTAAAGATCTCGCATCTGGCAGAAGGAGCCCGCTTTGATGGCTCAGTGATAGCGTGCTTTATCGCAAGTTCGACGTTGCAGGTTCGAAACCAAGTCACGATAAAGAAACCATGTTATTCACTCCCGGCTTATTGTGTTGGACCCACCAGTCCATGTCTGATCACTGAAGTTAAGCCATGCAACCACAGCTAGTACTAACATGGGTGGCCGCTTGGGAAAATCGTGGCATTTAGGGTAGTGCATCTGTGCAGCCTCAGCGTTAGAACTACGCAGTGGACGGGGCTCTAGTGACCTTGTAGTTGAAGGGTCTTAAAACACCAACGAAAACAACAAAAACGGGTGCGAGGGTGAAGCTCCTATTTCGTCTTCCGTCGAATGGCATAAAGCTAGGTGCGCCGTAATGACCGCAACAAATCAAACGTCACCTACGTTTTTGTTGGTTTCGTGGGTGTTTTAGGGATTTTCAACTACAATGTCATTAGGGCCCCATCCCCAGCAGGACCCAGTGTTCTCAAGCTTTCACCCATGTTAGTACTAGCTGAGGTTGCGTTTCTTAATTTCAGTGACCAGACCAGAACTGTATGTCCAACGCAATACAGCCGCTCCTCGTGACCTAGGGATATATGTGTGCCTTGTGGCAGTGGATCTTAGCAAAACCGTAGTTCTTTGTGTGTGGTCATATGCTGCCCTTTCTACATGGAGCGTGCAGATGGGCTACATTTTCAACCGTACAGGCTTGCCCCTGGCGTCGGTGGCTGAAGTTATCCCTGTTCGTCAAATAAGCTAAGCGATTGCAGCATTATATCGGCAACCAGCTGAATAATATCGTCCAGTAGCTCGCGCTTGTGTTTCAGGCTCCGGGGTGGCAACTGGGGTACTTTGTCACAGACGAAAACGGGCCAGCAATTAAAGTGGGGTTTACCCCAGTTTGCACCCGTTATAGATCCTCCGAAGATGTGCACAGATTGCACTGAGACCTGGCGTAAAGACCTCTCTTTGTGCCCATCTTCCCTCTCTCCCTTCTTCCCCTCTTTTTCTCTCCCTCTTCTTCCTCTCCCTCTTCTTCCTCTTTCCTCTCTCCTCTCCCTTTTCCCCTCTCCCCTCTCCCTCTCCTCCCTATCTCTTCCTCTCTCCTCTTCTCTCCCTCCCTCCTCTTCTCCCTCACCCCTCTCCTCTCTTCTCTCAATTTTTCCTCTCTCTCCTCATCCCCTTCCTTTTTCCCCCTCTCCTTTGCTCTCTTCCCTTCTTTTCCGTCATTTCTCCTTTACCCCCTTCTCTCCTCTCTTCCCCCGCTCCTATTTCCCCCTTTCCTCCTCTCTTTCCCATCTCCTTTTCCCCATTTCTTCCCCCTCTTCTTTTCCCTCTCTCTTCCCCATCTCCTTTCTCTCTTCTTCCCCTCTCCTTTTAACTCATTCCTCTCCTTTTTTTCTGTTAATTTTAAGACTAACTACAGAGGTTTGAATTCGGCATCGTCGAAATTCTCATGGAAAATAGGCGACCGTGATCGTCCTTCCGCCAGTGGAGTAAAATCTACCTGAGGGGGGGGGGTTTCGGTTTGGTCTGACCTGATGATTATTTCGTTGTTTTCTTAGCTTTGAAGAGGGGTTAAGTGCACTCATTAAATACGGTGCTGATTATTGGATTCCTAACTGAAATGACAGTTGGCGATTGTTTATTTATTTAGTACATGTTTTCACGGTTATTTTAAATTTTAATAGGGCAGTTGGGCGGCTCCGAATCCGAAGGTGGTGGTGACAAAGATGCTGACGACCAAGCGGAACAGGAAAGGTTAGAAGTTCTGAAGGAAGCGGAAGATAGACGTAAAGAAAAACATCGAAAGATGGAGGAAGAAAGGGAAAAGATGAGACAAGGTATCAGGGATAAGGTAAGTCGCACTGCTTCCATTTTATCGTTGGGCGCATTTGGAACAGCGTAGCAGCCTGCCCCCTGTCTCAGCGTCGAACTTGGCTGAGAATTAAGCTTGCGGAAAAGGGAAGATGGGTTCATTCGGCGGAATGAGAGGGAAGCCCCAAGTTTGACTTCAATCGGATGGAAATAAAAGGATAAAGTTATAGGATGTCACCACTGCACGGAATTGAATTCACGGCTCATCAACATCACTATTCCCAACACCTGCCCCGCCTGTGGCATTATCGGGTATTTGTTTGTCCTAGCGGAGGTGAAAACCCATGGACAAGCTTATCGGGTCATTATCTGTGTGTAACTGGCTGCCGACCTATACCGTAGCCCCTTGGTCACTTTAACGTTGGCGTATATCCTTAGGAGAGAATAATGTTGGGTCAGTGATGCCATGCAGCCTATTGACATGTAGATTCCCCATTGAAAAGGGCTTTTCCGTGTAGTGGTGGAACTGTCTACACCGCGCGAGGCCGCATTTGTGACTCCCCTTCTCGTCGAAGATGTTCCCCTCATTTCGATTGGGAGGGAGCTTCTAACCAGGGAGCACTTGCATTGCATTCGACACACGTTCTCGTCTAATCACTGAAGTTAAGCAACGCAACCCCAGTTAGTACTAACATGGGTGCCCGCTTAGGAAAACTGGGTACCGCAAAAACCCAAAAATCGTCGTATCAGCACAGTGCCGTTGCAGATTCTGCATTAGCAGTACTCAGTGGCCGGGGCTCTAATGGCCTTTGTAGTTGAAGGGCCCAAAACACTAACAAATCAATCTCTCCCTTCTCTCTTTTCATCGCTCCCCATCTCCATCTGTCTGGCGCCCCCGAAAGAAGGGGAGCGGCGAATTGCGTTGGACACACCAGTTCTTGTCCGCTCACTGAAGTTAAGCAGCGCAACCCCAACTAGTACTGACATTGGTGGCCGCTTGGGAAAACTCGGTACTGCTAATACCCAAAAATTGTCACATTAGTGTAATGTCTGTGCAGTGTCTGCATAAGAACTATGCTGTGGACGGGGCTCTAATGATCTTTGTAGGTGAAGGGTCCTAAAACACCAACAAACAACAACCCCCGAAAGAAGGCAACCCACCTCGATCCAGTATCGAAACTGGAACCAGTGACGCAGTAGGCGAGCACGCTATCATAACAAGTCATGAGCTGTTAATAGGATGTGCGTGTCTGG
This sequence comes from Trigoniulus corallinus, assembly GCA_013389805.1. NCBI lineage: Eukaryota > Metazoa > Arthropoda > Diplopoda > Spirobolida > Trigoniulidae > Trigoniulus > Trigoniulus corallinus. The sequence goes on from JAAFCE010005724.1 coordinate 5,080,562, forward strand.
TCAGTGTCTGGTCTTTGACTGCATTTTTCGACTTTTCATAGCCTCCATTCGTAATTAGGATATCTGTTAAAGGCCTGAAATGTTGTTTCTGGGAGGGTGTAACGTTCCAAGATGTAAATTTGGATTTGAATAAATCATGAATGAAACATGTGGATTATTTAGACTGAGGAGAGGAAAACGAGGTGGGCAAGGCATCATATATTGATTTTTTTTCCCCAACAACAGTCGGTAATTAAAGAGGTTTACCTCTTCTCAGAGGACGATGACGTATATCGAAGCCAATCCTATATTTTTTTTGAATTTCTGTTTGTTTATTTGTCTGTCTGGTGGCTCAATCGTTGTGTGCCCCATTTCCTAAGTCCGTCCTCCTCTCAGAATCGATCCTGGCCGAAGCAAATTGCTTCTTTGCCGCTTGAGACAGCACCTCGAGTGCGCCCTCTATTGACTGAAATGTTAAGCCGCCGTCCCTTTTGGTGTCTACGGTGTCACCACTGCATTGAAATGAACCCTTTTTTTATCATTATTCCAAGCCCTTTTCCCATTCCCGTGTATGACAGGCTCCCCCTCACAGTGGCGTAGGGAGGGAGATAGTTGTCCCCTGGCACAGCGGCAAGGGCGGTGCATTGCGTTGGACGCACTAGTTCTCGTCTGAACACTTAAGTTAAGCAACGCAACCCTAGCTAGTATTGACATGGGTGGCCGCTTGGGAAAACTGGGTTCCGCTGATACCCAAAAATCGTCGCATTAGCGTAGTGTCTTTGCAGTCTCTGCATTAGAACTACGCAGTGTACGGGGCTCTAATGACCTTGTAGTTGAAGGGCCCTAAAACACCAACAAAATCAAATCAAATGCTGAAGAGTGCACTGCAGCTACCCGCATCCACACAAGGGCGCCCTGAGGTTCCCTTACGGAGCGAACATAGGTCCGTGCCGGGACATCAACAAATCGTTTCTTGGGAAGACGGGGTGGTGACGCTGGCTGTATCGTGTGTACCCTGGCGCTAAGTGCCCTCGCTACGCCACTGCACCCTGAAACTGAGCACCTTTTTATTGTATCTCGGTCTGTTTTCTTCTTGGGGGAGACGAGCCCTACACCTGGAAATTCTGCCGATCTGCCCGTATATTTTACTGTCCTTTTATAGAGGACTCTTTTTCCGTGCAGTGGTGATGTCGTTCACACCACACGGTAGGCCGTCGGCATTACTTCCTGCCCGACGGAAGGCTCCCTTAAGGCTTCTCTTCCTCATGACGCAAATAAACCATCTGTTCCGGGCCAGGAGGGTTCTATCGCGAGCAGTAGGGACGTCGTGCACACCAAACTGAGCCTCCCTTCCCGGGTCTCTCCCTCCGGAAGTTGTCTCGGCCACGGTCGGGCCTGCACCATGAGCTCTTGAAGTGAAGTGCGCTAGTGACTGAACCACCGACGCAGACTAAAAATATCCTTTGTACATGGAGTTAACTTCGTGTTTACGTCGGTACAAAGTTACCTGGTTTGAGGGGCTTGTCTCGGGTAACACTGCCGCCGTTCTTGTTCTACGTCAAATTCGGAAGTACATCCGGTGGTACCGTACCTTGTGGTGTTTACGAGGACACAAACGCAGCAAAGAAACCCTAGCTACATGGAGTTAACTTCAATCGGTACAAAGTTAGCGGATGAAGGACCTTGCCCCAAATGTCACTGCGCCTTTCTTGTACTACGTCGAAGGGCACGTTCCGTTTTCGATAGGGAAGTAAGTCCGGTGTCCTGCCGTATGGTGTGTATAAACAGTGTGGCCATTGCATGGAATCCCAAGTGTGCCTTCAGCTAGGGGACAAGTAACGCCGTGGCCCCATGAGGTGCGTGTGTACGGTGTCACCACTACGCGGTAAAATATCCCTTTTGCATGGAATCCGAAGTGCCACCTTAGGACGCCTAGAAATTGACTAGGGCCGACTAAGTGTTGTATACGTCTGGGGAAAATTAACGCCGTGGAGCCATGAGATGTCTGCAAGGACTCCCAAGTGCCACCTTAGGGCCGCCTAAAGGTTGTCTAGGGTCTAATAAAGTTGTTCCAGGACCGGCTAAAGGTTGTCCAGGGCTGGCTAGAGGTTATCCTGCTTTAATGACCTAGTAGTTGATGGGTCCTAACCCACCAACAAGCAACCAATGAGAGCCACGAGATCACCCTTGTTTCCATTTCGAGGGACAAGATGGGTACACCCAATCCTGCCATTGGAGGGAAAAGGGTTAAGAGTTGTTTGCAACACATGCGCTTGTGAGAAACTCATACCACGAGCACCCGAACACGCACAACGAACATAAAATGATCGTTCGCGTATCTAATGGCAATTTCATTGTGTGACAGCTTGAAAGAGAGGAGCAAGTGGTTTGACAAATGTTTATGGTTTTGAACTGACCACAGCTTTTGATCTCTTAAGGTCCTTTCATGAAAATTCGATCATATTACTCATTTCCGGTTGTAGTTGTTGTTGTTTTTCGTCATTTGATGTTTGTTGTCGTTTACTGTAATTGTTTTAAAGTATTGGTTGCCATTTCTTTTTATTTCTCGTCGATTACATCGATGGATGACCATTGACGTGTTCGGACACCGTTTTCAACTGACCATTCTGATCACGGTAGTATGGGATCAAAAAACGAGAAGAGAAAGAAGCGGAGCAAAATCAGCAATATGAATCCAGCAGTTTGAACCGGAAGAAAAAAACGCCTGAAGAACTTGCCAAAGAAGCGGAAGCAGAAGATGAGGACGAATTTACAAGTAAGACTTGGTGGCTTTTACCGAATTTACCAAGTGGGTGGGTGGTAGGGTTTACCAAAATGACAGGCGAGAGGGATTTTTTATCAAATTTACCAACATCATCATCTTCTCACCCTTCTCCCGTCTGAGGCAGGGTCGGGTCTGTGGGTTCTAGTCCTCCACTCCCGCCAAGTCCCCCTCCACCCCGCACGCCTCCCTGTCCCTTTGCACCACCTGTTCCCACGTCCGTTTTAGTCTTCCTCACCTCTGGTGCCCCCAATTACTTGCAGTTCCACAATGGCGAATTTACCAACGAGAGAGGATTTTTTACGGAATTTCCAGCTATTTCTACCGAATATTTGCACCCTTAATTTTGCTCTTACAGTTTGTTTCATTGGCGTTTCAGGGCCCTTAAACTGCAAGGTCATTAGAGCCCCGTCCACTGTATAGTACAAATGCAGTGACTGCACTTACACTAACCAACCCGACGATTTTTCGGTATTAACGGTACCTAGTGTTCCGAAGCGGTCACCCATATTACTACTAGCTGGGGTTGCGTTGCTTGACTTCCGTGATCAGAAGAGAACTGGTGTGTACAACACAATTTTACCGCTGTTATAGGCGAAAGGGATTTCTTTTACCGATTTTACAGGCGAGAGGGGCTTTAGAAGAGGAGAGAAGGAGCTAGTTAGGTCCATTTCAGGAATGCAAGTGGTTGGAAGCACCCGGAGCAGGGGGGAAACGAAGCAAACGTGGGAGCAGGTTGTCCGTAAGGATATGGTGGTGTGTGTGATGGACGAACACCTACTGGGAGATAGACGGGAGTGGAGAGCTAGAACCTGCAGACCCAACCCTGCCACAGGCGGGATAAGGCTATGATGACGGTGACATGTATATGACAGCCTTCCTCTGTGACTCAGGAAGTACCGTGCTCGATTTACTATGTCAGTGGTTTCAGGTTCGATGCTTTCAGGCTCGAGCAACTCCCCGAGCAAACCTTCCTGAGGCTGCTTGGGCATGTGATGAGAAGAGGGGAGGAAGAACTCGTTAGGTCTATTTCAGGAATGCAGGTGGTTGGGACACGGTGGCAGGAGGAGACGGAGGAAGACGTGGGAGCAGGTTGTCCGTAAGGATATGGTAGGGTGTGAGGTGGACGGGTACCTGGTGGGAGATAGGCGGGAGTGGAGGGCTAGATTCCCGCAGACCCGACTCTTGCCATAGGCGGGGTAAGGGTATTATGATGGTGACATTTATATGTTAACCCTCCTCGGTGGCGCAAGCTACTACGTCATGGTTTCAGGTTCGAAACTGGATCGATGTAGTTTGGCTTCTTTCAGGCGAGAGATAGGCCGCCAGCATGTCTTCCTGAGGCTACTTGGACATGTGATGAGAGAGGGGAGGCGGAGTTCGTTAGGTCCAGTTCAGTTGTTATTTGTTGGTGTTTTAGGGCCCTTCAACTACAAGGTCATTAGAGCCCCGTCCACTGCATAGTTCTAATGCAGAGACTGCACAGCCACTACACTAATGCGACGATTTTTGGATATTAGCAGTACCCAGTTTTCCAGTCGCGTAACTAGGGGGAGTGAGGGGGACAGATGTCCCCGGGCACAGAAGACAGGGGGCGCAAAAATGTACAACAAAAATGCGCTTAGCGGGTGCCAGAGGGCGCAAATTTCGGTCTTTGTCCCCGGGCGCGGAATACCCTCGGTACGCCACTGCAGTTTTCCCAAGCGGCCACCCATGTCAGTACTAGCTGGGGTTGCGCTGCTTAACTTCAGTGATCAGACGAAAACTGGTGTGTCCAACACAATTCGCCGCTCCCGTCCAGTTCAGGAATGCAAGTGGTTGGAAGCACCCGGGGCAAGGAGAGACCGAAGCAGCCGTGGGAGCAGCTTGTCCTTAAGGATATGGTGGTGTGTGGGATGGACGGAGACCTGGTGGGAGATAGACGGGAGTGGAGGGCTAGAACCCGCAGACGAGGCCCTGCCACAGGCGGGATAAGGGCATGATGATGATGATGTGTTGTTTTCTCTTTTTTAGAATTAAAGAACACGCTGGAATCTCAAGTGAATGAAATCAAACAGCAAATTGAAGGAAAGTGTGTGCTGCAGTAGTGAAGAGGGGGACGAGGACGGGCACAGTTGGCTCATGGCGCAGCCGCTATGTGTGCGCTATGCAACCTCCTTGTTCAAGCTGTTATTATCAGAAGTGCAACCAATACGTTTTGCTAGGAACTTTAGTTAACGTTGTTACCTTGTTATTCTTCTTCACCCAGGTGTTGGTAGTGGTGATGGTGGTGTGTGTCCGTGTGCGGTGGGCCAAGAGTCTCGCCACCCCTTCATTTTCATCCATTTGACTTTGATATACATCTTTTTCTTCGCTGCTCCCACTTTCCGTTAACCCCTTTCCTTGTCCAAACCGAAGTCCACATTTAATGGAACTTGACACGGGCCTTGGTCAGCTCCTGCCCCCCACATAACTATTATTTTTCCTTTTGCCGAAATTTCGAGTATAAAAAAATGGATTTGAAAGTGACATACCACACAGTGGAGGTCCATCAACAAATTGGTCACTAGCTGCCCTTTTTCTAATTTACCGCATGAAATTGTTCTCCTTTTTCTTCTTCAGTAGTAGAATTTTTTTAGATGGTTCCAAAATGAAGATAATATATTTTGTTTAAAACTTCTGATATGGAAATTAGTGCATTTTTGGAAGAGGAAGTGCTGATGTATCTACCGGAAGTTGGCATGTGTTTCTGCAAGAAGCAGCAACAACAACAACTGTCTCTGGTGGGCCTTGGACCTGCCTCGGTTTCTGCTGCTGCAACAGCTCTTCTTTTGATGGTAATCCTGAAGTTAGAAAAAAAAAGACTTGAACTGATGCTTGACATTTGACCTCTTGAACTTTCCTATCCTAAATATTCTCTAAATACTGCACTACAACCCTTTTGTTTACCTCTGTGTTTTTACTCTGCACATTTTTTCAGAGTTAGCCTTTCCTCAGTTTGGTACATTGAGCTCCTGTTGCAGCCTGGCGCTTTCTTCCTTTTACCCCTTTCTACTCCTTCACCTCCCTTTCTCTCTCTACATCCCCTCTACCCCCTCCCCTCACATCTTATTTCAAACTTATTGGACCTAGCAAAACGCATTCCAGTGCTACTGCTGATGAAGAGGACCACCAGTTTTTGTTTTTGGGTTTTTCGTTGATTGGAGTCATTTCTGGGACAAGTGGAGTGTCAGTATATTTTCTGATGAGGGCATGGTGAGTGACATGGGAATGCTTTCCACCGAAAACAAACCACGAATTAGGGATTATATTGGCCTTTTATTTATGTATATAACTCAACTTTTTGATCACCTTCATCCCATGCAACAATGTGCAGACTTGGCGAACCTGACTGATACCTTATCACTTTGCATTTTTTGATTGGTATGTCTGTTATGTTGGTGCCCCTTTCAAGGTGCGGGGGCACAAGGGTTTTCAGCGCCTGCCTGCAAATCTCAAATAAGTGCCCCTTCCTGAATATTCGTTGAAACATTGAAGCGGCAGCGCCCCACTTCTAGTAGTAGTATCTGCCCCACTGCAGAGTGCAGGCTCTGAAGGCTCATTTCTGCCCACCACGAGCCTTGAGGAGTTCAGCGCCTGCATGCAGATCTAAAACAAGCATACCTCTGTATTTTGAGACTCTGATTTCCGCCAGCCCTGGGCCCATTCAGTATTTTTATGCATTCTTCGTGACTTTGTGGGGAGCGGCGAGTTGCGTTAGACACACCAGTTCTCGTCCGATCACTGAAGTTAAGCAACGCAAGCCCAGTTAGTACTGACATGGGTGGTCGCTCAGGAAAGCTGGGTACTGCTAATACCCACTAATCGTCGCATTAGTGTAGTGTCTGTGCAGTGTATGCATTAGAACTATGCAGTGGACGGGTCTCTAATGACCTTGTAGTTGACGGGACCTTAAACACCAACAAACAAACAAGTGACTTTGTGGCACAGTGATACAAAGTCAGCAGCACTTTGGAGCCCTTTGATTGCACTGCTGTTTTTGGCCTCCAGCTTAAACTGGAATGTTGTCGGGAGCGGCTGTATTGCGTTGGACACACCAGTTCTCGTCTGATCACTGAAGTTAAGCAACGCAACCCTAGTTAGTACTAACATGGTTGGGCCGTTTGGGAACACTGGGTACCGCTAATACCCAACAGTCATCGTAACAGCGTAGTGTCTGTGCAGACTCTGCATTAGAACTATGCAGTGAACGGGGCTCTAATGACCTTTGTAGTTGAAGGGCCTTAAACACCAACAAATCAAATCAATCAAATGGAATGTTGCCATCTTCACCAGAATTCGAATAATATTCAGTGTTTCTTGCTGCGTGACATTGCAGAGTTCCCTCCATGAACTTTGACTTCTTTTTAGCCTAAATTCTGTCGTTTTTAATGTGTTTCACTTTTCTTTCGATAGGGGCAACTTGATCGCTACCACATATTTTCTTTCTATGGAGATTTTTGATGGCGACAATATTCCTTTTCGTAATGAACTACGCATGCATTTTACTGAACTCATTTGAATTTTACGGTAAAACACACGCGTTGTACTTACTTAATTAACCCACATTTGAATCGTTTCTGGCAGCCCTGGTGCTATGGTGAAAGATCCTCATAGAAAACGTATGGCAGCGATCGTCCTACCCCTAACGACTGAAAATCGAATTACAAAGGGTTTCAGCATTTCCCTCACAGTTCCACACTTTTAAATTGCGGTACAACCACAGGCGGCTCATGGGACAGGAAAACCGCTAGTGGCTAATGGCAGAGGTACTTCCACGCCATTTAAAATGTTCATAGTCCTGGGGTCCCCAAACTTCCTTGATTGGTGGGGCCTTTTCGAAATGTTGGCTTTCTCGAGGTGTCTCGTTGCAGAGTCATAGCAATACATCGGCAATGGGACAAATGCTAAGGGCGCTCGGACAACTTAGAACTGCATTAAACGTAATGGGGGGGGGGGGCGATGGACCCACTTGCCTAAGGCGCCTGAAATTCACGCGTCAACAGTTTGACTTTTTGTCAGTAGCCAAACTGTTTGGTTCCTGGTCTTGATTGGGCCCTTTTTTCACCCAGTGCTACCCAAATTTTCAACGTTTTCCCCATACGAAGTACACGTAAAACGATCGTCCTGCCCCAATAGAATGAAATTTCAATTAAAATTGTGTAAGAAAAGTCCCATAGAAAATACTTGTAGACTATCGATTTGCCCTACATCATCATCATACCTTTACCCCGCCTGTGGCACGGTTGGGTCTTTGAGTGCTAGCCCTCCACTCCCGTCTGTCGCCTACCAGGTCCCTGCGTACACCCCACATACTACTAGCCCCTTTTCTTCATGAAACTGCTGTGACTGGGGACACCCCCGCCAGGAGTATGGAACCCGCAGGAATATTGGACGGGTTGTCTGTAAGGGGATGCTGGCTTACCCCACAGAAGACACTCGACGCATTATCTGTGATAGAAGCAAAGGTCCGCACCCCCATGACATTGCGGACGCATGATAACGACGATCTGGGGCCCGCTCGCTCACCCTTGACAGCAACCGGTACTGAGGTTTTGATCCCACAAGAAGTTTTCTTTCTTGGGGGTACCCCATTTTTTGGTCCGCGGGAGCCGTTTTGTCTCGCTTCACCCTTACACTCATGCAAGGGCTCGTCGCTTAGGCAGCCACCCCCCCCATTGTGCATTGAGGACTCCCCTATCTACCACCTGTGGATGCGCCATGTAGCAGTTCATGTCTGCCCCTGGAAACGATCGTCCTGCCCCTATCGAGTACTATTCTAATTAAAATTGTCTATGAAAACCCGCATAGGATATGCGTGGTAGCGATCGTGCTGCCACTATCAAGTAACACTGAACTAAAGAGGTGTCAACAGATTCAACTGTGTTTACACCGTTTGAGTTACAGGGCGGAACTGGGGATAAAGGAGCATGCCCTGGGATCCCTGGGCAGTGGTGAGAGCGCCCTCAGATTTCGGGCTTTGATTCCACCCATAACCTTCGCGGATAGTCATAACCTTGGTCTTCTCAGTGCACTGGTCACCTGACAGAACTCACAGCCTCAGATGTTCACCAGCGTTGAACTTTGCACCTAAGCTTGGCATGTACGCCGCTGCCCTGAAGGGAAGAAGATGATGTGGGTGCGATCTTGGTAGGTGGTTGGAGCTTATGATCAGTGTCAAGGACACGTTAAATGTTTGCTACTAGGTGGCACTTGTTACTCAGAGTCCAGAGTCAAACAGTAATTTATGTTTCTAACCTGAAACCAGGTGTGATGAGGTTCTCTGTCAGACTCGTCATGGAATCTACTCTTAAAATTGTACCCGTGTCTGGGAACAGCTCATTTCGGGAACGACTAAGTCACCAACAACAAATGAGGTACTGTCAGTTATTTGAATGATTATTAAGAAACCGCTTTCAATGGAATTTCAATGTCCGGTTTCCTAAAAGTGTTACATAGAAAAATCGCGAAAATCGGGGTTGAACTGCGCCCAAAAAGGTTCCAGGGGCTTCCCCGGAAGCCTGTCGACCGCCCGAGTAATATGAGCTACGAAGGGATATGGTAGTGTGTGTGTGGTTGATGCGGACCCAACTGGCGTGGAGGGCTGGAATCCACAGACCATGACCCTACAATAGGCGGAATAAGGGGATGATGCTGATAATAGAGGTAGGCCAAGTCCCAAATTGTTTGGAATTTGTGTTATTTTTATAGCAATAATTTCATATTGGTTTCTTGCTTATTGTTACCCCGTTTTAAACAGGGCCTCTATAGGTCCTCAGACTTAAATTTCTGCCCAGTCCATGCTCGCGCAACTTGTGCAAGCAAATTTGGGCAAATACACGTCTTGTTCACACGTAACGATTTGCTTGTATCAATTCATTGGCGCAAGCTAATTTGCACAAATCGCCTGAGCATGTATACCTGCTTTACAGGGGTTGTAGCAGTCAGTTGGGCGTGAAGGCAGGCAGCTTTATATAAGCGTCACCGTTAAGCAGGACTCTCATGAGGTCACTTCCGGTTGCTTTTCACTAATTTCGACTTACTATTTCTGACCTTTGGCATCGAAAGTCTTTAAGTCTTATATTCTCCAAATTCGTAGTCCTGCCGTGGGTTGACACGGACCTGTGATGTCTTGGAGGTGGTGCCAGTCAAAGGCGTAGTCAGGGCTTTCAGTGCCCCATCGTGACGAGTTGAGCCATAAGAGGAGAGGGGGGGGGGGTCTGTCATGCTTTCCCGGATTAGAACATTACTTTCCAGAATGAAACTGGAAATGACACCGGAAGTGTATTGCTGCGCCCTGGGGCAGATGCCTCCTTGGCTACCCCCACTAGTGCCAATATTGGTTACTTGAACTGAATTCTTTCAAAATTTCGAGCCTGTGGAAACAAAATTGTCATCATTAGGATTGTTGCAAACAAAATCAATTTGACATCATGGCTTTACTCCTAACCCGCAAGTAGCCTCCTTTGGGTTCAGCGTTCAATTCTCTTATTTCGGATGAAATTAAAAAAATTGCTGGGGCCTTAAAGTATCCCAAGGCACCTATTCTCCCCTCTGGTTATGGTAATGCTGAACCTCCTTAGTTCCATTTTTTGTCAATAGGAGCAGGATGATCACTGAGTATTTTTCCAAAAATATATTTTGAAGTAATTCGGAAACGTATTTAAAAAGGCAGAAAAGCGACCTCTCCGCTAAATTGTCACCTGTCTCACTCGGTCCCTATCTCACTAAAAGTTTAATTTGAAACAGTGAAAGGTGGTAAAAAAAAAGTAGGACCTAAGCTGCACACAGACCCTAATCAGGTGAAAGTTTTCTGTAGCTATTTATAGAGCAGTTGTCTCCACATAGGGCCTTGAAGGGCCTGAGTTCGCTGTCCCTATTTTAATAAACGGTGTTAATGACCTATGGAGACCCTAACAAGCACCTCCCACCCATGACGAAAATCTCCATAAAAAATGTACAACGGTGATTGTCCTGCTCTGTATTGACTGAAGGTCTTTTTTAAGCAGTTCGTTGGCCCCAAGCCCACCCTAGGTATGAGGCCGGTTTGCTCTGGATACTAAGTAAAGTATCAATTCAAAACTTAAAAAAAGTTGATCAATCACAACGTTTCTTTTAAAAACTCCATTTTGGCCGTTGGCAGTTCGCAGATTTGATTATCTCTCCCCAACTGGAGGAATTGAAGGGCTCTCTAGAGAAGTATTGGCACCCAAACCCAGCAACTGGTAAGATCTAATAATTTTATGTAACATTTCAGACACAAATGCTTCATTTCTTGGTAGTTGTCCTCTCGGAAAATGGGCAGGCGTTAGGAAAGGTCCCTTGTCCCTATTCCTCCCCCAACTGGAGGAATTGAAGGGCCCAGTCCAGAGAGGTATTGGCACCCAAACCCAGAAACTGGTAAGACCCAATAATTTTATATAACATTTCAGTCACAGATGCTTAATTTCTTGGTAGTTGCGCTCTTGGAAAATGGACAGGTAGTGATTTGATGAGGAAAGGTCCCTTGTCACTACTGAGCTCTTGGCCATTGGAATTTTATGGACCTGACATTGAACTTCTAAACGTGTTTTCTGGGTTGAATTGGTCAATTTGCCTGATAGGAACACAAATTTAACGGTGTCCTGACAAAATATTTCCTTATCTTGTGGCAGCTATTACTTTTAAATGATATTTTTCTCTACGTTCCCAATTTTAGGGCCTTGGTAAAATTCCTAAATCTCATTTATGATATCGAAATCTCATAATACCTTAGATATGGTCATTTTTGCATTAAAATGTGTAGCGGGTAGTTGCTTTCTGAATTTGGAACGCTTTCTAAACCTGGGGGCCATTTTGGGTCGACCTTGAACAGGAGCGCGTCGTTGCTAAATTTGAAAAGAATTTCTAACAATGTATGTGTGTAACTTGAAAAGATGAAATTTGTTCATTGGATTGTCACGATGGTTTCTGAGTAACTTCAAAGATATTTTTTAGACTAAAATGGCCCTCTTCAGGGTAGCAATAGGAACCCTTGATAGCCCTTATAACACAGACAGAAAACAAGAGCGCCGTAACAGCGTGGAGGATGTGGCGATTTCCCCATGGAAAGCCAACAGTTTTCAGATAAAACATGAATTTTGCCCTAATTTGGTTTTATAAGAAGTTCTGGCGGTCCCAAGTGAAATATCCATATATTAGTGTGCATTTGCCCTCTTTCTACGTCATATGTCTTTCTCTCTGACCCAAAGTTCTCACTTCAAGAGCAAGCTGTTGGAACTGAAGTGAAAGTTTCTGAACAAAAAACAACGTTGTCTACATTACACAAACATGTTTCCAACAGGTAAAAGTTACGTGTTTCCAACACAGTGCTCTAAGCCAGTGCTACACAACCGGTGTGCCTTGAGCTGATACAGGTGTGACACAGTCAAATAAGATAATTTTCTAACTAAATAATATTTCAATATATTCGATAGATCAAACACAATAACAAGAATATGTGCAATGAAATATTCACGTTTTAGCCTTCTAAAATTTATTGTAAAATTTGTTTATTAAATTAATGGTAATCATGTATTTTAACGGTCGGAATTATTTTGTCATTCTTAGCAGATGAAATGTGGCGCTTCAGTCAGTGTAACTTCGTAAAAATACTCGTTCCAGGGCTTGCTGCACATATTGCTGAGATATTACGCGTGTTGCACTCATTTATTTCTCTTTATTTTAACTGGAAGCTTTAGATTTATGCAATGCTTTACATTTCGTAATATTCGTCTGGTAAAAAAGAAATTCATCGGCCCGTTAACATTGTTTTCATAGCAGGCCCTGGAACGAGTATTTGTACGAAGTTATACCGACCGAAGCGCCACATTTCATCTGCTAAAGCCTGGTTCCCTGGCACGCGACACCGACGAGAATAGCACGCCAGCAGACGACAATCGACATAAACTGATTACGTAGTTACACTACCATGTCGATGGCGAACCGCACAAATGTTGTAAATGCAAAAATTGAAAAATTGGATTAAATGTGGATTTATGTTGTCTGACAACTAAAGTGTATTCTGCACATTTTTTCCTAAGTGATTTCACAATTAACAGTGTCCAGCACAAATAGTTTAGTTAACACAGCATAGATTACAGTACAACTGCAAACTTAAAAATCCAGTTTTCTCAAAACACAAAATTTGCACTTACGACATTTGTGCGGTTCACCATCGATGTCAAGTAAGCACGAAATTAATGGTGAAGTGGAGTTGAGAGTTACTTAACTGCATTTGTCGAGGGAATGCGTCGCTCAAATTTGATTGGCTGTATGAATTTTTAAATAGTCTTCCGTTTACTTTTCATTGGTTTATTTATTTTTTTTTGGTTTTGGCGCCACCTAACGTTCATATTGAAGACTATTAATCACTTAAGTGAATTCGCTCATGCCAGGGAATCAAACCAGGTGCAATTTCTGTTAGCGCCTGTGGTTTACGTCATAATTATACCGTCTGCTCAAGCGCTATTCTCGTTGGTGTCGCGTGCCAGGGGACTAGGCTCAAGAATGACGAAATAATTCTGACCGTTAAAATACACAATTACCAAATTAATATCTATATATCAGTGGCATAGATAGGGATCATGTTGCTCTGGGTGGTGAAAAATTTCAAGCCCTAAAGCTTAAAAATAAATTGGAGTTCATGTTGTCCAGGGCGGTGAAGAATTTGATGCTCCAAAGCTGAAAGAAATGTTTTTTGCACTTCCTCAAGGAACAAGAAAAAGGAAACTGCCATTATTTGGTCGCCCCTAAATAGCTGGCGCTTGGAGTGGGACGCGACCCCACCCTAGCTATGCCATTGCTATATATTTTAGCTTTTGATGTGCCATGGAATTCTAGGAAGAACTTTGGTGGGCTGTAGGTGTGAAAAAGGTTGCGGAGCACTGCTCTAATCTATGAACAGACCCATGTGTGATAGTAATAGTAGATGTGTCTGTGGCTAGTTCTGAGGTTTCTGGTTTAGAGTTACAGGTACTGGCCGACAGCAGGCCCCACGTCTATTCCATAAAGTGTAATTAGGGGAAGAAGGGCCTTCTGGTCCCGTCCCAGCTGGATGATTCCTTTTGTTTTGCTGTTCACTAATTTGAACGGTGAATGTGGTACTCTTCACTGTGACAGTACTAAAACAAACTCCTCTCCATTTCCAGATGATTTCTGCACTTTCTAGGAATTGCTCTCAATAGTCACCACTGTTCCACTTTATGTGTGACAATGCCCAAGAACAGCAGTTTCCAAACTTGGAACCCGTTTTTGTTTGTAATTTATATTAATACCCCAAAAACGTTTATTTGAAGTTTTGAACTGAACTTTTGCAACTGTTTAGTGCAAGCCTTGAACCAGTTTTTCGTCATATAGCTGTTCTAAACTTTGAACCATTGGAAACTTTTAGTACAAACATTACACAATGTGATGTCACTGTGTACCTCCAAAACAGGGTTTCTTACAGGGCAGAGCGTCTGTGTTGCGTTGGACACACCAGTTCTCGTCTGATCACTGAAGTTAAGCAACGCAACCCCAGCTAATAGACTACTAACATGGGTGGCCGCTTTGGAAAACTGGGCTCCGCTAATACCGAAAAATTGTCACATTAGCTTAGCGTCAGTGCAGTTCCTGCGCTAGAGGTATGCAGTGGACGGGGCTCTAATGACCTTGTAGTTGAAGGGCACTTAAACACTAACAAATCAATCAAAAAGAAATTCTCACAGGGCTCTCTGTGGCCTGCTGGTGGGTTGTGAACTTCATCACTGAATATCTGATCCAGTATCTCCAAGCTAAGCCCAAAGCAGGCGGTGGCAGCAGGTAGCATGAAGGGCTAAGATAGTGTATAGGGGCCTAGTGGGAGATAAACGGCAGTAGAGGGCCAGAGCCCGCGGGATAAGGGTATGATGTCCTCTTGTTGCTAAGCGTTGGAGTTAGGGGCTGGTTGCCCACTGTGTGATATGCTTAGTTTTAAGTGGGCCACGATTAGACACGATTGAGAAACACTACCCCGAAGCACCCGTACCCCAGGTTGAGAACTGCTGCTCTAGAAATTGAAATCTTGCTTGAGCTTCACTTTGCCATAGTTTTGTTAACGTTGCCTTTTTCTTTCCATTCTGCCACTGCATTCCAGCACTGCCGTTGTTGCACTATCTTGTTGAGGTCCCTTCTTCATCATCCCCCTGGTCCCTTACTTCTGTGCACCACATTTGCAATTTAAGGCACAAGTATACTGTTAGCTTTTTTCCAGAAATGCTTTTGCTATGGTAAGTGAAGGATACAAACGAAACATGGATCATTACTAGTATATACTAGTTACTCCTAAACCACTGCAGTTAGTCATTGAGATACCACCAGTGCTTGGGAGCAGCTTATTGCGTTTGACACACTGTGGTCCCATGTGGTGTACGACAGGGGTATTAAACTGGTAGTCCACGGACATCATGCGCCCCTTGAAACCTTGAGTTGCAGTCCTCACAATGTATTCCGATGTGTTCACAATGTGTTCCCAAATGTATTCCGACACGTTCAACGACATAACCAAATTGTACAGTTACGGTCAGTAAGTACAGTTAGGTTTCAGAATCCATTCAGTCCTTCTATAATCGGTCCACCAGTTGGGAGAAACAAAAGTGGACCCATCGAAGGGTGGACCGATTAGGGGTGTTAACAAACGTAGAGAATTTGAAAAAAAAAAACGAAAAGCTGCGAATTTTTTTGTGATGATGCCATCCTGCAACTTGCTTTCAAGTGACCCTCTTTTAGACCATACAATTTCATATTATATTTGGACCCATTAAATGGTTTGGGATGCACCTTTCTGGAACATGGTCCATGTGGACAGCGGACCTTGGACTAGTGTCAGTGGTGGACCTATTGGAGGGGTGAGAAGTATAGTACATGGACCAGAGAGTTTTCCATTCTTTAAAAAATTGGACCGTTGTGGGATATGGACTGATAGAGTTTTTGTTGTATATGTTTATTTCTATAGCTTAAACCCTAAAAATCACCCCCGTCATGCTCCCAAACACCAAGGTTGCTATAGATAAGGTTGGCCACTCAGAGCGATAGCAAATCAAATTTAGGTATGCCTGTGACGTCACCATGGAAGAGACCACAATAATGATTAAGATTTACACCAGTGTTTTTCAACCTTTTTACTGGAACGGAACCCTTTAGAGCATTTAGACTTCTCACGGAATCCTTTGGAACATTTAGACCTTTCACGGAACCCCATACAGTGACAGAAAAAAAAACATTAATTGATAAAGGTGTGTTAGCATAAGCAGTTGAATTCGTCGCCTAATGTTAGAGAGAGACACCCGAAGTTCATCTTCGACAGACAAAATTCGCTCTCGTTTCTTGTGTTTTCATTGCTGTTTTTATATTTTACCTTGCCATTGGAGGAACCGTTGGGCGGACCTCACGGAACCTTTGTTTTGCGGAACCCTGGTTGAAAAACACTGATTTACACATTTAAGACAAGCAAAAGTATTTTATCAACAATACAACCAAATCAGTACACAAATAAGCATAAACGGAGTCCTGTGTGACAGGTAGGTCCCAATCAAGTTGTAAGAAAAGTTTTACACGGCATTGGTTAGACCAGCTGTGCTATACTGTATTTATCAGAGTGTTTGGCAATGAAGAAGGGCGACATCAATAGAATGCAAGTACCCGAGTTGTGAATGCTGTGGTGCATTAGTGGGGTGTCAAGAGCTGATAGAATTAGGAACGAGTATATTAGAGGTAGCCTGGGGCTGGGGAACATCACCAAAAAAGGGAGAATAAGTTGAGGTGTTATGGTCACAGATATTGTGAGTCTAGAACTTTCCCCAAAACATGGTAGCACCCTCCTTAACTAAAATTTTCTAACCAATTTTAAACGTAAAATACAAAATCTTATAAATTACTACAAAAATTAAAAAGAAATGCTTTTGTAGAGGTTTGTGGATGCGTGGGGTAAAATCCCGGATACAAATAACTTGTAATACTCTGAGGTGCTTTAAGTAAAAGGCCAGTGAAAACTTGTGCTAGTGAGGAACATTTCTTATAATAATATAAGATGCATATTGATACTTTCATAAGATACTATAACATAGGGTGCTGTTTTGTTGAGCCCCCACTGATAAATCAATCAAATGTCACATTCATTATCATCAAACCCAGTGCAGCTGCTAAATTTCATTGTTTCCCAGCGTTTTCCTCCTTTGAATTGGAACATTAGGGTCTACTATGTTTCTTCCACTAGTTTGGCTATTGCATGCTCCTGTTAGTGACTACAGGCACCCCTGCACTTATTTTTGATATGGGCTCTTAACATTTATGGCCAAAAGCTCCTCACAGATTACCACTGCAGGTTGCTGCATTTATGTTTTGAAGACTCACTTTTATGACTCATGCAGACCCCTCCCACATCCGCCTTTTACTGGCTCAATCCACATTTTATGGTTCTACAGGATCCACCCTCATGCATGTCGCTATTTGTAGATATTACCATCTCCCACTTATGTGGCTCTTACAAGCTCCTCCCATGCCCATAGCTCCTGCAAGCTCCTCCCACGTGGGTTGCTCCTACAGGTTCTTCCCCCCATGGGTGGCTCCTGCACGCTCCTCCCACGTGGGTTGCTCCTACAGGTTCTTCCCCCATGGGTGGCTCCTACAAGCTCTTCCCATGGGGTGGTTGTCTCAAAAGCTCCTCCCACGTGCGTGGCTCCTACAAGCTCCTCCCACATTGCTACTACAGACCTGTCACACTGGTTCTACCAATTTTTCCTCAGTGTATGACTTCTACAAGTTCCCCTCCACATTTGAAGTTCATCTAAAACGCACATATTGCTAGTAAATAAACAAAACTTGTGATTGGATGTTTTAGGAATCATTTTGGAAATGCTGTGGCAATGAAATTGAAGTTATTCTGTGACTAACTGCAACTTAGGTTTTCTGAATAGCCCAATTAGTAACTTCACGTTGCTTAGCAAATGCATTTCACAGGTATAATGGTAGTTGGTTATTCTGTATCTACTAATTAAAACTACTATCATGTACTGCTATTGCTACTCCACTACTAACTACTACTACCTCTACTAGGAATAGTTACACTTCTCTTTAAGCATAGAATTTACAATTTTCCCTTTTCCATCCATACCAAATTCTTATCTATTACACACTCAAATTAAAATGTAGGATTCCAGTTAAGATATTGTTAGAAATGTTGTAAGCGCCAAATACTATTGTATTTAGATAGCATGGACCTTTTTGAAATTATTCTTCCTCTTAACAGGAATTTGGGTCCTCAGAAATGTAGTCTAGAAACACTACCAAACTATGTATCTCTCTCCTATTCCTTCTAATTTATGAAAAAGAGGAAAGATGAAACAATTTTCTTACAAATATATATAAATGACATATACATATATATAAGCATAATAAAGGGTAGACAAAATGACATTTCCGGTGTAATTATTATGATGACCCTACCGCATATTATTTCTGGTAGAAGATGATGGACATAGGAAATGTTTAGTAGACTATTTTCTTATTTGTTTGGTAGCATAATTTAGAATTATAAATAATGACTCGAAGTGAGTCATTAGTATTACGTGATACTTTAAGTAACTTTTGTTACAGAGAATATTCAATGACGAAAATAGAGCATCAAAATGGCGCCTATGAAAACCAATGAGATCCACGAACTAAAATTGTGACTGTTGTCCTGATGGACAGACATATTGTCGTTGTTTTTATAAACTTTCTTGACCACTGTCCACTGTTTGTTAAACTGGCGAGAAGGCAGAGTGTAAATGTTATTTCAAACAAGGTCATTAGGATAAATGAACTGGGATTTTCAATATGTCCACACAAAAATGCTTCACTTTTTTGTACATTTTTAAAGAATAATGCTGAGACTGAGGTTAGCAGATAATTTTGGTTCAACGTCATACTTAGAAATATCATTATAAGACCTGAAATCCAATAAAACGTTACGTTTGCTACGTAATTGGCAATGCTCAGATTGACACAACCATTAAATTATGATCGACTTCAATATTTTCACTGAAAGTTTTTTTCTATTTTTACCTCATGCTGACCTGCATTTCCGGCCCTTGCCTGACGTGTCACTTGCTTTTGAACCATTTTAGCAGCACGCTACTGCTTTCAATTTGCCAGTAACTTGCAGTTGGACTTATTTGTTGAAAATACTTTCAGAGTTTGTGACAAAACTGTAGATTTTAAACTCGTCGAGATATTATGGATGAATGTCTCACAATAGTGTTGATTGTATTCAAGCATACTGTTTTGAAAATGAAATACTACTATTATTAGATAAAACTTGTTTTAAAAATTTTTTTAAATCTTATTTATTTTCAGCGTTTGAAAGTTAAAAGGTGATTTTTTTTTATGGTTATCTGTATGTAGCCCATGTGATGAGAGATGTGATATTCAGTACCCCATCATAAAAAAAAAACCCACATCACAAGTGTAAAATTTTACTATAATTTTGATTCCAATTTTACATGTGGATAGCATGTCCCATCCTCGTTTTGTTATTATTCGTGTTGTTACAGGCTCGCACTTAGGGATTGAATCTAAAAAAACGTTGACAATGTCTCCTGACAGAAGAACATTATGGTCAAGTTAAATTAACATTTTAGTTGCCACTGTTGGTTGCCAGATGCCTTTGATGCAAAACAAGGGACATTTTTTTCAGATAATAAATTCTCAAAAACGTCGTTTTTTGGACGTCAGAAGGCATTACATAAAACGCATTTATTTTCAACGGTATTGCTAAAGTCCATAGAGTGGCTCTATTGCGTTGGACACACCAGTACTCGTCTGATGACTGAAGTTAAGCAACGCAACCCCAGCTAGTACTAGCATGGGTGGCCGCTTAGGAACACTGGGTACTGCTATTACCCAAAAATCGCCGCATCAGTATAGTGACTGTGCAGTCTGTGCATTAGAACTACGCAGTGGACGTGGCTCTAATGACTATTGTAGTTGAAAGGCCCTAAAACACCAGCGAAACAAAGTGTTCTCTCTATCAAGAACACCTAATATCCCGTTTTCAAGCAACTCCGAAAAGAGCTACATGTCAAAAGCCTTTTATTACATCCACATGACAAAATTGTTACCATTTCTCCAGTTCATGTACAGTCGGGGCAAAACACCAGAATATAGAGAGTCCAATTATAATACCGAAATTCAGGATACGTCAGGACAAACCACTGAAATTACAAACAATTAAGTACAAAACATCTAACTACTTTACATAAAAGTCGACTCGAATGTTCGACAGTCAGTGCTGCCCTGATAAAATTCAGGACATCTGGCAACCCTGCAACTAATGACTTGTCAAATACCTCTGAAACCTGGAAACAATTTCTTGGAGGTTTGAAAATTTTCTTCTCCGGCATATCAACCAAAGGAAGCACGGTAAACATTTTATTGCAAGCAGTTAATTCTAAACGTTCGCAAACCCCTTTCAACGTTCCGCGACAGTGCTATTTCCACTCCACAAACATTTCGGCCTCTACTGCATGTTGGGGAGCAAATTTTTTCGGTTTTCATTTGGCGTACTGCACCCCTTTTAGAGGAACCTCTCAAAATTGTTCCCATAATGATATTTACAGCCGGTTTTTTTTCGTGGTGTGCAGCGTGCTTGATAACTTCATTAAAGATCTATGAAATTCGCCAACGTTTGCGTTACCATTGGCGAACGCTTTTGTTACCATTCTCCAAAGCTTTCGTTGCCATTCACGAGCGTTTCCTTTAGCGTTTGCGAACATTCTGAACAGGTTGTGGAGGTCACTCGTCTTTACACCAAGAATCCCTAGGTGCGTGTCTGGTTCTCATCTGATAAATAGTAAGAAATGCAACCAGGGAGCAATTTGAGAAAAATCGTTTTTTTGACCTATGTCTAGGAAGATAATATTTAACCATTATATAAAATCTGTTATATATATATAATGAAAATTCTGTATATGTAGAAAAAAATATATGCGGTTATATATCTTTGATTCTATTGGAAAAGTTTGTAGAAGTTTCCAACCAAATATTTATAAAATGTCGAATTTTGAGTTGTTTCTTTCATTGGTTTTGATTATGGAAGTCTTAATTTCTTCCTGGATTATCCAATTCTGTAATAGATTACACCTTTGTATATAGAATTTTGTTTGTATTGCAAGTAACCCTTGAATGTCGGGTATAGAAACGATTGCAATATTCGGTGGTGGTGGTTAGTTTTGTGCAAATGGCGACGAGGAAATCGAACGTCCAGAAACCTTGCTGTATATCTTGGAATAATAATGATTATTGCGAATGTTGGAATGCATTGTTAATACTTACACTTGTTGACTTGATGATTTTGAAATCCATTATTATAATTATTATTCTGATTATTAATAATTATTATATTTAATATATGATTATTGTACCACTATGCACTTTGGTTCTTCAGTTAGATAGCCTTGTAAGTCTTGTCTCGTAGAACCACGTCAAGGATCTAATAGTACTCTATCCCAGCTCACACCTCAGCAAAATTCGTACTGCACTCTGTCATAGGCTTTAAAAAGACATTGTACGTTACTCAATGGCGAATCAATAATTGAAATTACTTCAGCCATTATCATTTCAAAATTTGTCTAATTCCATACTTTATTGAACTTTGAACTCTCCTCCTTATTTCAGGTATGCACGTAATACCGCATTTACACATTCGCGAATAAGACGAGTCGAATGACGAGGCGAGACTTTCGTCGAAATGTTCGTATTCATACTTTGGATGAAGAATGGCTGTTCACACATTCGCCGAATGTCTCGTCAGATGGTCATTCTCCAATCACCTCGTCGCTAGCGCCCTTTAACTCGTATTGTCTCGATAGATAGTCATTCTCAAATCGCCTCAGGTCACTCGCGTCCTTTGACTCGTGTCAAAAAAACCGCTTTCAACTCGAGCGCCACGAATGGCGAGGCGAACCACGAGGTGAATGACGAATGTAGTGTTCACACATTCGTCGAACATGCTCGCCTCGCCACTCGCCTCGTCGTATTCGCGAATGTGTAAAGACCGGTACAAGACCGTAAGGGCTTACTCCGTTAGTGATTTTAGGTTTGATACTGTACCAAGGTGGGTTGCCTTGTTGCGAGAGGGAGAGAGAGAGGCCCCGAGTGGACATTCCGTTGGAGGAGAAGTAAAACCGCTGACCAGTGTGGGTTGCAGCAGGGGTATCGAACTGGTAGGCCGCAGGCAGCATGTGGCTCTTAAAACCTATAGTTGCGGCCCTCATACACATGGATACGCATGCTATAGGGATCCGGAACGTTCGCCCCCGACATTTCGCCCCTGGAAGGACAAATGGCCGTTTTTTTGTTAATTTTTGTTATTCTGTTTTAGGTAAGGTAAAAATCAAGTGACCCTGCCAACAGACCCTTGAGTCATTGCCAGCCCTGGATTTTTACGATATTTTGGCCGTTTGTTTTTGTTATTCGGTTTTACCTAGAAAAACAGAATTGTTCGTTCGGACCTTTTTCTGAGTGTTTCAAGGAATAAATAAGGTAAAAATTCAGCAATTTCGGCAAGAATTCTACGCATTGTGGAGGACATCAACGATAGAAATTTAATAGACTTTCTGAAAGGCATAGCCTACAATTTTGAATTTTAGTTTATGTTTGCATTTTTTTACGTGACAGTCTATCTTAATGTTTGTGTTTTTTATTTTATTAAAATTATTATTACAGTAAACAGAACAACAAAAAAACCGGCCATTGACCCTCCCAGGGGCGAAACATCCGAGGGGCGAAATGTGTGGGGGCGAAAAGTACTCAGGAGCGAAACTTCCGTAAACCCATGCTATCTACTACCCGGAGGGGTGACGTGTGGCTGTATTGCGTGGGACACATTAGTCGTCTTCTGGTCATGGAAGGGGTGAGGGGAATATCCAACTGCACAACTTAGCTCAACCAGTCTGTTACAGACAACGAGGTGCTTAAATGCAAGAAGGCTGGGATTATTAGACGATGGTGACTACCGTAAAAGGGTGAATGTGAAGTACCAGGCGAAGGAGGCGGTTATATGCTCTTCTCAACAGATATAGCGTTATGTTTAAGGTTCACGAGTGAACAGGAGCGGCAAATTGCTTTGGAAACACCAGTTCTCGTCTGATCACTGAACTTAAGCAACGCAATCCCAGCTAGTACTGACATGGGTGGCTGCTTGGGAAAACTGTATCGAAGAATCGTCGCACTATGTGTATGTGCAGTCTCTGCATCAGAACTACACAGTGGACGGGGCTCTAATGACCTTGTAGTTAAAGGGCCCTAAACACCAACAAAGAAACGAGTGAACAGCACATGAGTATGTGACGATCATAGGCGGCTCATGGGACAGGCAAACCTAGGCGGCTGCGTAGGACGGCAAATTTTCAAGGGGCAGCTAATTTCAGAGGTACTTCCTTGCCATGCAGTCTATCAGTCAGTTGAAATTATCATAGTCCTGGGGTCCCCAAACTTCTCTGATTGGTGGGGCCTCTTCTAAATGTTGGCTTTCTCGAGGCGCCTCCTTGTTGTAGTCATAGTAATACATTGGCAATGGGACAAATGCTAAGGGCGTGAGGGACGCTCGGACAATTTAGAACTGCAATAAATTTATTGGGGAGGGGGGCGGCGATGGACCCACATGCCTAGGGCGTCTGAAACAGGAGCCGGGCCTGGTGACGATTGGTATTACTTTGGTTTTGAAAAGAATTAGGAGTTCAGAACGGGATAGCTCAGACTTGAGACGAGCAAACGGGTAGTATAGGAAATTCAGGCGTGCCACCAGCGCCTGTATATGGCCTCTGGAGGTTAGTCCACTGGCAAAGTGGACTTCGATGCATCGACTTTGTTGCATCACTTGCAGAAACACAAAACTGTTTGGTAGCTGTTCAACCACATGTTCATCTGTAACCGTAGGCCAGCAATGGAACAGCAGACCGACGATTAAGAAGAATAGGAATTGCAGGTTTGGCCGGCAGCCAGATGCGTCAAAAATGCCGTCCAATAGATCGCCCATGTGTTCATTAAGAATGATAAATGATGGGTACCAGACCCTGCCGTAGGGCGGAAATGGGTTAGTAGCTGCTTGATTAAGTGGTAAGGGCACATGTCTGTCACCGTGGTTTGCGTACTTGACTTTGTGGTTGCAAATTCTATGTGTAGGTCGGCAAAATTTCCAAGTTACACCACCGTCTTGCGTTGTTGGCTGCCGACGTTGTATCTCGTTAACCCGCACTCTTTTAACTGTTTGGTACCACACTCATCGTCGTCATTCATGGCCCTTTTCCGCCTTTGGCAGGGTCGTGTTCCTGTGTCCTACTGGAACCGAGAACACTGGTGGAAGATTGTCGGGAGCGGCAAATTGCGTTGGACACACCAGTTCTCGTCTGATCACTGAAGGAATGCAACGCAATCCCAGCTACTACTGACATGGGTGGCCGCTTGGGAAAACTGGGTTTCCGCTAATTCCAAAAATCGTGGCATTAGTGTAGTGTCTGTGCAG
Source organism: Trigoniulus corallinus (assembly GCA_013389805.1). NCBI lineage: Eukaryota > Metazoa > Arthropoda > Diplopoda > Spirobolida > Trigoniulidae > Trigoniulus > Trigoniulus corallinus. Next base: position 5,104,879 of record JAAFCE010005724.1, read on the forward strand.
TCTCTGCATTAGAACTACGCAGTGGACGGGGCCCTAATGACCTTGTGGTTGACGGGCCCTAAAACACCAACAAACCAACGGAAGATTGTACAGTACAACTCCAATTATCCGAAACAATTGGGACCGGACCCCATTCGAATACCGGTAATCAAACATTCGGATAATTGGATATTTTCCGAAAAAAGGGTCTAATTTAATTTCTGTTTGTATGTTGAAAATGGGAGAAAAAAACTATTTTTAAATAAAAGGGCTTTGAATTAATTAAATGAAAAGACAACATTTTTACATATTAAGCATACTTAAAAGGGCTGTACATTAGTACAGTATGTACGTGTACCATACTGTAAATGAAAGTCATTGCTTGCTGAACATCTCGGTCAAAGTAAGCTGTATGACTGCCAGTATCCATTTTTGGGCAGTCAAGTCGCGCATTATTTTGAAAATTGCAATACGTTTACTCTTAATTTTTTTTCTGAACTTCTGAAAGTGATTCGGATAGTCGGAGTTCAGAAAATTGGAGTTCTACTGTATTTTTAAGTAGCGAGCTGCCACCTAGTGATACAGCCCACTGCTTTTTGGCGTCGCCTCAAGAACAGTTACTGCATAATCTTTTAAGCTACGGAAATACTTGTAGCGTCGCATACGTAGTGCATATGGTGCATACCAGTAGCAGCTATTTGAACAACATGTGTAGTGCCTCAAAGATGGAGGCCTCCATGTTGCCATATATGCTACTTAGATGACTAAACTATTTCAATTTCTTTAATTAAATTATGTGTTCTTAATGTTGGCACCCCCACAGACAGACGTTGCCAATACTCCTACGGGTTCCAGACGCCTGGCTGGGGTGACCCCAGTCAGAGTATGTTCAGTGGACCCTCAGATCCGAGTCTGCCACAGGCGAGATAAGGGCATGATGATGTTCTTAAAATGAAATTACTTCTTTAATTGAAAACTACAATTTTTTATTTGTTCTTCATTTTTGGGTACTGTCAATAACTACCCTATTGCAGTCCACCATATTAAATTGCAATATCTTCTGTGGGGGCCGCCATGTTGCACTACACAAAGAATCCTGCTTAAAAAGGCATAGCGTTTGTAGCACTACAACTGCATTACGAAATTTTGGCTGCAGTTTTAAAAGAATTCGATCCCTACGCTACTAAGTTGCTATGTAGTTTTTTTTTGAACAGCAATCGTCGTATTCTTAGTTACGTAGTGCGATACGTAGCATAAAAGATTATGCGGTGAATAGAGAGTTTGAGTGATCCGTTTTTGAACAACGCATGTTACACAAAGCAGACGAATATCATACTGTGCATGTGCAACATTCCAAAGTAAAATTAGAAACGTGTGTTTGAGCATATGCTGAAGTAATCATACGTTCTACATAGGTTTAAATGAACGTTACGATAGAATGGCGGACCCATTCTAAATATAGTGGAACCTTGATTTGCGAACACAATTCGTTCCAGAAACGTGCTTGTAATCCAAAGCACTCGTATATCAAAGCGAATTTCCCCATAAGAAATAATGAAAGCTTAGGTGATTCGTTCTACAACCCAAAAATTTTCATATAAAAATGATAAATATGAAATACAGTATAAATTAAAAAGACATAAAACAAATTAACTGCACTTTGCCTTCAGAAAGAATCGTATGGATGTGAGGGAGACGAGAGAAAAGAGAGGGGTGCTAACGAACAGTCACTACATTTTGACACAAAACAAAAAAATGATTCTTAGAATCAGTTTTCCAGAGCAATGGGGAATTAGATTCTGACGTGACCCATAGAATTAATGCAGGATGGCTGAGGTGGAGGAAGGCAAGTGGAGTACTGTGCGACCGCCAGGTCATGATAAAGTTGAAAGGCAAGGTATACAGAACCGTCATTAGGTCTGCTGTGCTGTATGGCTCAGAGTGTTGGGCAGTTAGGAAAAACCATGAAAAGCAAATGCAGGTGGCTGAGATGCGAATGCTGCGCTACATGTGTGGGGTGTCAAGATGCGACAGAATTAGAAACGATTACGTTAGAGGAATGGTTTGGGGGTGGGAGATAATAGAGAGCTTGAGTGATCCGTTTTCGAACAACGCATGTTACTCAAAGCAGACGAATATCTTACTGGGCATGTGCAACATTCCAAAGTAAAATTAGAAACGTGTGTTTGAGCATATGCTGAAGTAATCATACGTTCTACATAGGTTTAAACGAACGTTACGATAAAATGGCAGACCCATTCAAAATAACTAAAATTACTTCGAAAGGAACCAAGTTTCATGTTCCAACCAATAGAGGGCAGGACGTTAAAGATAACGTGTGGTTCGAACCTGAAACCCAGACCCAGGAGTTTCGCATGCAACCAACAGCCACGGACGCATCCTTGGCGTCGTTAAGAAATCTGGACGGTGATCTTGTTGGAGGCTTAGCAGCTGTAAATCCTGTGATGGCCATAGGTAGGCGAAACACCTACTGATACTAGTACATGTGTGGTGAAAAAAATTTTCCTGGATATGTTCAAACTATAGTAAACCACAACTTCCGCCCTTCATTGAGGTAATTCTTGAGACTGTTGAACGGGTTAAGTTAAAGACCAGTGACATGCAGGGTATATGTAAATTATGGCCTTATTTTCTTGAATTTCCTACAAATTGCCTTTAGTACATGCTGAAGGATGAAATGGAAGCTTACGACTTTTTTCGTGGTCATTTATCATTGTCTTTTTATGGCATGAACACCTGTCTGCCCACTGCTGCGGAAATAGTAAAACTAAGGATGTGTTGGCAATCATGGAACTGGAACTTCTGATTTCTACTACTTAAGAATTCACCAACCTCTGTTATGGGGATTCCGTTTAAATATTACTATTTTTGAAGACGCCTGACACAAACGCCAAGCAGCCATGAAATCAAATGTGTAAGAGAAAACCTTTTTTTTTACGTCCGGCAATCGAAATTAACTTCACCCATACAATTTTTTTATTCTTTCTCAGTGTTCTGGAAAAATGACTTTCTTTCCAGGAAATCCAGTTGTCCACCATCTGCTTTGGTGTTTGGCTTATAGAAGAAATCCAGAGGCAGTGTCATAGCTAGGGCCCCAGTAAAGTGGCGCCTTTTTTGGAAATTTAATCGTTAAAAAATTAAAGCAAACAAACTATCAGTCCTGAATGAAAAACGTATCCATTCTCATGCCATGATTCAGGATGATTCTTTACTGCATATGGCACTTTATTGAATGTTTTTTGGATTGACAGTTGCGCTGATTTGTGTTAAATGTAATATGTACCCATGCTCCCTGTGATGCTAAATCCTGACTAGGCCACTGTCCTGAGGTTCTGACCCCCCCCTCCCTATTTAAGTCTAAATTCTACAATTAATCTATATTTTGAGAAAACCAGATTGAAGCCTAGGCCAAAAGTGCTGCAGGAAGTACTCAAATACCACAGTATCATAATTCTGGATATCAACTGTCCAAATTAAAATGCTGTTTATATGTTGAATATGTCTCGTTTGGTTCCCATTTTGGTTTCGTTATGCACCAATTGTGTCCCAAGCTAGTGGCATGAGCTTGTGAGTCCCACAAACCCTCAGTTGTGTAGACGCAAATAGTGGCATTTTACCATTCTTGGATCCATTGGAGGACTTTTGTCTGTTGTGTCCCATATGCACATTTCCATTTGTGATGCCACTGTAGGAACACAACACTGGCATTATGAAGGGTCGACACCAGCCACGTCCTGCAACTGTGCTCTGATCAAAATGGAACTGAACTGTGCAAAACAGCAGTGAACAGTGTTGAGCAGAGCACTGTATTTGCCACTGAGTATTTACATCCCCACCATTAGTCGATTGTCCCTTTGGGCCTTAATGACCATTCTAGTGGAAGGGCCCTAAAACACCAGCAAACAACAGCAAAAAAAGCAGTTGAGCAGTCTGTGTCGTGAGTTTTTTCATTTTTTTTTGTTTTACTATGCCAATACTACTGAACAATGCCCACCACCCAAATAGCCTGCACACGAATGAGCAGATTCCTTAGTTGTAACGACATCAAGCAAATTGCATTTGCCAGTGTGTGAGCCTTCCAAACTGGTCACTCGGGGCATGGTGTGGACCCAGTATTACATAAAGGCTGGCTCAATAACAAAATGTTCTTTTAAGTGATGAAACTTGTAAAATAGAGAAAAATAAACATTAACATGATTTTTACATTTCCCTTATTTGACAAGTTGTTCATTATCCCTTATGCAAAAACTTTGTTGCATAATATGTTACAGTAACATGTAGCATGTTATAATAATGTGACACCTTATTTGACACCAATATTTGGTGTCATTAGAGAGTTGTGTTCCTGTCAACTGCTTACCATAACCTACAGTATGTGAACAGACGAAAATGCATTTGTGCATGTGTTGCAAAAAGTTATCAATTTTTCTTACCATATTGATGTGAACAGAGCTACGTTCCCATTATATGTGAACAAGATACAGTATATCAATTTCTTGTCAATGCACGTGCCACATATGTGTATCTAAAAATGGAAGTGGTGGATTTGAGGACCTTGTCCACTACATGCCGCCACTGTGCATACCACCACTATGCATAATGCAAACTAACTCTTTTTAGGTTGTCTCCCGTTTTCCACTCTTCCCATATTCCTGTATTTCCTACTCATGTAATGCCGCGTTTGCTGTGTGAGGGAATGGCATGGCAAGACTCATCGAAACGTTTGCATTCATGCTTTTGATATGAATGACTGTTCACGCATTCACAAATGTCTCACCAATTGTCATTCTCCAATCGCCTCTGGTCAGTCACGCCCTTTGACTGGTGTCAAAAGACCACTTTAAAGGCGAGCGACAGGAATGGTGAGGCAAACCACTAGGTAAATAATGAATATGGTGTTCACACCTTTATCGAACATACTCGCCTTGCCATTCGCCTTCTCTTACTTGCAAACGTGTAAATGCAGCATAACAGGAACACAACACACTCTATTGTCTTAACTGAGTTGGCAAATGCCTCAGTGCTCTTGCTAATAATAGGCGCGTTTTGGCAATTGACCTGGTCAATTGTAGTTTGACCACAATCTCATGTTTGGTCTGACCAAAAGAACAGACCAAAGGGGATCACCAAAACGCTTTGGTCAGACATTTCGAGACCCGTGACAAGGAATTCATAAAACTTAAGAAAATGAATTCCCTTAACTTAAAACCAAATCCACTACAATAAAAAAAACAATTCCCTAAAATAAAAAAAAATGAATCCACTAAACTAAAAAATATGAATTCACTAAAATGAAAACAAAACGCATTAACCTAAACTAATTCACGAACTAAAAACGAATTCACGAAACTTAAAAAAAAAATAAATTTGATAAACTTAAAAAAATGAATTTCCTAAACTAAAAAATTACTAAATTAATACAAAGAACAGATTTGTATAATTTAAACTAATTATTGGAATCTTCCATCATCTGCTACAACTGGTTGAAGCATGCTGCCATTTTTATTTTTCTTTGACCAAATGCATAGACCATTCTTTTCTTTTGGTCTGATCAAAGTTGACCACAGCAACTTACCCAACCAGCATGTGCACCGCCAAAACGCATTGTTTCTGAAACAATGTGACCAAAAGTAACCTCATTTTATACAACTAATTATAACTGTGGTTCAGAACCTTTTGCAGTGTAGCAAACAAAGGTAGCATAATTTAGAATGCAGTTAGTCTCAACCTTTCATACACTACGAGCTTTTCAAAATAATTTTCCATCTGGTTTAACCCCACTGTCCTCCTCCAGATATAGCCATAGTTTGTTTCATACTTCTTTGGCATAGTCCCAGAGAATACTGTTCTCAACTTATCCCTGCAATTTGAAAGAAGTCACTTTTTGAACTCCTATTTCAAAAGAATGCCAATTTTTGGACATTGCTATGAGTTTGTTCTGTAATGCAGATGTCATCTTAAATTGAATCCGTAATTCAATCTTATATGCACCAGCTACCCAATACTGGATACATTGACCTCTGACCATGGATTCCTTATCCAGTCTTTGAAATGGAACTAACAGACTCGATTTCTAATCCCAGTTTTGAACTGGTAACTACCAGCTGGTTACAACCATTACTACAACTGGCTTCAACCTTTGAACTGCAAACTGTGCAGAAGTCGGTCCCTGATGGAGTCTTTGGATGGGGAATAAGGAAGTATTCAAGGAACTTATGAATCAAATGCATAAATGTTAGGCTTTCAGACTCCCAATGGGCTCATGGGCCTCTTAGGGCTTGCAGTCCATGCATTAGGAATCATTTAAAATGTTGTACAAGTATAACTAATCATGAATATCTCATCATGTGTCCAAGGGAGAGAAGAATTATTTGTATACATATTTCCCCGTTTTTTAAAAAATGACATGGGAACTTGTCTATTCCTATGGCGTCATCGTTAGTTTGGCAATGTTAGATAATGGTAAGGACCTAGAGAGTTACATAATTGTGTTACAGAACATGTTTCAGTAACATGTAACATCCCTCCTTTATTTACTGCGCCAGGGTCACTACTGATATGACAAGTGCTTCATGCCATACTTGAAATATAAAAATCATAGTTTGACTGTTACTGTAAATACCGTATTTATTCCAATAAACGCTGCGCCGTTTATTTATTTCGTGGCGTTTTTGGTGTGGTGTTTATTAGAGGGCGGCGTTTATTAGAAGGCGGCGTTTATATAATTTGTGAGGTTTTTGTCGACGGTATTTTATTGGCAATCATCATACCCTTATCCTGCTTGTGGCAGGGTGGGGTCTGCTGGTCCACTGAACGTGCTCTGACTGGGGTCACCCCAACCAGGCGTCTGAAAACCTGCAGGATGGGTGAAGGGATGGGTGAATTGGAGACTGGCAGGCAGAGTCCTGTGATAGGAGGGTCTCCATTAAGTTAAAAGGGAAGTTCTACAGGGCAGTGTTTAGGACAACTATGCTATATATGAATCAGAGGGTAGGGCAGTGAAGAAGAGCCAAGTCAATAGAATGCAAGTAGCCAAGATGCCAATGCTGCGGTAATGCGGTACATGAGTGACGTGTCGATAGCTGATAGAATTAGGAATGAGTATATTCGAGGTAGCCTTGGGGTGGTGGTCATCGCCGAAAAAATGAGGGTGAATAGGTTGAGGTGGTATGGACTAGTCTAGTATGGACACAATGAGAAGAGGAGAGGAGCTCGTTAGGTCCATTTCAGGAATGCAGGTGGTCGGAAGAACCCGGGGCAGGGGGAGACCAAAGCAGACGTGGGAGTTGGTTGTCTGTAAAGGTATTGGCAGTGTGTGGGGTGGGCAAGGACCTGGTGGGAGATAGACGGGAGGGGAGGGTTAAAAATTTGCAGACCCGAACCTGCCACAGGCGGGATAAGGGTATGATGATGTATGTGAGTGCATGCCGGCCTACCCCCACTGTTTCTTCCAAAAATATTTTACCACTAGCGAAAAAACGCTGCGGCGATTATTAGAGGGCGGCTGTTATTGGATAAATGCGGTATCAAGTTATATATTATGTTACAAAATCAAGCTATGAACAAAGTTCAAAACAAATTTGTTACAAAACATGTTTAGTTTATATGTAGTATGGAAACAATTTTCTTATTTTGAAAGACTCTTTTTTTACTGAGATTGGCAGTACTTTAACAGTCCCTAACTGAAGCAATTTGATTGAAGACGTTTGAGAACATTGAGTTTGTGACGTTTGACAAAATGGAGACGTTGTGGTTGTTGTATTTGGTGCTGAGGTGCAGATTACATCTACTGCCCTAAATGTGAAAGTTTTACTGTGATTTTATTTCTTAGTTTTTTTTGGCTATTTTGCTAGAATATTTGTTGCTATTCCATTTTGCTCTTAGTGCACCACCTACTCCTTCACCTTCTTACAATCAGATGAGTTCCACTGATGTGTACAAATGCTGTGCAACCTTGCTAATCCAATCTCACTGGGGAAGGCACATGTTTGGATTAGTGAATACGACGATTTTTGCATTTAAATTGCTTCAAATATGTGTTTGAGTTCTAAACATATGGATTAAAAGACTGTAAAGGTAGAGAACAAAATTATATTATCAGTAACCGCATATATTTCCTCATCATTATTGATGTGATGGGATTCAGTGTCCTGAGCATCCTGAACATCTAATAATCTGTATTGTAAACAGGCTAACTGTGTAGAATCCTCTAGGGAGTGGCAAATTGCGTTGGACACACCAGTTCTCGTCTGATCACTGAAGTTAAGCAGCGCAATCCCAGCTAGTACTGGTATGGGTGGCAGCTTGGGAAAACTGGGTACCGCTAATATCCAAAAATCGTCGCATTAGTGTAGTGCCTGTGCAGCCTCTGCATCAGAACTACATAGTGAACGGGGCTCTAATGACGTTGTAGTTGAAAGGCCCTAAAACACCAACAAACAACAAATAGAATCCTCACTTTCATTATCCACATTGGGCTACTAGTTTTTCCATGCTTCCGCTGTTTAACTTCAGTGATCTCATGGTTATACTGTATTTAATAAAAAAGAAACCAAGCAATTCCTAGCAGCCAGTGGCGTAACTTCAGTTGTGGTGCCCCAGGGCAAGAGACATTTGAAGCGCCCCCTCCCTTGTTGCTTGTCCTGAGCAGACATGATACACATACAGTATGTAGGCATTTTTTATGTGCTGTAAAGTCGTTACAGAAACATTGTATCACAGTGGCTGATTTTCACCAAAGCAGACAAAGGTTGCTCCTGGGGCTTTCTCCAGTGCCCAGAACAATTTGACCCCATTGCCCCTACAAGTTATGCCACTGCTGGGAGCAAAACATGAAGTCAGTTATTGCCTATGCTCTTTGTTGGAAACGTTAAAGGCAATATCACACCAAAGGCTTATCAAGGAGACTAATACAAGGAGTGACACCTTTTCGTGTCCTCGTACCCAAAGAGCACCACCTAGTAGATGGTTTGCAGAAACTACTTCTCTTCATGAGGCATATGGTGTATTTATGACTTTAAAAACAATAATTGGAAGTATTTAATGTAATTATCAAGTGTCAGGGGCTATATGAACAAAAATAACCATGAGCAAAGGATTGGGAAATATTTTTTTGCTGCTGCTGAAAACGTTTCTACAGTCATGAGGCAGTGTGGAAGCTGTAGCAGGAGTAGATCAAGAGGGGGGAGCAATGCAGCAATTCCTCCCCCCTCAGTGTCTCAATGGGGTGCAACTGGTGAGGTATTTCTGCATTGCTATCACCATTTCTACACTGCCTCTTGCAGTCCAATCTATAGTTACCTAAACCACTGAAGATAGGGCATTGTCTAAGGGGCAGTAGAGGACCTATTGTAATTGTAAGCTTCCCCTGATTCACCCTGGATCTGCCACTGAGCTGCAGAGGTAATTCAAATCCCTCTCAATTCCAAGGAAGTTTTAGAACACAATTTTGAAACTTTCTAATTAGGACGTCACTTTCTGCTAATTGCAAGTTTGACCCTGGCAATATATGTCTTATTTTGGAACATTTATCAAATACAATAAAAACAAAAGAATTTAGGATGGAAACAGTGCCTGCGTTTTATGCATAGCCTATTCCAAATCACACTGGCATAGCCTATTCCAACACATTGTTCTACATTGCTGGTTGGCAGTGGCTTATTGCGTTGGACACTGTGGTTCTCATCTGATTACTGAAATTTAGCAACGCACCCCAGCTAGTACTAACTTGGGAGGGCAGTTGAGAAAACTGGGTTCCACTAATACCCAAAAATCGTTGCATTAGTGTAGTTTCTATGCAGTCTCTGCTTTAGAACTACACAGCGGATGGTGTTCTAATGACCTTGTAACTGAAGGGCCCTAAAACAACAGCAAAAACAAAAACTACATTGCAAGTTAGCTGCTATTCAAGGTTCACCATGTCTATTCCTATTCTGATAGCAATTGCCATATTCTTTGTTCTACAGATAGACTGTTTTCAACGTGATGTGATATATTTGCTAAGTTTATGGCATTCAATTTAAATAATGAAGCTGATTTTGCAAGGGTGAAAGCATTCTGTAGCAAGGTGTTTCGTGAGTGTGTATGCTTAATGGAAGAATTTTTTTGCATACATTTAATTCACATACCATAATTATTCTAATAAACGGCGCGCCGTTTATTTTTTTTCAACGGCATTTTTTTTGCGCCATTTATTGGAGGGCGCCGTTTATTATTTTTTTCAATTTATAAATGGAAACTTTTTAGCCGGACAAGTTGATTTCATTAATTTTGATTTTAGCTGATGCCACTCTTGAATCTGAATTTATTGGCAAAATGAAATTGAGAAAAATAATCAATGGTTGATTTAAAAATTAAACCCTTACCCTAGATTCAGATAACTGTAGAGGTTTAGCCATAGGACAATTACTATCATTCTCAGTTGCAGGAATTCCCAAAAATTTAAATGCTAAAGAATACTTTCTTTCAACAATATCTGCACTAAAGCTTAGTTTACACGACTGTGACTTATTAGGAAGTTCAGCTTATCATGTTATTTTCACATTATTTTCACTGTGAATCACATTGCACCAGGGTCATTCACAGAACAGAGAGGAGGAAGAAAATCCCTGGGGTACACCAGTACCTCTGTTCAGGCATGAGCCTGATTCCTTATTGCAGTATAGTTGTTGTGCAATAGGTCAGACACCATGCAATATTAAAACTGACAAAGCATTAATTTAACTGCCAAAATTTATATTTTGGTTGTAAAATGTGGTAGGGCGCCATCCCCACCACCACCCGCCGGTAACCAGCCAATATTCCTGCAGGTTCCAGACGCCTGGTTGGGGTGTTCCCAGTCATAGCATGTTCAATGGACCCACGGACCCAACCCTGCCACAGGCTGGATAAGGGTGTGATGATGAGGATGATGATACCAGTACTCCTGTGTAGCATTAAAAGGTTAATCATTAAAGAAAATTCAAGTTAACTTGCATGATCACTTCCAGACAGTTTTAGAAATAAAACGGCGCGCCGTTTATTAAAGGGCGCCGATTATTATTTTTTTCAGCTGAAAGGTGCGCCGGTTATTGGAGGGCGCCTTTTATTAGAGGGCGCCGTTTATTAGAATAATTAAGGTATGCACTTAGAACACTATAAGACTGTGTTACACATGTCTTAAGGAAGCATATGAAACAATCAGACATGGCATTATAGATATGTTTTGTTCAGATGAGAAATCTATTATGCAATTGAATTTATGAACAAGGAATCAAAATCGAAAATTAATTAAATTGCAGCACATGTTGCTTGTAACATCTCAGAATTTACATTAAAAACAAGCTAAACTAGGCAATTTTTGTATATGTTCAAATTAGGCAGCAAGCAGTTGTAAAGTATTACAACTGAAAAGAAGTTATTCAAATACAGTGAACAACTGCATGTTTAAGAAGCTTGAAATATATCTGGCCTCTCTGTTGTAGCTAACCATCCACTTAGGGCGCCACCGTCTAAAACTGTGACACAAAACTCAATGGGAAATGGGCAGAGCTGGTACTCCTTATAGACATCCATACGCATGTGAGATTCATTCAAAATGCACATCGAACGCCCTTTAAAAATTCACAAATGTTCATGAACATAATATTGTCAAATAGCATCTTCTAGGTATTGACCACAAAACGCAAAGTAAACGATTTTTTTATGACATTACAAGTATTTCTAATCGCTCATAACCATGATTTGCACACTTCAAATGTTTGAAAATGTTTGTGACCATGTTTTGTTAACATTGCAAAAGTTTTAAAACGCTCATGACCATATTTTTTGACATTTCATATGTTCCAAACGCTCGTGATGATATTATTTTAGCATTTCAATTATTTCAAAACGCTCATGAGCGTGGTTTTGAACTTTTTAGATGTCCCAAACCGCTAGTGACGGCGTCTTTGGCGTTGCAAAAGTTACAAAATGCTTGTGATCGTCTTTTTAGCATTACAATGGTGTTTTCAGACCTTACCAATGGCGTGCTGGCACAGTGTGCAATGTGTGACAAGCACACAGATGCCAGACACTACACTGTGTCTCAACCAGTGCATTCTGTGGTTCCTACAATCAAACATAAACATTTGTGTGCACATAATAGTAAGTTTTCTTGTAGCATTTTTTCCCCGACCCACGCTACGTTAAGCAGATGACAGTTAGACTGCACATGTGCAACTACTGCGTGCAGTAACGTTACATTAGGTTTCGATGCACACATTGTGAATTTAGTGTCAGACGCATGCTGATTACGTTAGAGTACAGATGGAAATGGTGGACACCCCAAAAGTTGCAAAAAGAGTTCACTTCACTCCAAATATGGATATAGTTATGTTAAATGAAGTGCTCCATCATAACCCAAGATTTGAAAATAATAAATGGGATACTTCACTTTTGGACTCTGTATCTGGATCATTCCACACCAACTTCACTCAAAAATTTTTGAAGTGCACTAATGTTGACAGCAAAGTTGACAACGCTGCCATAGATGAAGCAACTTGGTTGACAACATTAGGCTCCTCCCATGAAAAATCTAAAGTTTTTGATTTTACTTCAACTGTTACCTCAACTTGACCTTTCAACCTTCAACCTACCCACAGATGATCAATTTTGTCGTCAACATGGCAAGTTGACGACACGGTTGACAACCAAGTTGACCGTCTGTGGGCCGCTTTAGGACTGTTACAAGAAAATTGTTTTTTCCTTGAAAACGATCCATTGGTCACGTGGTCTGCTAACGTCTTTGCGTGCATCCGTTGACGCTGCAAGAAAACTCCCTATTGTTTCTTTCCAATTCGTCAAACATTTTACTTAGCATTCGGATACCTGACTTAACATTTAATACCACATTTACACATTCGTGTGGTTGGTGAGGCAGGCAAGTCACTCAACGAGATTTTGACAAAATGATTGTAATGTATTTACACTTTCGACTAAAATGACTGCAGGGCCCGCTCTAGCGCTTATGCCACCTAGACAAAAAGACAAATTGCCGCCCCTTGAAGCTGCGCTCTGTTTGTGCGCTACTGCTATTCTGTTCAGAGCAGTATAATACGCATGTTCAGGCAAGTTCAGTCAGTGTCCTTTACAAATTCTGCATTAAATTTTCAATAATAGTGCAAATATTTTTAGCTTTCAGACATAAACAATATAAATACGCTATGCACTGTAAATTTTTAGTGAACAAGGAAATTAGAATTTTTTCTCACACAGCCAAAATGGCGCCCTGGACAAATGTCCGGGTGGCGCCCTCTAGAGCGGGCCCTGATGACTGTTCCTACACACAGTGTCTCGCCAGATGTTGATTCTCCAACCGCCTCGTCCCTTGCACCTTTGACTTGTGTAAAAAAACTGCTTCCAACGTGAGCGCCATGAATGACAAATCATGAAGTGAATGACAAGTGTGGCGTTTACACATTCGTCCAGTGGCGTCGCTAGGGTTGGCGTCACTCTGTGCGGATACACCATAGTGTCACCGCCCCTCTCCTGAAAAAAGCCACTTCTTCTGCTTTGGTGTCACCCCCACTTCTCATGGTATGAGTGGTGTCACCCGGTGCGGCCCGCACCCCCTTAGTGACGCCACTGCATTCGTCTCAACTCCTCTCGCCATTCAGCTCGCCACTGTGTATGTGCAAATGCAGTATCAAACATTTTTGCTCGTCTCCCCTTCACAAACATCAATAAACTATTTATGAATTGCAAAGTACTGTAGCTCATGTCAACTCTGAATTCAATTCTTCAAATGTGAATGGTGCTTGTGTAGCAGTAAATGGCATATCTATTTTATTATTCCCACCTTGGTTGGAGCACCTATGTAATCGTTTGAGAATGTTTTTGGTACCTTTGGTGGACAAGTGTATGGCCTAAGGCCATTCTATTTAATTATATAAATTCAGCATCACAACTCCCATTAATACTGGTATTGGTGACCACGTGTGAACACTGGGGACTGCTATTACCCAAATCGTTGCAACAGCATAGTTTCTGTGCAGACGCTGTACTAGAACCGCACATTGCACAGGGTTCTAATGACCGGTGTAGTTGAAGGGCCCTAAAAGACCAATGAAGCAAAAATGGGCTATGTCAAAGGGGCAAAGATTTGGATTTCTGAATAGGACAAGAAGGCTATAACCTAGGGGGTAAACTTTTCAGGAACAGAAAAATTCAGAGTTGTAAATTTAACAGTACGGGGAGACTGAGGCTAAAACTTAAAGAGGAAAGAAGTTGCAGCATTATTTTCTAATCAAAGCATAAATCTCCAATATTGTTAGTAAGAGAACTACGATGGAGTGGCATAGCCTGCAGGCGCGGATCCAAGCGGGGGTTTGGGGTTGCAACCCCCCCTAAATTTTGGATCGACATTGACAATGAAAATTGCGTTTCCAATCGCTGCCTATGGCTCAATCCCCCCCTCCCTGACGAAAATCCTGGATCCGCCACTGATTAACTGTCACATCACCTTTGGCCAGTTGTACCATTTCTGTAGAAGGAGCAGCAGGCATGCACAGTTGCCAAGTTTGCTAACCATTTCGCCATCATGGCGGGTTAAACCACCACTAGAATTCATCATTCAAAATTAAATAATTATATTTAAAGTTATCTAAGTTACACAATCTCAGTCTTTACATTAAAATGAAACACCAATACCTAGTATTATACAAATTCATCAATATAACTGTAAAAATAGTGAGTGATGACTAAAATTATTAGAAAAAAATAAAATTATAGCCTTCACTTATTTAGCACCTGTGCATGCCTGCTGCTCATACCCTTTGATACTGGACCGAGGTGGGTCATCTTTCAGGAGAGAGAGAGGCCGCGAATGTGCCTTCTTTCGCATGAGAAGTCAAACTTAGGTCCCATGTGGGTATACGATGGCAGTTGCACTTAAAAGAACCCTCTCTACTATGCAACAGGTAGATGAGGCAAAACTCGCCCCCCCTGGCGTCAGTGGCATTCCCCATCGAACAATAGACTGACAATAAATAAGTATAGGGGTGCAGCTTTGGCTGGTCAACGGGCTGCAGAAAATCTATGACCAATACAATGGAACCCACTTATCTCGACATCCGTTAACTCGACAACCCTTTTAAGTTGACGTTTTTAAAGTGGAACCCCCAAATTCTCCCTTTGTCCTAAGTTTCTGATTGCTTATGTCGATCATTTTATGGCGATGAGCACTAAAAGGGTCAAATTTGCCACTCAAGTTTGGTTATGTCGATCCCGGAATCCCCTTGACTGCTGCCTTTTGAATGCAGTATTAACCTTCCGTCCACAAGGTGGGGTCTCAGCAGACCCCAGACCTAAAAAATTGTGTCTACACATGTACCACTTTCTCCAATCTTAATCAACCTTTGAGTACCTGTTCTCCGATGTTTTCTTTACCTATCTACGGAAATTGGCAGGTCTCCTAAGTAATTAAAAGTAAAAATACAAAGAGGGGTCGAGGACAAGACCAGTCTACAAACTAAGATAATAACTACAGACAGAGACAAGAAATACGAGTTTAAAACTAAACTAAAGCTAAGTTTTAAACTCGTTTTTCTTGTCTCTGTCTGTAGTTATTATCTTAGCTCCTAAGTAATTAGCATATTTCATTTCAGGTTAAGCAATGCAACCCAAGTTAGTACTAACATGGTTGGCTGGTCAGAAACACTAGTTACTAAGGCAGGAATGGGAGCAGGATGTCCATAAGGATATGGTAGTGTCTGGTGTGGGTGGGGACCTGGTGGGAGATAGGCAGGAGTGGAGGACTAGACCCTGCAGATCCGACCCTGTCATAGGTGGGATAAGGGTAAGGTGATGATGATGTCTTTCCTGTCTTCTTGGGTAATATAGAATTTTTACAGAATGTTTCCAAATTATTTTCATTTCTAAAGCTTTATATGGATGCTATTTAATTCAATATCCATAATATTGCCCTTCATCTGAACATTTAAGCCTTGAAAATCAAGAAGTCTTTTTGGGGTCATCACAGACCCCACCTTGTAGTGTGTGCCAGAAATCGTCACCTTGTGGATGGAAGGTTAGCCATTAACATCATTGCACCTACAATAGGGAGTGCGTGGGAGCAGGTGGTGCAAAGGGACATGGTGACATGCAGGGTGGAGGGGGACTTGGTGGGAGATAGGCGGAGTGGAGGACTAGAACCTGCAGACCCGACCCTGCTTCAGGCGGGAGAAGGGTAAGATGAAGTAGTTCACTGCAGATGTGGTGTATTTATATACTCATGTACATTGCACATTCTCCTTTATTTACACACACCATTGCCGCCATATTGGTGTTTGGTTATCTCGATCATTGGTTATCTCGATGCATTTTAGCAAACCCCTATGCCATCGACATAACAGGGTTCCACTGTACCATTATTCATCTGTTTACTGAAGTTAAGCAATGCAACCCTAGATAGTACTATCATGGGTGACTAGTTCTGAATACTAGCTACTTCTAATACCCTGAAATCGTCATAACAGCATAGTGACTTTACAAACTCTACTGTAAAACTATGCAGCAGATGGGGCTCTAATGACCATTGTAGTTAAAGGGTCAAAAACGAAACCAATCAACTAGCCACTGATTGTCAGTAAGGCCCCACAACACTTTTTTAACCTGGCTCCACAAAAACTTTCACTGGCCCTCCAAAGAGCGTTCAAATACTACCTATTATACTCCTCTGGAAGGAATCAGCCATTATTTGTGATAATTTAAATGTTATTCCTATTAAAAAGATGCACAATCGGCCCCTGAAGAAGCAATAACTTTTCACAAGTTTCTCTGGGCACAATGGACGTTCGTGTGACTTGTTGTTAATACTGTAGTATGCCCCTCGTATTTCTAATCCTGATTTGCAGATTGAGTTTGAATTAAATTCTTTTTTGGCATGCTTTTAATTTGACTAGAAATAGTGAGAAATCTGTATTTCTCTATATTTGTTGCATACCCTTAGGTAGCCATTCTCAGTATTTTTTTCTGCAAAGTACACGTTGCATAGGGTGCCTTGTCCAGTGAATGAACAACCCCCAGTAAATGAACGTTGGTTAAATAAGGTGCAATATTAAGGATTGTGGAGCTATTTCATAGATGATTTTTGTTCTTTAGTTCTGTTGGATCTTAACAGATGGCTTCCGGTTGCCAATTTTTATCTTGCATGGAGTGCTCATCATGCCGTTTATGGTGGCATCAGAACTGTTGAGCCTACAGTGGGAATGGAAAATTCATCACTTTTATAAGGACGATTAGGTAAACCTTGTCATTATTCTGAAACTGCAGTACCTGTTGATCTACTATTGACTAGACTTTGGTGTTCAATAAGTGGTTATTTTGCATATTTTGACTTAAATATCTTTTAAACAATTTATTTGTATCAAATCCTACAAATGGTGCATATATCTTGCTCTGTACCAAATTATCCAGTAATTCAACCCATCACTTGCAACAAAAGTGAATACGGAACCACAAAAAAATATTTTTGACTCAGATAAATGCATTTCAAATGCAAAGTGTTTATTCACTGTACAGGTCACCCTAATTTAAAAGTTTTGTGGCACACTAACAGCGATACATCGAGGCCACAAAAACGCAAGTTGTAACCTAACCCTATGCACACATCCAGGGTTGACTAGTATATAGCTTCATTAGCCAGTAGCCAGAACTGTAATATTCATGTGCATTGATTCAACCAATCCGGGCTAGGTTACTGATGTATGGGTATTGGCAGTGGCTACACATTTCAAGAATCTCGTGGCACACTAAAGTGTCATGGCACAGTGGTTGAGAATCACTGCCATAGGTTAGCATGATTCTAATTCCAGTCATTCTTTTCTGTGTCTTGTGAAGCTGTTCTTAAGTGCGAAGTCGTGCACCAGCAAACATGATCCACTTGATGTCGGTACATCAAAGGAACCTGCTCGTTCGTGTGTTTGCTATTTAGATAGTAAACATTATGAATTTTGCGTTGGTGCGCATTGGTGTACGTAAAAAAAGATACCATCAGATTCCATCTAATTAAATAATTACAGTAGCACTCCAATTATCCGAATCAATTGGGACCCGACCCCATTCCGATAATCAAAAATTCAGATAATTGGATTTTTTTTTCTTAAAACAGGGTCAAAATGGGAGAAAAAACTTATTTTTAAATAAAAAGAGCTTTTAATTAATTAAATGAAAAGACAACACTTTTACATACTGTATTAAGCGTACTTAAAAGGGCTATACATTAGTACAGTATGTACGTGTACCATACTGTAAATGAAAGTCATTGCTTGCTGAACATCTCTGTCAAAGTAAGCTGTTTGACTGTCAGGATCCGTTTTCAGGCAGCCAAGTCGCGCATTGTTTTGAAACTCCCAGTACGTTTCCTCGTAATTTTTTTTTTCTGAAATTCTGAAATCGATTTGGATAATTGGCGATTCGGATAATAGGAGTTCAGAAAATTGGAATTCTACTGTAATAATAAAACGGTTTTTCTACACACGCTCCACGTGGAACAGACTGCTCAACCACAAACACCTTGCTCTGTTCTATGGAGCGGCTGTATTGCATTAGACACACCAGTTCTCGTCTGCTCACTGAGGTTGAGCAACACCGACCCAGATAGCACCTGCATGGATTGCTTGGGAACACTGGGTAGTGCTACCTACATCGTCATAACAGTGTAGAGTCTGTGCAGACTGTATTATAACTATGCAGTGGACTGGGCTGCACAGTGCTGCTCCAGTTTGATCAGAGCACTGTTGCAGAGCATTGCACTGCACAGAGTGGTGTGGACCTGGCATTAGATGGCAAGCACCTGATGTACTTAGAAGATCAAAGAAAACTCCTTTTATTATGAAGTCATCAATTTTTTTCAAGCAGCTGATATAATTATTCATTTATTGATTGGCAGTTTGTGATTTATACGTAGTTATAACAGAGTGCAGAATATAACTCACAGAATGTGAATTGATAGTTAAAGAGTTTAACACAACTGAGATTGTAATCGTTTCTTACCTACTGCTCTCGTTAAATTCAATTGTTCAGTTCTCATTGTTGTCTCTCACCCTACTAAGCAGAATTTCTGTTTGAAGTTAGAGAAGTAGAAAAATCTCCTATTTCCGATATGGACCTATTTTTTTACGTTCCGTCAATATATGCTGTACGTAGCTCCAGTCTGAAGTACACACGACATTTGAGTCTCATTGCAAACTCGACAGGTTGATTATCTTGTACTCATTACATAGAAATAAAATACCAAATGTTAAAGAGGTATGCTGTGTTCATTTCATCTTGGTCGAAAACAAGGCCCATCTCCACTTGTCCACAGGTCTTGGAGCTCAGAATGTTTATCACGAAGTTAAATGGGAGCGGCGAATTGCGTTGTACACACCAGTGCTCGCCTGACCACTGAAGATAAGCAGCACAAACCCAGCTAGTACTGACATGGGTAGCCACTTGGGAAAACTGGGTACTGCTAATACCCAAAAATCGTCGCATTAGTGTAGTGTCTGTGCAGTCTGCATAAGAACTATGCTGTGGACGGGGCTCTAATGACCTTTGTAGATGAAGGGCCCTAAAACACTAACAAACAAATCGGAGTTAAATGGAGGGTGGTGGAACTCGTTTAATTAATTTTGTCTTATACTTGTCTTAACTTTGTTCATTTACTAAGGTTTAGCCCGCGGGTGGCGAACCTATTTCTTCTGGCGTGCAAGAATGCTGTTTGATTTGTTTGTGGGTTGGGGTGTAAGCCAGGCAGCCATAACAGGTCAACCCCTTAGGAGGCTGCCCGTGGGAGATGAGGAGGTAGGTGAAAGGACGAGGAAGAGGGTTAATTTGAAGGACCCAACGTTCTTTACTAACCACCCAAGTTGGTATTGACGTGGGTGTGCGCTGCTTAACTTCAGTGATTTAATGGGAACTGGTGTGTCCAACGCAACTTGGCTGCACCCAACGCAACGTGGCCGCACCCAACGCGACTTGGCCGCACCCAACGCGACTTGGCCGC